>LPNX010967221.1:178426-206733 GCA_001517045.1 Pseudotsuga menziesii | reverse complement strand
CCAGGGACATACAGCACATTGTTGAAGTTACCATGATCAAGTTCTATCCTTCCTTTGCCTTTGCTTTCAGTGAGAGAGTCATCTCCCAGAACAATAGATGTTCCTTTCGACTTGTCCAGTGAGGAGAAGGCCTCCTTAGTCGAAACCATATGTCTTGAAGCTCCAAAATCTATGATAAAACTGGGTGAGCTTGATGTGCCAGCAACTAGAGCATGAACTCTCTCTCTATCATCAGAACTTGATCCTCCTTCTCTCTTCTTTGAGCCTTCTGGAAGGGAGATGCCATTCTTCTCCAATAGTTGAGTTAACATATCTATCTTCTTTTTCATACAAGAGCTTTCAGTGTGATTGCCCTTCGAACAGTATGAGCATTTGTTCATTTCACCTTTGTTTTTCTTCTTCTGGGTATTTTTCTTGGGACCTTGTTGATCCTCTGGAGACTGCTTCTTGTCTCTTCCTTTCTCAGGTGGATTTTTAGCTTTCTTCTTGCTTTTTGAATCCACCCTCGAATCTCCAGCAACTAGAGCTTGGTCTTTGGAAGGTTTGATGGTGCCCATCATCACCAGCTTGTCTTGTTCCTGTGTGAGAGATTCCATGAAATCTGCAAGGCTAGGCATCTTCCAAGTTCGAGCTGTGAGTTTTGTGGCATACAAGGTCGAAACAAAGACTAAGTAATCAGGCCCTAGCTTTAAGAGGATGGACAATACGAGCTGCTCATCTTTCTTTTCAATACCACACTGTTTCAGCTGCAAAACTAGTGCTTTGAACTTGGAGAAATATAGCTGCAGGGATTCAAAATTACTGGGACTCAGGGAGATCAGCTCATTTTCGATCTAGTGTCCCCTCATCTCATCTGTCTTTCCAAAGAGTTCAGAAAGTTTCTCCCATACTTGATCCGGTCAATCCATCGAGATGGAAAAGGAGGTCTCGGGAAATACTGAGACATAGGAGGCCATAGACCTCATCACTCCGATTGTGCCATTTGATCTTCTTTGCAGCAGCATTGGGATCTGCTTCTGTAGCCATAGTCACCCTGTAGAGGCCTTTCGCTCTCAACAAGATCTCCATCTCTGCTTTCCATTCAAAAAATTTGAAGGGAGTGAGGATAGTTTTCTGTGAATCCATAGCTTTAGAAAATCTGTCCCGGCTGTCAGTAGAAGGCTCCCAGTCTTGATGTCGAACCTACAAAACAATTTTTGGAGGAGAGTAACAACCTACAATGGCTCTGATACCATGTAGAAATTCAGGACTGCAGTAGATTAATTTCACCCACAACAATTAACAATTGATCATGCAAAATTATCAACAATGGAGACTGAATATGGAGCTGTAACACAAAATTATATTAACTGAGTGTACAATAGCCAACCCTGTAATAACATAGGCTACTGAATATATAGAATACATGAGCAAATTGAATGCATAAGGAAGCATCCAAATCTAGCATAAAGCAGGCTTAGCCAAAATAGGCAAATCCCCCATAGGTGTAAAAAGATGATCCCAAATCTATCAAGGAACCCACGAATTAGCAAGGGCGCATGGGAAAGCTAAAGAGTGTTCAAATGGCATCTCATACATGCTTTTTCATGGAAGAAAGAGTGGAGGAGGAAGAGGCAACAAAGCTGATTCACCTCACCTAGTCTTGCTTTCCTATGTGCCTTAAAACACTGAAAAAGCAGGGAATAAAGCAGAAAAAGCAGATGGGAACCTAGGAGGCCAGGAATAAAGCAGCTTTGATTCCCAAGGCTTTTCCAAGTGCTCCATGAGTCAATAATGGAAAGTTTGACCTCTATGGATAGGCAATTAGCAACTTGCACATGGTGGGACTCATGGACTAGGCAAATAAGACAAAATAAATGAAATAATGTCTAAGTGGGTAAATACTATGGGTTGATTATTCTAATAGTATGGGATTTGCTTAAATGTTTTGATGCATTCAACATTATTTCAATTCCAAGAATTAAAAACGCAGCAGCTGACCTGTTGGCCACATCAGCCACTAGGATCGTACCCACTAATAATCAGTGTTCTGTTGAATTACTTTTCAAGCCCTCTGTACCTGATATGATTATGAACCTACGAGTGTTTGATGATGACCAACAGATCATAGAATGTTTAACAAATGATGAGGTGTTTAAAGGAGTGATCATAGACGATGAAGAACATCAGGCTGAGATGAAATACGATAATTTCATTCCTAAAGGAGTCAAAATGTTAGAAAAAATGTTTGATTTAAATGAAAAATTCAGAAGACCAGCCAATGTGAAGATGCACGGCTCATCTCTGCAGTTTGAGCTGATTAATTTAGGGACTGAAATGAATCCTAAATTTGTGAATCTCGAAAAATGTTGTTCACCAACAGAAAGAGACAAGTTCATCAGTTTGTTTAAATAATATAAAGATGTCTTTTCCTGAACGTATGAAGATTTAAAAACATACGATACTAGCATAATTAAGCACATTGTTCCCATTAAATCAGGCGTTAAGCCATATCAGCAGCCATTGAGAAAGATGCATCCAAAGTTGGAACCGCTGATTCGGAGTGAAGTGAAGAAATTATTGGATGCTAGAATCATTTTCAAAGTTAGACACTCTGAGTGGGTGTCGAATCTGGTACCAGTAAGAAAAAAGTATGGAGAAATCAGACCGCGCTTCTGATAAAGATAACTACCCTGTGCCACCCATGGAGCAATTGCTGTAGATGGTCTCTGGTTCTGAACTGTTTTCATTATTAGATGGTTTCTCTAGCTACAATCAAGTGTTAGTAGCTGAAGAAGACGGATTAAAGACAATGTTTAGGACCAAATGGGGAACCTTTTCCTACAGAAGGATTCCTTTTGGGCTTATAAATGCGGGAGCAACATTTTAGAGAGCTATGGACATAGCTTTCCATGGATTGATCGGCCACAGTGTTGTAGTGTACCTAGACGATATTACGATATTCTCGAAAAAAAGAGGAGAGCACGCATTTCACTAAAGGCATATTTTTGAATGCTGTTGGAAGTATGGCATCTCACTAAATCCTAAGAAATGTGTGTTTGCTGTCACAGAAGGCAAGTTGCTGGGTGACATAGTGTCAAAGCAAGGGATCTCCATTGATCCAGAAAGAATTAAGGCTAATGAACAAATCCCCTTACCCCATAATAAAAAGGGGATGCAATCATTCATGGGAACCATAAATTTTGTACGCAGGTTCGTGCCTGATTTCACTCAGACTGTTAAGCCACTGCAGCAGATGGTCAAGCAGAATGCACAATTCAAGTGGACTGAAATTGAGAAGAATGTTTTCAGCAAAATTAAAACTGTTGTGGCACACGCACCCTCCTTGAAAAGCTCAAACTTTGATAAAGACTTTATTCTATATACATTCGCATCCGACGATTCACTGGCAGCCGTGCTCACCCAAAAGGAAGAAGGGGGGGATGAATTCCCAATCTCCTTTATGAGTACTGGTCTACAAGGGGATGAATTGAACTACCCAGCTATTGATAAACAAGCTTACACAGTATTCAAAGAAGTAAAGCAATTCAAGCCTTATATTTTGAATAATTGAACCAAGGTAATAGTCCCCTACCCAGTTGTAAAATCCCTTCTCATACAAAAAGAGTTAGGAGAAATAAGGGGCAACTGGGTAACAACTCTTCAAGAGTACGACCTTGAATTCAAGCTAGCCTCCATAGTTAAAGGTCAAGGGTTGTGCAAATTGATGACTAAAAGTGGGAACAATGAAGAACAATCCTGGGAGGATGAGGCCAAATTACATGTAATGGATGTATGTCCTCTGTTTACAGCTCCCAAGTCTTGGTATAGAGACCTTGTGCACTACCTGCAGGCAGGGTTGTTACCAGAACATTGGAATTCCAAGCAAAGAAGAGCGCTACGTCTTAAATCAGCATCTTATCAAATTATCAAATTGTGGAAGGAATATTATTCAGAAAGAATTACGACGGGGTTCTTCTCAGATGCTTAGAAAAGGAAGATGCGAAGAAAGTGATGGTAGAATTGCATGATGGTCCCGCTAGAGGACATTACTCAGGGGATACCACAGCCCACAAAATCCTCAGGGCAGGTTACTACTGGCCTACGCACTTTAGAGATGCACACGTACATGTCAGGAAGTGTGATATTTGCCAAAGGTGTAGTGGGAGACAGCCTAAAGCAGCAGCACCTCTAAATCATGTTATGATCACTGAGCCTTTTGAGCAATGGGGATTGAAATTATTGGAGAAATAAAACCAAATTCCTCTTTGCAACACAAGTACATTCTGACTGCTACTGATTATTTCACTCGCTGGGTAGAAGCTATCCCGCTACGCAAGATAAACGAAGACGAAGTCATCAACTTCCTGCAAGATCATATCATGACCAGGTTTGGAGTTCCAGTTTTGTTAGTCTTTGATAATGCTAAATAATTTTCATCAATTAAATTGACTGCATTTTCTCATGATAAAGGGATAAAATTACATTATTCTGCTAATTATTATCCACAAGGAAATGGCCTGGCTAAATCCTCTAACAAAAATCTGAATATAATTTTAAAGAAGACTGTGGTAGAAAACCAGAGGACTTGGCACTTAGCATTACCAAATGCCCTTTGGGCCGATAGAGTCACCCCCAAGTCTGCGATTGGAGTGTCTCCATATACCCTTGTCTATGGTAAAGAATCTATCCTTCCTCACAATATCATGCTACCATATTCCATACTAGCTCAAGAGTCCAGAGGGTCGGATGATGAAGTTTTATAGATAAGAATATATAATCTCCTGAAAGCAGAAGAGGCTAGATCTAAAGCCAAAGAACACTTTAAGCAACAACAAGAGTTAGCTAAGAGATGGTTTGACAAGCATAAAGCTGGGACAAAATACTTTGAAGTAGGAGACTTAGTCCTCAAATGGGACCACCCCCATGATGAGAAAGGAAAGCATACCAAATTCCAGTAGTTGTGGGTAGGCCCTTTTCAGATTGCTGCCAAGCTTGGTCCTTCTACTTACAAGTTGCAAGATATGTAGGGGTGGGAAGAGAACTTGCTAGTAAATGGTTTGGTTCTCAAGCCTTATTTTTCTTGAGTCTATTTGATTTCTTCTGTCTTGTATATAAATAACTCGTCTGGCTGTCTTTTGAGTCATGTTTTCTAGTTTGCTTTAGTTTGAGCTTTCTTGTTTTCAATAAAGGGGACGAACCCGCGGTTGCATGGGGAACATCAAATTTTTTTGGGAATGATAAACAATTTAGTTATCAGACTGTGGGTTGCTGTTTGAACTTCTTCCAGTTTAGTCATTTTCTCAAATAATTATTTGTGCATTGAAGTCCTGCTTAACCCCTGTGAAATAAATCAGATTCAAAGAGTCTGGAATACTATGTTGGGGTTCCATCCACGTCACACTTAAAATGTTCTAAGGAGTGACAGCAGAGGACCCATGAAAAGTAGCAAGGTGAATAGTATATTAAATATAAATGATCCCATGCCAAGAAACGAATGCCAAAAGGCAAATAAAGAGTCAAAAAACTCCTATGAAAGCATCATAAATCAAAGCAGGTGCTGAATCATGTGTACTAAGTTGCCTAAAGATCCTCTCCGTCCATGAGCTGAAACTTGAAGTATACCACTCACACAAAAGGACACTATGGGATAGAGGATCCTGAAATAAAATTCAGTAAGACAAGGCATTTAGGAGGACTCATAAGATAAGGGACAAAAGTCCAAAATCACAAAAAAGAGCTAAAATGGCATGGGAATGAGGAACAAATGAATATTTCTGTTTACCATGTGCTGTAATCAAGTGGTGTCGAAGCTATCAGCTACTTGAAGACATAGGTAATAATGAAACTCATCTTCTGGCCTCAACAGAGTTATCTGGACTTGAAAATCTTGGTTTCCACTCTCCCAAATTGGACTGTAATCAATGATTAAGGGTACACACTTCTGTCGTTTATGAAATCCATATGGCTGGAAGAATGAAATAGATGCATTCATTGTTAAACAGTCTGTCACTCAAGATAAATCACCCAGAGATCTAGGTTCACCATGTAATCGCCAATTGTTGCAGCTGCAACCGTTCTCCCTAAATTTCTTAAAAAATTTGGGCCCCTCCTCATCATTCAGAATTGCTTTGATTTTGTTTGATCCATAAATGTTTGGTCTCGTTTTAACTTTGGTTGATTTTGAAGATGAATTTGTGGCTTGTTTGCAGAGGATGCTTTTGTTAATATTTTGTTGTGGGTCGTGGGATTGATTTTGGATTGCTAGCCTGAAACTCGTCAGATCAATTGCCCTTTGAACAAACCATTGTCTCTGAGGTGAAACAGTTTGACCTTCGTTGATTTCGAGTTTTCTAACAGTTAAGTTTTCTTATGATCGAGCATCATTTTTATGTTGGATCGAAAGCTATAATATTTTTCCCTCCTACCGTTGTGGCTGCCGAAGCGGTTTGGCATCCAAAGTGCAGAATGTTCCGGCTTCTGATTGGGAAGTTTCCCGCCCGAGGGTCGCACCTCTTAGTTTTTCCTTCCGTCGTTGCGGCTGGTGAAGTATTTTGTCTTCCGATGTTCAAACCTAGCTTATTTTCAAAGTTTTCCCACCCGCGTCGTGTGTCTTTAGCATTCTCTCTTCCGCCGTTGCGGCTCTCAAAGTCCTTTAGCTGTCGAAGTGTGAAGCCATCCGACTTTCGATAGATTTTCCGCACACCGCCGCTTTCCCGCAGTCTTTAACCTTCTGCCATTGCGGCTGGGAAAGTATTTTCGCTTACGATGTCTAATCCATCCGACTTCCGATTTTAAAGTTTCCCGCCCTCCCATTGCATGAAAGCCATTTGGATTTCGATGCTGGTTTCCTCCTGTATTCCACCATTGGTATTGCTATCACAAGACTATAAGAGGACAAGGTAGTATGGTCAGCACTTGTAGAATGATGGTGGTGCACCTGATAATTTCTTGTGGATTAGCCGTTTAGTCAGTTTAATTTGCTACTATGGTTTAAATGCGTTTCCAACAAATGATGCTCGTCGTTTGATTACAGGTAGTTTTCGGGGTTTGGTCAATGGAGGCGGACCGTTTGGTGAAAATAGAGCCGAAACCGGCAGGATCGTAAGATGGAAAAACCAAAGAAGAGACAAAATGAATGGTGACAAAGGAGCATCTCTAAAAGGTCCGACAGTTACTTAGCCACTCATGGGCACGCGTAGAAAATATAAAGAAATATGAAGCGTTGGGGAGCTGAAAGGTCATCTGTTTGGGGTGCGTCCCAAACGATCGGCCGCTGTAGTTTAAATACTGGAAAGTTAGAATTTAGAAAGGACTTTTTCCCTTGAAAAATTTGTAAACTATTTTGCTTGTAAGAGGAACTACTTCGTTTTTCAGCCAGAAAGTGCAACTTTTGCCTGCTGGAGAGAGAGAAATGTGCAATGTATCAATGCGACTAAATGAATAATGTTGAAGAGGAACTATTTCAATTTCAGATGTGTTTCATTTACTGTGAGAGTATTTAACTTTCTGAACCTATGTTCTTGTTGAATGTTCTTCAGTATCTTTTGGGATGTTTTCCACTTTGAGTAATAAATGTTGTTCATAAAATAATTGGCTATCTGGTTATTTAAGTATCTGTAATTGTCCTTGTGTATTGAAAGAAGTATCAGCTATCTGTAACTCTTCATTATGTAGGTGCAAAATATATTACTCACCAATGAATGATAACTTTGCTCCCTAGGGATAGTTTAGATAGTTAGTTTACTTTCTTGATGTTTGTGATTTAGATGCCAGTGGGTCTAAGACGAGAGGTAAGAACCTGCACATGACATTGTGACTGCTCCTTGCATCTTATCACCCTGCATGTTAATTAGGCACTTGAATTTCATAATTTAAGTCAAAATACAAAAAAAAAAACTCGGTGGACCGGGCCACAACCGGTAAAGCCTTTTTTTTGTTACTTTGAGCTATGGTAGCCGGATCGTAAACCGGATGGAGTCCCTATACCAAACATTCAACGGGCTAGTTGAGAACGTTGATTGGGGAGAATCCCTTACTGTTGTTGCCTGCGAATTTTGAGGCCCCAACACCATGTTCTGGAACAAGTTAATGTAATACCAAAAAAAATCTTTATACCACAAACAAGGGTAACCCTCACACTTGGCGATTTGAAAAAAAGTACTTATGATATAGCTTCCAGGGTAGAGCATAGGGCTAAAATAGTTTGAATCCTTAGAGATGCTTTGTTCCTATCTCATTCAACTGATAACTTTCTTGTTAACACAAACACTCAAAAACTATTGAATAGGGAGTAATTCCTAAGATCCAAATATATATATTGTTTCAACAAATAGAACATCCTCAAGAAGATGTACATCTAAACATCCATTCTGGTGGACCACCACCTACACCACCTTCTTCGTCTCTTTCACCATCTAAAGACTCCTCAGATAATAAAACATCTTCAAGTCCTTCCTCATCCTAAGAAGCACCGATGGCTAAGCAAATAAACAAACCCTGACTAGACTAGGATGCAGTCCTTGTCCTTGGGTAACAACATAAACTTCCTATGAATCCTGAGAAGTGGATCTGAAATTTCAATCCATATGAAATATCCCCTCATGAGGATCATATTCAAACTTTATGAAAGTTATTCGATTTAGAAACATGCTACATGAGGATGTGGTATGTAGATTATTTTCCTATTCCTTCAAAGGACATGCTTCGACTTGGTATTTTTCATTGGATTCCATGTCTATCAAATCTTTGGAGGATTTTGAGAAGATGTTTCTCCAAAAAATTGGGGATGACAACACCCTTGAATATCTGGTAATGGATCTATCCTCTTTGAGGATAAAGGGAAAAGGGAAAGTGAAGGATTTTAACCAGAGGTTTTCCTATTTGAATAATAGGATTCCTACAAATTTTCTTCCAAAAAATGAATTATTGGTTTCTTACTCCATTAATGTTATTCCTACTCCCATCGTTATGTGGGTTAAGAGGGCACACAAAAATACTTTGCAAGAATCTTTTTTAGAGGCTATCTTAGTGGAAAAAGACGTGTTCTGCCTAAAAGAAAATCCAGATGCTCAATCAGATCAACCTTCTACATCTAAAAGAAGGCAATATAATTTCCCTAAACCCACAACAACCAAATACCATTATGAGATGGACAACATGAAGAATTTATTGCAAAATATTTTTAATGACTTGGTAGATCTCAAGAGAAGTAACAATGAAAACCAAGTAAATAACAAAGGTGTGGCAATGCCACCTTTTAGGAGACCCTACCAGCCTCCTTCGAATAAATATCCTTTAAATATTTATGAGGCTCTAACTCCTAATAATATTTACCCTATTTTTAAGGCCCTAACTTCTGTACCCAAAACTACCCACAGTGACACTAGAGACAGTTCTTGAAAAGGTACATATTCTATACCTCCCAATGAAGAACATGATCAACATATGAACACTATTAATTGTTTTTTAGAACTTTCAATGCCAAAAGTAGAAGATGAATTTACAACTATATTCAATATACAACACTCTTATAATACCAAGAGTAAACGATAAAAGACGTAGGAAACTCTACCATCAACATCCACTCCTAATACTGGTAAAGCAACAACTCCAAAAAAGAAGATAATTCCTGAAATCGAATACAATCGGGTTTATGATTTAAAAAACGATAAAGCTAATATTTATTTATTTGAACTTCTTAAAATATATTCTATAAGGTAAAAGTTTCCTAATAAAATGATTTTGAATAGATCTAGGGAAGTTCAAAATAATACCTTGGAAGCTTGTGGAAAGCCTGACAATTAGAAGCCTAGTATGAAAAGGGTCCCACCTTTCTTACTTACTTTTCAATTTTTAATAGGGACGTCCATAATTGTATGATCTAATTAGAGGCTTCATCCAATGTCATGCTACTATCTATCTGTAGGGAATTGAATGCAACCTAGAAACCCTACCCCACCCAAATAGTCCAATTGGATAGATCAAGAGTTAAAGTGGTGGGGGGATTAAACAATGTCCTATTGACATTATCTATAGATCCTAGGATTCATCAAATAGTTGAAATTATTGTTTCTGATATCCCTCAAACTTATGGTATGTAGTTGAGCAGGCACTGGTCAGAAAAATTGAAAGCCTACTTTGCTAGTGACTGCTTGTTAGAATAATCAACCCATATTTTACTACCTTAGACATTAATTTAATTATTTTTGTCTTATTTTCCTAGTTCATGTGTCCCAGCTTGTGCAAGTTGTCATTTACCTATCCATAGTGGTCAAAATTGCCTTATTTGACCCATGTAGCGCTTGGGAAACCTCAAGGAATCAAATTTTCTTTACTCCTAGCCTCCTAAGCGCCCTCCTGCTTTTTCTGCTTTATTGCCTGCTTTTTCAGTGTTTTAAGGCAAAAGGAAAAGCTTGACTAGTTTTTTGTCCTACACATCCTCCTCTCTTTTCTCCTTGGAAAAGCATGTATGAGTTGTCATTCCATCACTCTTTAGCTTTCCTAATCCATTTCACTAATTTGTGAGCTCCATGACAGATTTGGAATCAGCTTTTTACACCTATGGGGGATTTGCTTAATTTTAGTAAGCCTGCTTTATGCTAGATTTGAATTGCTCCTCATGCATTCAAATCCCTGATGTATTTTATTTATTTAGCAACATATTATGTTACAGGATTGGCTATTGTACACTGATTTAATACAGTTTAGTGTTCAACTCCAATTTCAGTCTCTTTTGTGAGTGATTTTGCATGATCAATTGTTAATTGTTGTGAGTAAAATTAATCTATCACTGGATTAAATTTCCACATGGTATCAAATCCATTGTATATTGATTTCTCTCCTTCCAAATTGTTTTGTAGGTTCGACATCAGTGACTGGGAGCCTTCTGCAGACAGCCAGGACAGATTTTCTAAGCTATGGATCAATCACAGAAAACTATCTTGACTCCCTTCAATTTCTTTGAATGGAAAGCAGAGATGGAGATACTGTTGAGAGAGAAACGCCTCTACAGGGTGACTATGGCAACAAAAGCAGAGCCCAATGCAGCTGCAGAGAAGATAAAATGGCACAACAAGAGGGATGAGGCCTATGGTCTCTTGTGTCTGAGTATTTCCAGAGACCTCCTTTTCCACCTTGATGGATTGACATCACCGAATGAAGTATGGGAGAATATTTCTGATCTTTTTGGAAAGAATGATGAGATTAGGGGACATCAAATAAAAAATGAGCTGATTTCTCTGATTCCAAATAGCTTTGAATCCCTGCAGCTATATTTCTCCATGTTCAAAGCACTAGTTTTGCAGCTGAAACAGTGTGGGATCGAAAAGAAGGATGGTCAGATCATCCTGGCCATTTTATCGAAGTTAGGCCCTGACTATTCAGTGTTTGTTTCGAACTTCTATGCCACAAAACTGGCATCTCTAACCTGGAAGATGCCTAGCCTTGCAGATTTCATGGAATCTCTCACACAAGAACATGATAAGCTGGTGAACATGGGCACCATCAAACCATCCAAAGATCAAGATTTGATTGCTGGAGATTCAAAGGTGGATTCAAAAAGAAAAAAATCAATCAAAAAATCCACCTGAGCAAAAGAGAGACAAGAAACAGTCTCCGGAGGAGCTACAAGATTCCAAGAAGAACTACCAGAAGAAGAAAAACAAAGGTGAAATGAGCAAGTGCGCATACTGCAATAAGGGCAATCACACTGAAAGCTCTTGTATGAAGAAGAAAATAGACATGCTGACCTAACTCCTCGAGAAGAATGGCATCTCCCTTCCAGACAGCTCAAAGAAGAGAGAAGGAGGATCAAGTTCAGATGACATGGAGAGAGTTCATGCATTGGTTGCTGGCACATAAAGCTGACCCAATTTTATCATTGATTTTGGAGCTTCAAGACACATGGTTTCGACCAAGGAGGCATTCTCCTCACTTGACATGTCGAAAGGACCACCTATAGTACTAGGAGATGACTCTCTCACTGAAAGTTTGGGCAAAGGGAGGATTGATCTTGATCATGGTCAGTTCAGCAATGTCTTGTATGTGCCTGGTCTTGCCTCCAACCTCTTGTCAGTGTACCAGATGACCCACACTGGGTCTCCTAAGAAATTCATATTCTCCCTTGATGAATTTGAGATCACAGAGATCTCAAGTGGTAGAGTCATTGCAAAAGGAGTTGCGAATCATGCTCAAAAGGTATACATGTTCTCACACTTCCTACCTTACTCAAACCCCTCTACTCTTTTGATTCGTGCTAATGAAGCAAGCAAGCTTTGGCATGAAATATTTGGCCACCTAAATCACAAGTATCTTTCTGATCTTAGTGAAAAATAGATGGTCTTAGGGTTTCCCAAGATAAAAATTTTCAAAGGAGTCTGCCAAGGCTGTATCCTAGGAAAACACCCAAAGCACAAATTTGAGAGAGCTAGTCATGAGAGAACCTCTGCACCCCTCAAGCTGATCCACAATGATGTTGCTGGCCCATTAACTCTTATGTTGAATAAGCAGTAGGAGATCCAATATGGCAAACATCCATGAAGGAGGAGTTCAACTCACTCTAGAAGAGAAACACATGGGAGCTAGTGGATCTTCCTCCAAGAAGAAAGTTAGTCCAGTGTAAGTGGGTCTATAAGACCAAATTTGCTGCTGATGGTTCACCACCAAAGTACAAGGTCAGATTGGTAGCCAAGGGCTACTCACAGGTTCATGGCATAGATTACAATGAGACCTTTTCCCCAGTGGCAAAGATGGATTCCATCAGGCTAGCCTTAGACATTGCAGCCTCAAGGCAATGGGAGGTACATCACATGGATGTAAAATGTGCCTTCCTGAATGGAGATCTCATTGAAGAGATATATATGCAGCAGCCTCAAGGTTTTTCTACTAACCCTTCTCTTGTGTACAGGTTGAGAAAGTCATTGTATGGGCTAAAGCAAGCCCCCAGGGCTTGGTATGCCAATATCGATAGCTTCTTGCTATCACTGAATTTTGTTCGGTGAAAATCAGATCCAAATTTCTATTTGAAGTTAGTTAATGGTTCATTAATGATCATTTTGTTATATTTTGATGACCTCCTCATTACAGGAAGCTCAAAGGATGAGATTGCTTCCTTAAAGGGTGCAATGAACCAAACCTTCTCCATGACAAATTTGGGGCTCTTAAGTCAATTTTTGGGGCTTGAGATTGCTCAAACCAAAGATGGAATCAAAGTGCACCAGTCCAAATATGCCTTGGACTTGCTGAACAAATTCAGAATGAAGGATTGCAATGCAAGCAAAACTCCTTTCCTTTCAGGAGTGAAGCTGGAAGAAGTTGGTTCTTCACCTATGGTAAACAATACACTGTATAGGAAATTGATTGGATGTTTGTTGTATTTGATGCATACTAGACCTGATATTTCTTATGCAGTAAGTGTGGCTTCTAGATACATGGATCAGCCTCATGAGATCCATTGGAAACCAGCCAAAAGGATCCTTAACTTCGTTCAGGGAACAAGGACACATGGGATCTTCTATAAAGAAAAATCTGATCTTTATTTGATTGGATCTACTGACAGTGATTGGGTAGGTGATAGCACAGAAAGAAATTCCACATCAGGATATGTGTTCATTCTTACAGAAGGGCCAATCAGCTGGTTAAGCAAGAAATAGAGTGCCGTTGCACTCTCATCTACAGAAGCAGAGTACAGAGGAGTTGTTAATGCAACAACTCAATGCTTATGGTTGTAGGGTTTACTTGGAGAGTGTGGCTTCGAATCAGAGTACTCAACTACCATCTACTATGATAACCAGAGTACCATTCAAATCTACAAATATTCAGTTCAGAATTAGAGAACCAAACACATTGAGATCCATATGCACTACATCAGAGAGCTTGTGCATGATGGCACCATTCACCTACTCTTCTGATCATCTTTAGAACAAGTAGCTGATATCTTCACCAAAGAATTTTGTGAGAAGACCTTCAGCAATCTCAAATCACTACTGGGGATTGCTGATCATGCTGTGAAGCATGAGTGAAGACAAGATTTCCAAATTTTGTTTTACAGTCCATGTTTAAGGGAGGATTTTCCCAAGTTTGTTTTGCCTCTTTCCTTGTTTGTATGGACATGCAGTATGTAAAAGGGTGACTAAGCCTTGTTGCTAGGCCCTATAATTTTCTGATATATTACTCATAAGTCAGGCTTAAGGGGGGGTGTTAGAATATTCAACCCATATTTTACTAGCTTAAAGATTAATTTAATTATTTTTGTCTTATTTTCCTAGTTCATGTGTCCCACCTTGTGCAAGTTGTCATTTGCCTATCCATAGTGGTCAAAATTTCCTTATTTGACCCATGTAGCACTTGGGAAACCTCAAGGAATCAAATCTGCTTTATTCCTGGCCTTCTAAGCGCCCTTGTGCTTTTTCTGCTTTATTGCCTGCTTTTTCAGTGTTTTAAGGCAAAAGGAAAAGCTTGACTAGGTGAGGTTGACTAGTTTTTTGTCCTACACATCCTCCTCTCTTTTCTCCTTGGAAAAGCATGTATGGGTTTTCATTCCATCACTCTTTAGCTTTCCTAAGCCATTTTTCTAATTCGTGAGCTCCATGACAGATTTGGGATCAGCTTTTACACCTATGGGGGATTTGCTTAATTTTAGTAATCTTGCTTTATGCTAGATTTGAATTGCTCCTCATGCATTCGAATCCCTTATGTATTTTTTTTATTCACCAACCTATTATGTTACAATGCTGGCTATTGTACACTGAGTTTATACAGTTTAGTGTTCAGCTCCAATTTCAGTCTCTTTTGTGAGTGATTTTGCATGATCAATTGTTAATTGTTGTGAGTAAAATTAATCTATCACTGGGTTCAATTTCCACACTGCTCACACTTGTGGTTCCCTTACAATGGAATAACTAATCAAATAAAAATTGTAACAAAACCTCTCATGATGAAAACATTCATAGATATTAATGATCCTAGTGAACCTGCAGTTTTCTTTACCTCATCCATAGAACATTACACCTTTGAATGTTTCTTTGAATGTTTTCTTGATGATTCCTCCCCTATTGAGGATGTTGATAGTTTGTCTGAAATCAATAATTGCACAGTTTTTCCATTTACTGGTGATGTTTTCCATAATATATATAATTTCAATCCAAATTTTAGGTTAGAGATATCTTCTTGGACTATGGTTTTTTATGGATATAAATCCAAGGATGGTACTCATGCAAGGTGTGTACTAATAGATCCAAAAGGATCTAAAATGATGGTTTCATGTCGACTTGAGTTTGAATGTAAAAATAATATTATGGAATATGAGGCTCTTGTACAAGGACTTAGGAAAGCGATAGATCTCGGTTCTCAAGTGATAGAATTGTATGGTGAATTTGAAATCATTGTCAATCAAGTAAGGAACAAAATCCATTGCTTATCACCTCATTTTCTTAATTATTAGAAATTGGTTAGGGACATGACTAATTCCTTTAAAACTTTTAATATTAAATCTATCCCAAGATCACAAATCTTTGATGCATATCTTTTAGATAATACTGCATCTAGTCTCACTCCAATGGAAGGTATGTCCATTGACACTTTTAATTAAACTTGTTTAAATTGATAGAATAATACATCGTATTTTTTACGTTCCTCTTGTCAAAATGTTTACACCCTAAATGTCAAAATTTGGATGTTTTTTTGTTGTATTTTTTATGTCCCTTTGTCATATTTGTGACGTCTCATTATTGGATGTTCGACATGCCTATTGTATTTATCCCCATATTCATTATCATCATCATCACCATATTTAACATCATCGTCATTGTCATCCTCATCCTCATCTTCATCATCATCATCATCGTTGTCATTGTCATATTAATCATCATCGTCATCATCATCATCATCATATTCATCATAATATTCATCATCACTATCATCATCATATTCATCATCGTTGTCATCTTCATCACCATCATCATCATCGTGATCACCATATTCATCATGATCATGATCATCTTCATCGTCGTCATCATGATCATGATCATCGTTGTCCTCATGATCCTCATCATATTCATCAGTATCGTCATCATCATCATTATCCTCATCATCGACATCATCATCGTCGTCATCATCATCATCATCTTCTTCTTCATCATCTTCATCATCGTCATCATCTTCATCATCATCATCATCATCATCATCATTGTTGTCACCATATTCATCATGGTCATCATCATCGTCATCATCGTCATCATGATCATTGTCATCTTCATCATGCTCACCATAATCATCATCATCATCATTATCATCATCATCGTCATCACCATATTCATCATCATCATCATCATCACCATCATCATCATCATCATCATGAGCATCTTCATGTTCATCATCTTCATCATCATCGTTGTCATATTCATCATCGTCACAATCTTCTGCATAATATTCATCATTATCATCATCATCATATTCATCATCATCATCTTCATCATCATCATTATCATTATCATTATCATCACCATCTTCATCATCATCATGATCATCATCACGATCATCATCATCTTTATCATCATCATCATCATCATCGCCATCTTCTTCATCATGATGATCATCATCGTCACCACCATCATCACTAGCATCATCATCATAAGCATATTCATAATTATCTTCATCATCATAATCATGATCTTTGTCATCGTCATCGTCATCATCATGACCATATTCTTCATCATCATCATCATCATAATCATCATCATCATCTTCATCATCACCCTATTACTCATCAACATCTTCTTCATCATCATCTTCTTCATGATGATGATGATGATGATGATGATGATGATCATCATCATCTTCATCATCATCATCGTAGTCATCATCACCGGCATCATCATCGTCAAGATCATCATGATCATCACCATCATCTTGATCGTCATCACCGCCATCATCATGATCATCACCATCATCATCATTGTGGGTTGTGGTCCCCTTGTTGAATCTTGGTCCATTACCTTAGATTAGGTGCATGATTGTGTCTTTCCCACTAGGGGACCAAGATTTAGGTTGATAAAAAATAAAAATTAATAAGCATAGTAAATAAATAAATATATAACATTAAAACAAACCAAAAATTTCAAACTGACTTACATCCCCAGCCGTACTAATGCATATTCACTTATGTCACCAAGCCTAGAGCTGGGAGGTCACAAAGTTCACTAAGAAACTACATTTTCACTTACCTTACCAATCCCTGATCCTGTAGGTTTGTTTGAAAGGGGCGGAGATAGGTGAGTTGTGTAACATCTAGGATGCTGCGCCTACTCATGAGGCACTGTGCAAGGCAAATATAGTGAGACAGACAGAAAATAGTTCACTTTTTATATATTTTTATGTCATGTTTGTACTCATTGACCATTTCTTCGAAATTTTGGTTCTTAGTGGTTAAATTAGTTAGATGTTGTTAGGATTTAGTTAGAAGTGGACTTCAAATGTAAAGGCGCAAGACTATATATAGATTTAGAATTGCAAAATGTAAGAGAGAGAGGAGATACATGACATGAGACAAATATTGATGTGTTGAAACTGCTAAGAGAGTTTGAATCTTGTGTTATTTCATGGGGTGATCATTCTCTGGCTGTGGAGAAGTATTGTCTGTTTTGGATATGTTGCGCATAAGTAATATGACACAATGGATTTTTCTCTAAATTGCTATTGTCTTTTATCTCTTTTTATGTTCCTATGTACTACGATATCAATGATGGATGTTTTATGCATCTACTTTATGAATGAATAATATGATACTTCTGCGATGAATAAGTGAATGATGCGATCTGTTTAGATTTGTGGCTATAATGATAGATCTATGATGGATGCTGTGATATATGATGAATGGCTCTGCTAGATCTGATAGTTATGTTGATAAATCGTTGATTCCCTCCTCCTTACTGCCGGAAACTTAGTTTCGATAGCTCTCCCTAGAACATCTCGGGTGAGACTTCATCCGCTCTATGGGTGTTTCCAGGAAAGGTAAAACCTCTCTGGGCCAGTGCTCAAGGAGCTCACACTGGTTGGGCATTGATAGAGCAAGAACCCATGTCGATGAGGCTTTTTTGGTGGTTTTGGACCAACAAATGGTTATGTTGCTGGGATCTCATTGAAAATTAATAGGAAGATATGTTGTGGCATCCGACGAAACCAGAGATCTGATATTGGTTTGACCTAAGACTGCAAGATTTCGCTGAGGCCAAGAACAAGAACCCAATGTTGATGACAAACACATGGCTGGAAATACACAGTCATGACTATCCTCACAAATGGTTTTTCTATGAGTTTACCATAATAATCTACGAGTGGTTGGCGTGATTCACTCATAATAAGCGCAACTTAGATTGGGGAGAGCAGATGTCCTGGACTCCCGATCTAATTCAAGAGCTACAAGAGATAGATAACAAGGCGTCATGGGATGTCAAAGTTTGGTTTGACAGTATTATGGAAGGATACATCACTGAGTTTTCCATTGATACCAACACGTACTATAGAGAAGAAAAATGAGAATTATTCAACAGACCACGAGGTAGTTTCTTACTATCTCTACAACTCTCAATCAAGATGCGTTTTGTGAAAAGGGCACACTAAAGATGCACCTCGAGTAGTAAAAATATGGTGTGTGAAGGCTATGAACACCGTGATAGAGGGAGGGCAATGAATGGAAATATAAGTGGTAGATGGGTGTAAGTTTCGATGATATTATTATGGAAGCTGAGGAAGAGAGTGGTTGTAAAATCGGAGGAGAAAGGTTTCGAGTAGATAATACGTAGAGGATAGGCGAAGGTCTCACTACAGTGATGAAGAGGACAAGCAGGCACAGGATACACCCAGGGTAGAAGCAAGGTCAAACCCCGGTAGGAATGTTTGCACACCTCTGCACACTACTCCACCATCACAAAAATATACGCAATCCACATTGACGTGTCCGACGTGCAAAGTAGGATCCAGTAATAAAGAAGCGTCTGTAGGAAGAAGGTCTAGGATGGTGGGAGATGATATGAAGCTACCTATGTTCCTTAGAAATGAAACTGATGACCCAGAACAATATTGGTTCTTATGTGAGGCAGCCTATACTACCAAATAGAATACCAATGATTATGTAAAGAAAGGTCAGTTAATGACCACCCTTCATTGTCATGCACTCAATTGGTATATGGGATTTATACAGGTCTCGCAAGGGAGCATGGGGAAGAATTTGGATGAGATTCAGAAGGGTCTTTTTGAAGAATTCAAGTAACCAAAATCTGAAGCACAATAAATTATAGAGCTGAAGGAAATCGAACAATTCCCTAATGAGACATTTTGGGACTTTGACCATAGGTTTAAAATGCTAATGGCATGGGTCATATTTGATAGAAGTGACATCCAACATAAAGAATGGTTCATTGCGGCCCTGGTCCTTGACATCCAATAATGCAACAAAATATCGAGACATAGAGTGAGGCCCTGTAAATTACAATGAAGCTGGAGGCTTCACCTATTAGAGAAATTATTATCATCATGAACCAAATCCAAGTGCAGCTAGCGAACCTGACGCTTCAATTGTAGGATACCAAGAAGGTGAAAGATGAGCATGATGACTTGTGGTGCACTCGGTGTCATGTGGATAGACACACAAAAGATACAATAGAGGAAATTTGGGGTCTAAAATGGGCCTAATAATAAAACACGCGAACAATAAGTTATTGTGAGTTGGAATTCAAGAACCAATAGAATTTCAATAAAATGAGTTAGCCATAATGGTTGAATTGACATATTTGTCATAAAAAAAACTACTTTTTTTTGTTTGTATTTTCGACATATATCCCTGTATCTTTACTCAAATTTCGATCAGGAGAGCTCGTTGGATGTGGAATTTGATTCTTCATCTAACGAGTACCCACACTACTTACTTTTGATGGACCCTGCTACCCCAAAAACAATAAATATCTGAAAAAATGTGAAGATGACCATCATCATGTTTTTAAGGTATTTCTTCTTTTTGGGGTAGTGGGGTCCATCAAAAGTATGAACTATGGGTACTCATTGGATGCAGAATCAAATTCCACATCCAACGAGCTCTATCGATTGAAATTTGAGTAAAAATACAGGGAGATATGTCGAAAATAAGAACACAAAAAGTAGTTTTTTTCTTTTGTCCTCCAAAATTAATAAATATTATTTTATTATCTTAACTATTATCTTATTTTTTTAACTATTATTTTATTATTTTCCTAAGGAGGCCCATTTTAGACCTTAAAATTCCTCTAATGCATGTCCTTCTTTCCAGAATTATCTACTCTCACGAGCACCAAACCCATTGAGTTGTTGTGGTGTGTTGTGGTGTCATATATGTTAAGTATATGGGCATTGACATGAATAATTTACCTACATGTGGAAAATGTTTATGAATCCAAAAAAATTATATTGCACTTTCTATCGCTCAACTGGGCAATAGGATAAGGAATGTTGAGCTTATGATCTACTTCAAGAGCAGACATATGATTCATATTTCGTGAAAGGTGAAGATCCTCACATGGTGTCACAACCACAGGTGATACAGCCACCACCTCAACGCCCGTATATGCCATCACCACAAACATAGTTTATTGCGTACCAGCCATAGACACGGGTTGCACCATAGCCGCAGTTTTCTGTGTGATTACAGTACACCCAAACCCCAATAGCTCCACCACATCTGCAGTATGTCCAAGTAGCACACTACATTCAACAGCAGCCAAGTCCCCCATAGCAGCAAATTACCCAACCCTAGTATCAACAACAAGTAGCTCAACCACAATATCAACAGCAAGGATGATTCCGGGGAGGATTCAGGGGAAGGGGATGTTTTGGGCGTGGAGGAGGACAAGGGAGTGCATCAATATAGTGTTACAACTGTGGGACATTTGGGCACTATCAGAGGGATTGTCCCCATTTACAGTGTGTTTATTGTGTGATGAATGATCATACTATTGAAAATTTCCCTAAGTTAATGTCAAGATAGAAGGACAGAAATGTTCCTCTGTTGTAGAATCAGAACCGGTTCCATGCCCAAAATAAAATACAGAACCAACAGCAACTACCAAAACAGGGTCATCCCCAAATTCCAGTAACTAATCAGAATATCAATCATCCTATGAATCCATTGGTGAAGCAGAATCCACCATTGAATTAGCCTCCACCGCAAAACCAAAATCAAGGGTCAACGGTTGCGACAATTCTAGCAGAGCCACGAATAGAGGATGTTAATGTCAGGATTGTTACTTGAGGAAGTGCACCAACTAGAGAATATGGACCATGACTAAAAGTGAAACTAGCTGGTAAGAAGAAAGCACAGTTCAATATCATGACTGAGAGAGATATATTTTTTGAGGCTTGCAAGGAGCTTTGAAGATATCTTGGTAAGACACCTATTTTTGGCATGCCTTTTGCTTTCGATTCTTCATTAGACGCTTGACCATCGCGATGATATGGTAATTTATAACAATTATTCAAGATCTTTTTATCCCTAGTAAGATATATCGATGCTCTAGTTGAGATCGAGAAGTTGTTGCACCGTCTGGATAGAGAGTTGGAGGACTCTGTGGTGAATTCTTTACAAAAGAAAAATGCAGGCTAGGAAATGCGGATGAACATCCATATTGGGGATTATGAAGTCAATTTAGTTATTCTAGATCTTGGGTCAGATGTGAATATCTTGAGCAAACAAATGTGGCAGAATATGGGGGAGCTGAAACTTGCTTGGTCCCCAGTGTAGCTAAGATTGCCTATTCAGGCCAAAGTTGAACCAATCGGTCGTGTGTCGAATCTGATCGTAGATTTGAAAGGTATGATTGCTCATGTTGACTATGATGTAATTGAAATCATGGATGGAGGGGGATCCTATCCCATGCTTCTATGGATTTGGTGGGATAATGACAACATGGCCATGATAAATTTTAAGAAGTGGTTGATGACATTTGAGAACTAGGATATTCGAGTTATTTCCCTTATGGATCCTAATGAAGGAAGGCGATATATTGAACCTGTCAAAGATAAAGTTGTTAGAGGATGGAATCATGTTTATAATATCTCTAAATATTACATCCATCCTAATGCTGACGGATATTTGGGTTGGCACAGTGCTATCTCGGTGTCCTTTGATTCTTATGATGCGCTGGAAAATTGGAAAAATCGGATCCATGAAGTTTCACTCAAAAAATGTGGGCTGATCACACAGTCACTGCACCATGTCAGGACTCATATTGTTAAGTTGTCGATCTATGAAGGACTACCAGAACTATCTAGTTTCCTCGACCAGTTCGAAGCAAAGGTATCTGAGCCTCAACACTTGTTGGCATTAGGGGAAGCATTGAAGGCTACTCCAACTTGCTAGTGGGAAATTCATAAGGAGACCATTCATGAATGGGAATAGTGTCGATGGTTGATGACTGTGCTCTTTAGAGATATGGAGGTATATAACACTAGAATATATGGTGGATAGAATAATCCTTGTAGTCATCTACGGGAATGATAGATGTTGTAGGCATCATGGCCCAAGGATGAGTGGGTCCATTCTTTTATTCACACATTGAATGAAATGCCAAGGTCTTGGTACATATAGGTAGAACTACGTAGAGAAATAATGACTTGGGAGGAGCTAACTATTTTCTTTGTGCATACCTTTGTCTTTGCATATGCCAATCCAGAGGTTAACAATGCACTACAGATCATTTGGGGTGTAGTCTTGAAAGTTGTCCTAGTTGCATATCCTGTGGAACCCCATTCGCACTGCCACATACAATCGATGATGGAATGTTACAACGTCTCTTGAAAACTGAAGGATGATGATGAGTTGCACAATATTAGTGTTCTAGAGCATGAGTGGAGTCGAGATGTCACAACACCAGATGGGTTGATGGATCCCGTGACTTAATCATTGAATATTAAGAAAGTTAACATTGCGATGGAAGAGAATCTGAAATTTGAAAATATTGTGGACTACTAGGATGAGGAGACCATGGAAAATATCACAGATCTATTGCATGAGTTTCAATATATGTTCCCAAGAAAATTCTCAAAAATGAAGGGGATATTGGGTGACCTAGGGGAAATGAAAATCACATTAAAACCAGATGCAAAACAAGTGCAAGAGAGGCCATATCGCTTGAATTCGTGATATAAAGAATGGTCAAGGATGAACTTGATCAGATGCTAGATGTCGGGATTATTGAGCATGTTGAAGAATCAGAATGGATAATCCCTATGGTGGTCCAAGACAAGAAAACTGGCGAGGTACAAATTTGTGTCAATTTAAGAAAGCTTAAGGATTCTTACATGCATGATCACTTTTCGACACCATTCACTAATGAGGTTCTTGAGGGATTAGGTAGTCAAGAAATGTACTCTTTTACATATGGATTTGATGGTTATCACTAGATAGGAATTTCAAAGGAAGACCTTCACAAAAACACATTTCTCACCGAATCGGGTTGCTTTCAATGCACAGTGATTCCCTTTGGGTTGAATAATGCACCTGCGGTATTCTCTCAAGTTGTTGTTGCTGCACTCAAATATTTTATTCATAAATTTTGGCAAGTTTATAAGGATGATTGGACAGTCTATGGGATGATTAAGGATTACATGGAAAACCTGTGCCTAATGCTGGAAAGGTGTTGACAACATCAGATCGCATTGAATTCAAATAAGTGCATCTTCTGTGCACCATTTGGGATACTATTGGGTCATATCATTTGTAAGTAGGGGATTTTGGTTGATCCCACAAAGATTGCGCTCATTATGAACCTGCCTCCACCTACAAATAAGAATATGCTTCATGCAACACTGGGACATACTGGTTACTATCGCAAGTTTATTCCCAGTTATGCTCCGATTACTGTCCCTATGGAGAAACTGTTAAAGAAGGATGCTGCATTTGTATGGAGTCAGGAGTGTCAAAAAATATTCAACAAATTGAAGGCTAAGATGGCGCTAGCACCGATACTTGTGTTTCCTGATTTGAACAAGGAGTTCCATGCCCATGTCGATGCCTCGTATGTTACGGTGGGAGTGGTACTCACACAACCAGGAGAAGGAGATCTGGATCACCTGATTTTCTTTGCTAGCAGGAAGTTATCCTTTGCTGAGAATAATTACACAACCATAGAAAGAGAGGGGTTGGTGATGGTATATGCACTGTAGAATTTTAGACATTATCTCTTGGGAGGTCACTTCAAAATTTTCATTGACCATTCAGCTTTGAAATATCTGGGCAATAATCCTATGTTGGTGCGGAAGATCTGTCACTAGCTACTTCTCTTTCAGGATTTTGATTTCAAAATAATCGTCAAGCTAGGATGCTTGAATGATGGTCCTGATCATCTATCCCTTATTGAAATAGGAGAAGAGTCAACCAATATTGTCAACGAATTGCCTAATGCACAATTTTTTCAAGTTGATATCGTAGATGACCATTATGCTCCGATCATTTAGTTCTTGGCAGCTAGATTTACGCCAGAGGAAATTTTGACTAGTCCAAAGAAGTAGTTGCTAGTAAAGGCTTCATATTTCCAGATAATTATTGGGCACTTATACAATCTTGGACCTGATGAGATCCTGCGATGGTGTGTTCTACCTCATGAATAAGGACAAATTATGCTAGAAGAACATGCAAGAGTTGCGGGTGGAAATTATGGAGGATGGGAGACTACGCATCGGGCTATGGTGGCCTAGTTTACATAATGATGCAGTAGACTATGCATGGATCTGCGACGTCTGTCAACGTGTCAGAAATCCATTGCTACGGGATGAAATGTCACTTGTACCACAGATAACTTTGCAACCTTTTGATAAATGGGATGTATACTTTGTGGGTCCCATAAACCCACTAGGGAAGAGAACGGGTGCACGGTACATAGTTACTATGACTAGCTATTTGACAAGGTGGGTGGAGGCTACACCAGTTGTGGATTGTACCACTACGACAACAACAAAGTTCATATTTGAAAACATTGTGACATGGTTTGGATTCCCTTGGATATGGATGAGTAACGAGGGAAGTCACTTTATCAACCGCACAGTCAAAGCATTGACAGAAGAATTTCCGGTAGAACATCGGAAAAGTGCCCCATATCATCCATAGGAAAATGGCATCGTAGAAGCCTTCAAAAAAATCCTGGAAATTGCAGTGACAAAGGTATGTAATGCTAATCATGATGAATGAGATTTAAATATTCCTACAGTTATGTGGCCATATTGTGTTAAATTTTCATATGCTTAGCTAAGACATCAGTATATCATTTCATTTTTCATAATAAAAGCATATAAAACAGGATCACTGAAAGAAACAGTATCACAAGAACAACACAGATTTATCCTGGGAAAACCCTAAAGGGAAAAACCCAGCAAAAGCTTCCTCAATATAGATGCCCCAAAAGGGAAAAAGGTAAAACCAACAAGGAGATCAAAAACCTGATTCTCCTTCTTCTCCAGCAACTTCTCTCCTCCATAAGTGCGCTATTCCAAGTGAGTGTGTGTGTCTCAAATGAGGAGCACTACACCTCTATTTATATTCATCCGTTTACTTAAATTTTACTCAATTAACATGTCGGCTTAAGTTAACTCATGTAGGCCCAAGTTACACATGTAGGCTCAAGTAACCACACTGGGGTGCTGATGACCCACCTTTACAATTAGAGGGGACTACCTCATGACTCTTATTAGTTCTTCCGATTAGGAGCATCGGGGTACAATGTAATACAAGTGGTTCTCCCGGTTGGACCATCGGGGACCACAAAAGATACATAAAGAATATTCTTCGAATTTATAATATTTCAACACTCCCCCTTAACGAGAAGGGTATTCTACATTAACAACAACAATAGTAGAGATAGCAGACATCATCAACATCAGCAGGGTAACACATCTATAAATCATTGGAAGCTTTTCAACATCATGTAGTCTTCATCTTCAATCTTCAGTCTTCATCATCAACAACATCTTTAGCATTTTGATCTTTCAATTTGCAGCGACATACTTCAGCACTTTGACTGGTTCGATCAGCATCAACATCTTCAGCATTTTGATCTTTCAACTAGCAACGACATCTTCAGCACTTGGACCTTTCGATCAGCAACATCTTCAACAATTTGACTGTTTGATCAGCAACGACATCTTCAGCATTTTGAACTTTCAATCAGCAACATCTTCAGCACTTTGACTTTTCGATCAACAGCAACATCATCATCATCATATTCTGATCTGTCAATCATAATCATCATCACATTCTGATCTTTCGATCAAAAACATCATCATCATACTCTGATCTTTCAATCAGAAACATCATCAACATAGAAACAACATCATCATACTCTGATCTTTCGATCAGAAACATCATAATCATAGTGCATCATCGTCATACTCTAATCTTTTAGATCAGTATGTCATCATCATCATATTCTGATCTTTGGATCAGTACGGCATCATCATCATCAGCAACCTGCAATCCACAACTCAAAGAATAAAAGTCTTTGGATCACTTTTGGACTTAAAGTCCAGGGATGATACAATCCCACCACATTCTCGACAACCGAAGTCACCGGATACAATTACGGGATAATCACTCCCTATCGCTTTAGGACTTGAGTCCAAGGATGATGCAATCCTACCACATTCTCGACGACCGAAGTCACCAGATACAATTACGGGATAATCACTCCCTATCGCTTTAGGACTTGAGTCCAAGGATGATGCAATCCTACCACATTCTCGACGACCGAAGTCACCAGATACAATTACGGGATAATCACTCCCTATCACTTTAGGACTTGAGTCCAAGGATGATGCAATCCTACCACATTCTTGACGACCGAAGTCACCAGATACAATTACGGGATAATCACTCCCTATCGCTTTAGGACTTGATTCCAAGGATGATGCAATCCTACCACATTCTCGACGACCGAAGTCACCGGATACAATTATGGGATAATCACTCCCTATCGCTTTAGGACTTGAGTCCAAGGATGATGCAATCCTACCACATTCTCGACGACCGAAGTCACCAGATACAATTACGGGATAATCACTCCCTATCACTTTAGGACTATGTCCAAGGATGATGCAATCCTACCACATTCTCGAGGACCGAAGCCACCGGATCTATTATGGACAGATGTACCAGGATGATACAATCCCTCTTCATTCTTGAAAACCGAGGTCTCCGGATCACTTTAGGGAAGGTGCCCAAGGATGATACAATCCCATCACGTTCTCGATGACGGAGGTCACCGGATATATTATGGACAGATGTCCCGGGATGATACAATCCCTCTTCATTCTCGAAGACCGAGGTCTCCGGATCACTTTAGGGAAGGTGCCCAAGGATGATACAATCCCATCACGTTCTCGATGACCGAGGTCACCGGATCTATTATGGACAGATGTCCCAGGATGATACAATCCCTCTGCAACATCGCTACTCCCCCTTTCGAGGAAGGTCTTTCCGAACAACACCAAGCTTGTCTTGAAAGTGTTCAAACTCTACTCGAGGCAGAGGCTTTGTCGGTACATCATCATCCAAACCATCATCATCTATGTCTTCAATATATGAATACAAATCTATCACCATCTGTATCTCTAGAATGTGAATACTAAAAGCATCATCATCTATATCTCTAGTATAGAAATACTGAAATCATCATCATCTCTATATTTAGTTATAGAAATACGGAATCACCATCATCTATATCTACAGTATGTAAATACTGAAATATCATCTATATATTCAGTATGGGAATACTGAAAACCATCATCGTCTATATCTTCAATATGGGAATACTGAAACATCATCATCTCTACATTCAGTATAAAAATACTAAATCACCATCATCTGCATCTATAGTATCATTATCTTCATCTTATCTTGTATGTAGAAATACCGGATTTCTACGTGTTACGAGGAACACAGGGTTCTTTGTCATCACAACTGTGGTTATCACATAGAATCATTGTTGTGTCCATCTTCAGGTCAAAGAGACCTGATGTCAGCTTCTGAAGCCATATGGCTTCACAACTTAGTCGAGAAATCTTCTATGTATTCTGCTTCAACCGTGCTGAGAGAAACACTGGACTGTTTCCTGCTAAACCATGAACTCATAGCAGACTTCAAACAAAATCACATACCTGATGTGCTTTTCCTATCTGAGATACTTCCAGGCCAATCTGCATCTGTGTAGCCATACAATCTATACTCATGGCTACCATCATAGTATAGACCAAAGTCTATAGTCCCTTTCAGATATCTCATCACATGTTTTGCAGCTACTAGGTGAACCGGACTC
>LPNX010967221.1:75644-174737 GCA_001517045.1 Pseudotsuga menziesii | reverse complement strand
TCGGGGTACAATGTAATACAAGTGGTTCTCCCGGTTGGACCATCGGGGACCACAAAAGATACATAAAGAATATTCTTCGAAGTTACAATATTTCAACATATTGCACTACTTGAAAGAGGCTAATGGGGAAGACGTCGTTAAAATTAGTATATGGGCAAGAGGCAGTCATGCCTATGGAATACATTGTTCCTAGTCTACGCATTGCAGTAGCAACTGGCATAGCCAATGAAGCAACACTTGAGGAGAGAGAAATACAGCTAGACCAACTAGAAGAGGACTGCTTGATTGTAGGCTTCCAACAATGAGTTGAGAAGGATCGATAGAAGGTGTGGCATGATTTCTATATAAAAAACAAACAATTTTTCGAAGAAAATTTGGTGTTGTTGTATGAAAACAAGTTCAAGAAGCATCTAGGTAAGTTATAGATATATGGGTTAGGCCCCTATATTATTAATTCAATTACCTTTGGGGGTGTAGTTCAATTGCAACACTTAGATGGAGTGGTGCTTTCAAATCTAGTCAATTGTAGTCGCTTGAAGAGCTATAGGACAAGGTCGGAGGTGCGCATTGCCTGAAGCACTGCGCAATCAAAAAAAGAAATGGGGCTAGTGACATGTAGAAAAAGGAATGGTGGGCCCAATTATAGGGGTTGTATTAGGTTAGAGGGTAGTTGACTCAGCAGGGAAAAATAATGCGGGTAAGCAAGAGGTTTCTCTAAGGGGAAAAGGGCCACGACAAGGTGGTCTTCCATAACAAGGTTGTGTGACAGGAAAAGTTTGTGCATCAGCAAGAGGATGCATTAAGAGGATAGGGGGATGACATGAAAAAGGGACAGTGTTTCATGACAAGAGGTTTCCATAGATAGAAAACATGGCTTGCATTATACATGAGACTCTGTGACGTTGACCGGATGTCACATCAATACTAAATAATGGTTTTGAAAGAAAGAAACGACAACCTGGTTGACGTCACAGTTAATGATAGAACATATGAAAGGAAGGGTGGAATAATTTATGATGTATTTAGCACACACATGAAGGATTTAGTCATAACCAACATAGATCCAAATCCTAGGCTCTATCAAGCACCAAGAGGGATCAAATCTCCCGAGGTGCAACCCTCTTCTCAGGTATTGCACTCAAGGAGCTATTGGAGGATTACTTTTTAAATTCATTTAATTTTTCAGAATCTAATCCTTTGGGTTACTTTATCCAAATCATTTCACAACAATATTTGAACCCAAAATACGACATCAGAATCCAACGTCATTCGACATTTCGCACGGATGTGTCAGATAGCAATCACTGAAAAGAATGTCGATTGAAAAAGATTTATAGTTCCATCGAATATCCGACACCAAGGCCTTGGATATGCGACCCCTAGAGTGTCATACATCTGATGGTCTGTAAACCCAATAGTCTCGGATATGCAACGAGATGTATAGTTTAAAAAAAAAATGTTTGGTTTACATGATTTTAAATTTATGGTCCCATATTTTCAACTGTAACTATGTTCAAGGTGTGGAATATCCGACACATGGCCATTATAAATATAAACTGTTTTAAACATTTCGACATGTTTGTTGTAGAAGTGACGGATGATTTGCGAAAATTATTTGTTCTTCGATGGACATTTTCAGGAATTGTTTTATTCTTCAACGGGCGGTTGTGGGAATTTTTTTTCATCGATAGACAGTTTGCAAGGGAATTTTTTATTCTTCGAATTCTCTCCGTTTGACAAAATTTTGATGCATGGAACTTGATCTTTTTAATACAACCGGTTATATTCATTAATGAAGTTTCTGACAAAATGTCAAATAGATTAAATATTTTGGATCCAAGCGAAGACAACCGACAATTGCTTGCTAGACTGTGGGATGCAGTGAAATGAAGGGGTGATGGCAAATGTTATTGTCCGTGTACTCAATGCAGGGGATTTAAGAGGAGAGGAATATTGATCTCAATAGCCACAAAACATGACAGGGAACATGGACACACTGAGGGGGGGAACAAATATCGTCCATTTGTAGGTGTAGCATTATAAAGTTTATTATATTCATTTTTTTGGTAATTGTATGTATTATTTTTATTTTTCATATATTAATGTATATCTATTGATGTTTCCATGTATTTATATTAAAGGAAAGACACCCTACAACATATTGTCCAGAGGAAGTGCTTTCAGAACAAGTTCAGGATCAGGATCATGGAGCATGTATGTTTAATGGAGAACAAGTGAATTATCATATTGAACAAGATGATCATGTCGATAATGTAATTGAAGATGATGGTACAAACAAATTGATCCATGATACATTTAACGTTAGAATGGATGATGACGATGACATTGATAATGAAAATTATGATGAATTTGATGATGATCACAATATACCTGTTCTTGATAAGGCATATGAACCAATTTATGAAGGCTCCAAAACAAATCTCCTCTCTACTATATTGTTGATAATGAACTTGAAGGTTATGAATGGTCTTTCAAACATTGAAATCACACGGATGCTAAGGTATGTAAAATAATCCATCACATATATAGGATTGTGATAAAGTTTATTTGTATTCCTCTAATAATTGTATCGTTAACTCATTATTGATCATCGTACGGATGAAGCGTGTTTCGTTAATATTATTTATTTATTACATTAACAAAAAAAAATTGTAGCTTGATAGCTGAATTTTTGTTACCACCATCAAATATTTTACCTTGCACATATCGATATTTATCTTCCATCATGAAAGAGATTGGAATGCATTATGAAGCAATTCATGCATGCCTTGATGACCATGTTATATGTTATAATCAACATGAATTTGCAATAGAATGTCTGAAATGTCATGTAAGTAGATATCGTACAGATAAAGTAAAAAAAAAAGGTGCCTCAGAAGGTTCTTCGTTATATTCCCATCATTCCATATTTGTAATGACTGTTCAAGTGCAAAAAAATAACGCAATTTATGGATTACCATGACAAGAACAAAATTCAATATGATGTTATCAGAATGCCTACAAATGGTTCTGTTGTTAGAGATATGGAGGAAAAGTGGCCTCACTTTAAGGAAGAACCACATAATCTTAGGATTTCTTTGGCAGCAAATAGTGTTAATCCATTTGCACAGATGAAATCCATTTACACGGTGTGGCCTATTTTTGTTATCAACAATAGCATTCCTCCATGGTTGTCAATAAATAGGGAGCACATAATGTTGTCAATTATTATTCCAGGTTTTTTTGTCGAAAACTATTTTATTTATAACGTAGTTGTGCAATCTCATTTGTTGTAATATGTTTCTTAATTTCATATATATATCTATTATTTTACTCTTTTGCATGGTTTATATATCTTAATGGTTCTCATAATGATATATTTTATATGTACATCAAATGAATCAGGTAAGTTCCAAGTCAAAGATATGAATGTATACATCGAACCTCTTATAGATGAGATACTAAAGTTATGGAATGACATAACTATGAATGATGTATCTAGACCAATACAAAAAAGGTAATTTCAATTCCATGCAATGGTTGCATGGACAATACACGATGCCCTGGGTTAATTTCATTTTGTGGTTTCTAATTTTAAGTTCCACTTTAATTACATTTAATGATATGGAGTAGTTAGAATAGTTTAGATATCAATATATTTGGCATAGATATTCGATATCTAAATATTGTAGGTCTTTAGACAAAGGGTAAATTTGCATGTCCACTTTGTGGTCCTAAGATAAAATCTCGTTGTTCAAAAAGCTTAAGAAAGGAGGTGTTTGATGAGTATAGGCATTTCCTCTCTAAGAATCACATGTATAGAACAACTAAAAGAAATCTTTTAAAAGGGAAGAAGGAGACTACATTAAAACCACGGAGAATGACACCTCACCTTTGGACGATGCAATACAATAGAAATCGCCATCATGGTACGTATGGATCATCGTATATGAATTGTTATGTATTTTAATTTTTATTGTGAGTTCTTTTCTGCAGTGGCCATATTTGATTTATGATGTAATTTATTAATTATAAACTAATATTCATGATGTCCATGGTGATCATGAAGGAATTAATGGGCTTCCATGAGGAATGAAAAGTTATCCTATTCAATTCAGCAGGTTGCCCTACTATGAGCACCTACAAATTGCTCATTTGTTTGATACAATGCATATTGGAAAGAATGTTACTGAAACCTTATGGCGACTAGTAGAGCTAAGGAGGGAGAAAGACAAAGTTGTGAAAGTGTGCAAAGACATTCAAGAAAGCAACTATGCAATAAATGACGTCATCCAATTTCATACCAATGGAGAACAAGTTAATATAAACTCAATTCCATGGATGTTTACGGAGCTACAAAGTAATGTTGTCAAAGAAGTAATGCAGAAAATTAAATTTCCCATTGGATTTTGTGCAAACTTGAAGAATATCATAACCAAGAAAGGTGATTTTGCGAGGGTCAAAACACATGATTGGCATGTCTTCATCAAGGTAATTATTATTGTTATGTCCACATAATTTTTCTTGTTTGTATACTCTTTTTTTTTAAATCGCGTGGTTTGTATATTGATACAATATGTTCTACCTCTCTCTCTCTTGGACAACTTCGACAACAATGTCAAACAAGTTATATATAATCTTGGTAAATACATGATGTAACTAGCGATTACTTGCATGTTCTTAGTGTTTCTTTAATTGTCCGTATAATAATTTATATTTATTTTTTTTATGCACTATTTCAACATATATTGTAATTTAATATTTATTTTTGTTAAATATCATTATTGGTTTTCATCACTTGTAGATGTTTGACATCTAAAGAAATCCATAAATAAGATATAAATTATTGGAGGAGAGAAATTCCTCGTCTCATGTGTGAAATGCAGAAGCATCTACCATTGTAATTTTTCAATGCACAAGAACACTACCTCATACATGAAGTTGAGGAGATTGAGTTCTGTGGACTTGTGCACTCAAGATCCATGTGGATGGTTGAGAGGCACATGAAATTTATGAAGGGTTTGGTGAGACAACGAGCACATGCGGAGGGTTCTATGATGGAAAGATATACAGTATACCAAAACATGTTGTATGTTAGTGAATATCTTCCTATTTTAGCGTCAAAGCTAAATTTACGTCGCATTTGTGATCCGGACTCCAATAACAAATTTGAAGGGGAGAACCTGAAGGGGAAAGGTAGATTGAGGAAGCTGAAATGTAATTATTAGCTAGTGGATTTTTATTATATCCTTCATATTCTAATTGTATTTTCTAGTCATAATTTCTTCAATTAAGACCATATACTTTGTTCAAGAGATTTACACCTTTCTTTCATTTTAATGGTTATTGTCATTAAACAGTTGGTCCAGAATGGGATGCAATTCATTTATACATTGCAAACAATATTGACTGGATGAAGGTATGGATTGAACGATGCACACAATCGGGTCATGGAATATCATGGGAAGGTGTGGCTTCATTGGTAAAACTAGCACAATGCAATTGTGTGATGTCCTCGATTTTGACCCTAGTTACATTGAAAGGTACATGATGTATATATTGTAATTAATCGTGGTGAGGAGCTAAAGGAAAAATCCCCACAATCGATTTGGTTGTGTATGTTTCAGCAATAGGGATAGTTACTGATGGTATGTCATGCTATTCGGCACATTATAGTTTGACATCATGTAAATACGCACATCAATTAAAATAAACCTATAGCTAGATACGACGGTGCAACATTGAATGAAAAGGGCATGATTCCTAAGGTTAAGGGGGGGTTTTCCAACCCGTGGGGGTCATTGGGATTTTTCCATGTGTCACCACCCTGTTTATTTTTGCTCATCTTCCACTATCTCATCCAACCACCACTTTAATGTTCTGCTGAGTTGTTGAGGCAGTTATTGCTGGAAGTGGAGGGTGGTAGGACTATCAATCTTTGCCACATGCTCACTCCACCAGTCGTCTCTCCACCTTCACGTGGGTAAGGGAACCATCACTACACCACTCTCTAGGCTGTTGGGTTCACACTCACTCTAGGACCTGCAGGGGGGCCGTTCGTCTTCCTCACGCAGAGCTGTGTTAAGAAGGGGTGTGATTTCTTGTTGGGGGGTTCACCAGTATTTTCACACACCTCCTTGCTAATCAGAGAAATGTTCTTTATCTCATTTAGATAGGAAGTCTGTGTTTCAACCCCTTCATTGTCGGACTATAAAACATGCTGTGATTATTCACTATGGGGTTTCTTTCCGTGGTTTTCTGAGTGATATGTCTTCCCCCTGTTCATGCAAGGAGTTTGTATCTTCTACCATTACCAGACTGTGCAATGTTCTATTTACTCCACTGTGGAATTATGGTTGTGATCTATTCATTCACAATTTTGCTTTAGTTGTGTCCTTTTACCCTCACATACATATTGAGAATTGGTTCCTTCCCCATCTATAGACTGTGTATTATTCTGGTTGTTTCTTTACGGGATTGGACTATTGATCTATCCCTGGTTGGGTTGATACATGTGCAAACATCCTTTTGGGATTTTGCTATGTGTCTATGTTTCCCCTTTCCATGCTGGGAGTTTGGTTTCTTTTCCATTGCAGATTGTAGATTGTTGCCATCGTTTCATTGTGAAGTTGGGGCTACTGTCGATTTACCCTAGTTTTGGGTTGCTTCTTGGTTGCTGAGGCTGTAGACGTCTTTTGGGGGATTGTTGCTGAGTTGTTTTGGCCATGCTAGGGCCAAGAACAACTCTAGAGCATGGTTTGACCTGAACTATGTTTCACCTTTTGTTTAGGGTTGTCACCCTATTGTCTTTTCCTTCTTCACAGAGTTGTGAACTGCTTGTTTTACTGTGGCAAGCAGTGGTTGGTATTTGGAATATTGAGAGTAGTATTAGAAGCTGGGTATGCTTGAGAGGACTGGTGTTTGGAGCCACTCATATAGAGTTAGAGTGTTGGCTTTCTTTACCCACAACCCTTGAAAATTATTGGAAAGGGAAGTCAAGGCCTAAGGGACTATGAAGCAGAGAAAGGACTGATTCCTAGTGTCAGGTGTGTGGATGTCTTAAAAGTTAGGTTAAATTTTGTGTAGGTGTCATTAGCTCTCCATTGAGGCCACTAGCTTAGCATTTATCCTTTCCTAGCTCCTTGAGGACCTGATAAACCCTATTGTGAGGGCTTGGCTGATTGGTGTACCTTGGCTATGTGTAAGCCTGCTTGACCCTTATTCCTTGAGGAATTTGTCCAGCTCAAGGGTGGCAGTGTTGCTGAGAGCTTGATAAGCACACTAGCCTATGGTTGGGTGGAACGTTGCAGTGACGTAGCTGGTTGCGGGATGAGTTCTTATCAGATGAGTATTCATGTCCATTTTACCTCTACAATTATATTTACAGATTAATGAATATGATGAACATGTGGTATGCTTGAATGAATGTTTGCTTCCTTCCACTATGTATATGAAGGGTTATGCATCTTAGTATGTATTATGTTTAATCTTTTTATTTCAGCATTATATGGATGTTCATGTTCATGGGGCTGTTTGCCCATATGTTTGGTGTTAGTAGCGTCATTTTTTCCAGTCAGAGGGTCGGGGACATGACAGAATGGCATCAAAGTGTTGGTTGCAGCATGGGCCTGAATGGGCCATGATAGATCATATAATAGAGGTAGGTTTCTTTCTTCCTTGCAGCAATCAAAAAATTGAAGACAAGAAAATTCACAAAAATTTCTAAGTGCCAGAACTATCGGCCCATCGGAGCACTTCATGAGAAGGCCACCCGATGGATAGTTGATTCGACAACTAAGGTGGTGGGAGACAGAGAGGGAAATTAAGAAATTTTTTTAAGTGTTTGGCCATCAGCACATTGAAAAACTTAGACAGATGGACCATCAATTCTTAGCCGATTGAGCGCCACTATTGCGGATGGCTAGACCACTATGCCTCTAATGGGTAGAGCCTTCGACCACCGATGGCGCAGAACTTCTAAAAATTCTTCTAAGTGTTGACTTCATCAGCCATGGGAGCATGTTATTTGATGACATCACTGATGGACATCGGGAGGAGTTAACGGTTAGTGTACCGTTGTTGTGGAAGTCTAAAAGAACTAAGCCCCCGATGGGTAAATATTTCGACTTTCGATGCTGGTAAAAATTACGCTTCAGTCCGTCGATCAAAAATCATTAGCGGACTGGGTCACCGATCGAAAAAAGAATGGAGTTGATAAGCTACAGTTGTGGCTACTTATCAAACTATTCCGTCGATGCACTAGTCCTCTCAGTCACTAATGCTGAGGTGTTTAGGGAATAGTAGCTCTGGATGGCGGCAATGGATAGAGGAAGTTTTTCACCGACATATAAGAAACAGATCGACAGAGAATAAAGGATAGTTGAGCTGATGAATGTTCGAAAAGGAAGAGAAAAGTTTTGAAAAGTTTTCTAGGGCATGGAATCATCGGCCATCGGCAATGGTTAGTTGATCGCATCGCCAATGATTAGATGATGCGGTCATCGATGAGCTAAGACATGTAAAGTTTTTTGAACGTCCGCCGTTGCAGAGATCGAAAAGACTAACCACCTGATTAGGAGGGCCTTTGAGTGTTGATGATGTAGCTTCTAGGGGTTTCGATCACCAAGAGACTTACAACTGCGGAAGACTTAAGGAGATTGTTGGCTGCCGTTGTAGAAAACTTAACGACTAACCGGACGATGTGTAGGGCACCTGACCACCAACGCAGGGGTTAGCCTACACTATTACTGATGAAATTCAAAGCGATAGTCTACTAAGTATCCAATATGGAAAATGAAATTAAACAACAAGTCACCGATAAGACGCAGGCTAATAGACCTGACGGAAGGAAAATTTTGAAGAAGGCATTGGAAATCTGTTAATGATCGAATCGCCAATCGGAACCTCAGTCAGTTCACCCGTGGAAATAGTAGAAAGATCATTTTATGCCGTTGCAGCTGTTCAAATGACTATGCACCCAATGAACGGTTGATTTGATCACCGATACAGAGCAAGAGTTTAGTCATTTTTCCCTCCAAAACACCGAAAATAAATAAGCAATAGACCACTGATGAATAGTCAACTTGCTTACCAATGAGCGGCAGATAATTTTTTTTCTTATATCGCCGAAGTGTCGAAGTTGTAGGTGGGATGAGACCCGATAGGGAGAAAGGAAAATTGGGTTTTCCAATGAAATTTTCAGTGGATTCCAGATAAGTGTTTCGATGAATTTACATGGAATTTTTTCAGCAGTTTCAGGGCTGAAAGGGAAGAAAATTCCAAGTGGCTGAAATTAATAATTCAGACCAAAATACAGTTGAGTGTTTTGCCTAAATTTGGTGAATGTCATCATTTTAGAAGTGGTGTGGTTTTCACACCCGAGGTCAGAATGAAGCATGTGGATAGGCGTTGGAAAGCGTATCCAGTAGGTAAAAAGGGAAAGTCACCAGAATATGAGTATGGATCAGAAAAATGGTAGTGATTACTTGAAAGAGAAATGTGCTGCTGTCAATATGGACAAATCTGGGAATTGCATGCCTAGAGGTAGCAAGATCATGAAGTCAAACCAGCTGTTGTGTGGAAGAGGAGTTCCATGCAAGGATGTGGGGATTGAAAAGGGAACTTTCCTTAAACCCTATCTTCCTGTTTATAACTACATTGCATAAGTTTTATACATGAAATGTATGAGGATATGCTTTGCATAAATAGGATATTGAGGATTATACATTTATAATGAAACACTACTGATAGTTATTGCATTGGTGTTGGCATTAGTGGGAAAATCAACGACAACATGGACCTGGTTGAATATGTTGCTAATGATGACAAATGTGACTAGCAACCCTCTAGAAAAAGGGATAAGGCAACAAGTGCATAATCAAAAGCTGGTGAGCAAATTTTGCAATCTCCAGCAAAGGACCAACCAAACTGGTAATGCCAAGGGTGTAAGTAGGACCCATGAAGGTAAGAGTTTGACTATGAGAAATTCCATGGAGTGGTAAAGGCAAGAGACCTCATACCATGTGGATATTTGAATGTTATACTACATTCACATAGAAATGTGTCATGTCTGTATATGTTGATTGAGCTTAGTAGCACAAGGAAAGTAAGTACTAATGATCTTGATTATAGTAATGCATCCTATATGAAGTAGCCATGGTTAGGCCATGCATGGTATGTTGAATGCATAGTATTCCTAAATCAATGCAAGGTAGCATTGAATGGATATGCATTAAAATATTTTATGAATCTTGTATTTATGTATTGAATGGATGCATGTGAAGGGTGTAGTGACTGATTGCATAAGTATAGGTGAAAATGTGGTGATGCATTGCATGAATGCATTGAGATAAGTGCATGTGATATTATGAATAACTAATTGCTGAAATGATGAATTGATGACAATTCAAGAACCATTTCAAAGGCTCTTATGAATGCAGGATAGTAAGTGCATGAAGAGGGTATTCATGATCAATTGGCTGCCAGAAATGCTCTATGAAAAAGCAAGATGGTACGAATGATACACTGGTGAAGTAACGAGTATCTACACATTTCATTTGAATTACATGAATGATGTGATTGTACCCTATACTTTAAAGTATGATAATGATTGCATGAAGTAAATGAGTTTTGGTAATATTAATGTGATTAACAACTGGAAATGTTGGAATTTTATAAATTCTGAAAATGCTTCAGTGATTGTTGTAGCAATGGAAAGAAGTTATAGGCATCAAGACTTACGAAATGTTTGGCTGATTCAAGTTCAGGATTCGGGTATATTGATTGGGATATGGCAAAATGGGTAAGACCATGACAAAGGCCAGAATCTACCATGTGAAAGAGCCAAACATCATGAGAAGATTCTCATGGTTGTGATAATAGTTTGTATGCATAATGAGTTGTAAATTTGAATTTGTAAATTTCAGATTTGAGAAATTGTTGACAACTACTAATCACTATTGGCTTGCATAGAATTGTGTCACGAGGACGCATTGTAAGTGGGTGTCCATGATATGCTAGTAAGCATAAAATCATAAGGGATATGATGGTGCTCCTCACAAGAGACCCGTAATTGAGGATCACCTCATTGCCAAGCAAATCAATTTCTATAGTAAACAAAGTTGCAATTCCTATTGAATTTAATTACTAATGTCATTTGCTTGGTTATGGACAATCAATTTGGATTGTATTATCAGATAATGATTGACTGTTTGGCTATTTGCTAAATGTGCCAGGGGTACACACTACAGAAAGATCATGTGTGATGGCCTGTAGGATCCAAACTTAATTCGAAGGTTTTCCCTTATCTTGAAATGGGTTTCGAGGAAAACTCCATTAGACATTTTCGAAATGTCTCATCTACAATACATGTTTGGTAAGCAACATGAGTGACATGGTATAGATTATGTCAGTAAGAAATGTGTGGATATGAAATGTAAGAAGGAATTGGGATCAAAAACCGAGGGACTATCAACTCAGAGAAGGGATCCCCCATTCCTCCTTAATGAAAGAATACTGCCTCGGAAAATGGATAAGTCTTCTGTGACCCTAGCTAAGAATATGCATATTAGATTGTTAAAATTCCTTATGCAAAACATGTTATCATTTTATTTCGATTAGGACTGATTGCTTGAGTATGAATAGGTCCTACATGATACACACCGGACAAGGGTGCACACTTTTTTGATGTCAGATCATGAAGGGATTTTTCAATATTGATTACACCCTAGGGAGTGGACACACTCATGGTGTCTCAATACTTGATAGTGAATGGTGTGAAATATGGTTACCATTTTAGAGCAATAACGCTAATGAATATTCTTATCTTGCTTGTGTTGTCAAGATAAGAAAATGTAGTTTATAGTGTGGTCTCTAGGTGATATGGAGAATGGTCATTTATGGTTGATATAAGGGCATGTGTTGTTGTTGATGGCCTGATAACCCCAACAACGGTTGGCTTGGATGATGATTGGTTGTTGATATAAGTACAGGTGATTTGTTGATGGGATGATAAACGCAACGAGGGTTGGATTGACTGTGCTTGCTATATATATATATATACTTATTGCTGATATAAGTACAGGCGATTTGTTGACAGTCTTATAAACCCAACGAGGGTTGGCTTGACTGTGCCTGATATATATATATATATATATATATATATATATATATATATATATATATAAGGATGTTGTGAAGCATCCTACATGTTGACCTAAAATCCAAGTCGATAGGCGATCCCAAGGCTTGCAAAACAAAGCAAGATCCTATGGACCAACAAGGAAATGTGTAATATAGATAAGTATTGGATTATTTTTCAATATTTTGTTTATAAATATACATGTGTATATGATTTGGTTATGATGTTTTAAACCCTTGTTCTAGAGATAAAACCGATGAGAATAAACTAAACAGGGGAATCTATTCAATGTTTGGATATAGGTATTTCTAGGAGCGAGGACTATGAAAGAATCCTAGGGGTGCATGTGGACATGTGACTATCCTAAAGAGCTCAGAATGAGCGGTGATGAAAAAGGTGCTAGTAAGACTGTGAAGGTCCTAGCAGCCGAGACAAGCCATGTGGGGAGGCTCCATGGTTGAGAGGTCTAAAATAGACTGAAGACACTAAGGGTCATGACCAAGAGGGATTAGTCAAGCATTCAGGGTGAAGTGAAAGAGGTTGAGAGCACAAAAATCCACAGTGGTGGTGTGGGTTCCAGGATGGAACAAAAAAAAGAGGGGAAACAATATTGCTGCTCTCTCTTGCCTTTTTATTATATATATAATAAAAAGGAAAGAGAGAGTAGCAAGAGTTTTTCCCCTCTTTTTTTTGTTCCATCTTGTAACCCACACCACCACTGTGGATTTTCATGCTCTCAGCCTCTTTCACAGTGAATATATATATATATATATATATATATATGCATTGTGAAAACAAAAGGTTGTTGAATGCATGTATGAATGAAAATAGAATGTGTGTATTTGCTTAAAGTAAATTGTGAATGCTGGAATGGTTAATTCCCTACCCAATGATGGACATGAATGATCTCATGTGGCTATTGGGAAGGAATGAAAAATATGAAAGTCTCCTTGATAAGACTTGGACTGTCATGCCAATTGGGCAATTAAATGAATGATATTAATGCGTATATTACACTTCGTCTAACAGAATTTCAATGATGCATTTCACAGGTGAGAAAGGTGAAATCCAGTGGTGCACATTGATCATTGAAGTAGATCAAAAGTTGCTGGACTTGGCTACAAGTCTCCTTCAAATGATTGCCAGGACCCAAGAAAATCTTGGAGAGATGCTCAAGATACAAAAAAGGCAGAATCAAATGAACCACAAGATTTTGCAAGACTCTATTGGTTTGGAAAGGGAGGTGAAAAGCCTTTTGGGAGAAGTTGGAAAAGGAAAGGAAGGAAGATCAATGATGGGACATTCGTCCAGGAAATTTGTTGAGAAACGGTCCAGGCATGAAGACTCAAAGGAAATTGAGCAGGTAAATATGAAGCAGCCAGTGAAATGCTGGGAATGTAGAGGACATCATTTACGACGGTATTGTCCAACGAGGGAAAATGAAGAGGGTAGTAATCACAAAGTTCCTAGGCTTCAGGATAAGCCAAAAGTTGAGAACCAGTAGGATAAGTTCATGGAAGCTGAGGGGGTTGGTCCTAAATGTTAAAAATAAATAATTGAACGCGGGACAAATTTGCAAAATTTTGAAATTTTGGATGTGCAAATTGGAAATGTATTCCTATATATTGGAACACCAAGGACGGTGTTATTCCAAGGGGGAGGAGATTGTGATGTCCCCAGTTTTGACCCCGGTTACATTAAAAGGTACATGATGTATATATTGTAATTAATCCCGGTGAGGAGCTAAAGGAAAAATCCCTACCATCGATTTGGTTGTGTATGTTTTGGACATAGGGATAGTTACCGATGGTATATTGTGCTATCTGGCACATTATACTTCGGCATCATGTAAATATGCACATCAATTAAAATAAACCTACATCTATCTACGACGGTGCAACGTTAAATGACAAGGGAATGATTCCTACAGTTAAGGGGGCGTTGTCCAACTTGTGGGGGTCATTGGGAGTTTTCCATGTGTCACCACCCTATTTTTTTTGCTCATATTACTTGTCTAATCCAACCACCACTTTAATGTTCTGTTGAGTTGTTGAGGAAGTTATTACTGGAAGTGGAGGGTGGTAGGACTGTCAGTCTTTTCCATGTGTTCACTCCACCATCTGTCTCTCCACCTTCATGTGGGTAAGGGAACCATCACTATGCCACTCTTTGGGCTGTTGGGAGTCACTGTCACTCCAGGACATGCAGGGGACCGGTTCATCTTCCTCATGCAGAGCTGAGTTAATAAGGGGTGCGATTTCTTATTGTGGGGTTTGCTAGTCCTTTAACACACCACCTTGCTAATCACAGAAATGTTGTTTCTCTCGTTCATATAGGAAGTCTGTGTTTCGACCCCTCCAATGTCAGACTATAAAATGTTTCCGTGATTATTCACTATGGGGTTTCCTTCTGTGGTTTTCTGAGTGATATGTCTTCCCCCTATTCACGCAGGGAGTTTGTATCTTCTACCATTACCAGACTGTGCAGTGTTGTGTTTACTCCACCATGAAACCATGGTCATGATCTATTCATTCACAATTTTTCTTTAGCTGTGTCCTTTTACCCTCACGCACAGATTGACAATTGATTCCTTCCCCATCTACAGACTGTGTATCGTTCTGGTTGTTTCTTTATGGGATTGGACTACTGATCTATCCTTGGTTGGGTTGCTATGTGTGCAAAGATCCTTTTGGGGTTTTGTTATGTTTCTATGTTTCCCTTGTCCATGCGGGGATTTTGGTTTTGTGTCCATTGCAGACTATAGATTGTTTCCATTGTTTCATTGTGAAGTTGGGATGCTATCGATTTACCCTGGTTTTGGGTTGCTTCTTGGTTGCTAAGGCTGCAGACGTCTTTTAGGGGATTGTTGCTAAGTTTTTTTGGCCATGCTAGGGCCAAGAAACACTCTAGAGTGTGGTTTGACCTAAACTGTGTTTCACCTTTTGTTTCATGTTGTCACACTGTTTTCTTTGCCTTCTTCACAGAGCTATGAACTGCTTGTTTTACTGCGACATGCAATGGTTGGTCTTTGGACTATTGAGAGTAGGATTAGAGCATGGGTATGCTTGAGAGGACTGTTGTTTGGAGCCACTTAGACAGAGTTAGACTGCTGGATTTCTTTACCCACAACCCTTGAAGAGTATTAGAAAGGGAAGTCAGGGCCTAAGGGACCGTGAAGCAGAGAAAGGACTGATTCCTGGTGTCGAGTGTGTGGATGTCTTAAAATTGAGGTTAAATCTGGTGTAGGCGTCCTTAGCTCTCCATTGAGGCCACCAGCTTAGCATTTATCCTTTCCTATCTCCTTGACGTCCTGATAAACCCTACTATGTCAGCTTGGCTAATTGGTGTGCCTTGGCTATGTGTAAGCCTGCTTGACCCTTATTCCTTGAGGAATCTACCCATATTGGAGGTGGAAGTGTTGCTAAGAGCTTGATGAGCACGCTAGCCTATGGTTGGGTGGAACGTTGCAGCGACGTAGCTGGTTGCGGAACAAGTTCTTATCAGATGAGTATTCATGTCCATTTTACCTCTGTAATTATATTTATTGATTAATGAACATGATGAACATGTGGCATGCTTGAATGAATGTTTGTTTGCTTTTGCTATGTATATGAAGGGTTGTGCATATTAGTATGTATTATGTTTAAGCTTTTTATTTCGGCATTATATGCATGTTAATGCTCATGGGCTTGATTGCCCATATGTTTGTTCTTAGTAGTGTCCTCTTCACCAGTAAGAGGGTCAGGGATGTGACAAATGGAGGTAACAATCTAATAGAAATGGAAATCGATTTGGCATATGGTGTAAAAGATAAAATTTCAAGCATATAATTAATCAATCCCTCTAAATCTTTTATTTTACAAATTACTTTTTGATGTACATGCTCTTCTTTTTCATGTATTGTTGGATAAGGACTGAATGGTTGTGTAATATTTTCGTGTATTTGTTATTGTAGGTAAAACACCATAAGGCTATGGTTTGTAATGGAGGTAGATATCGGATCAAAAAATTGGATGGAACAAAGAAAACATCATATTCTAGGGTTTTAGTTGTCTTTGAGGTTACCAATGTTTCATCTAGAACTGACAAAAATCCAAAAGTCTCAAAAAATTGATACTATGGGAATTTGGAAGATATTATACAGTGTGACTTGAAATCCTTTAAGGTAGTTCTATTCATTGTCAAATGGTAAAGGTTACTATTGAATCAACATGATCCTGATAGAACTATTATTGAACATGATAATGGATTTACCATGGTAAACAAAAGGTTGTTTGAGCGAGGAACAGAGCCCTATGTTCTTCCAAGCAAATGTGAACAACTATTTTACTCACAGGTTCTAGGTAAAGTGGGCTAGTCGTTTGTTGTGAGACACGATCCAAGGGGAAGGCCAGTAAAGTATAACCTAGATGATGGTAATGAAGAGGGTTCTATAGAATAAGAATATGATGACGAAGAGCATGATCAACTTGAGTTAGCTGACGATGATGATCCAATAGAATATTTCCAAGAAATAGTTGACTCAGATGATGTGGCAGACAATGCCGATGAAGATTATTTCGACGATGACACGATGAGCGTAACTGATGATGATGACGATGATGATATGGCCAATCCTTACAATGTTGACTATGTATTTGATGATACAAATGATGACTTGGAAGAAGAAGACGATGACATGGATGAAGAAGACGATGAAATATATTGAAAGGAAAATATTTAATTCAAACTATTATTTTATCTTATTTTTAAGAAAATCGTTACTAACATCATCACCATCACCATCATCTTCATCAAAATCAACATCATAATCATCATCATCATCATCAACATCTTCATCATCATCATCTACATCATCATCATCATCATTATCATGGTCTTCATCATCATCATTGTCATCATCACACATCATCATCTTCATCATCGTCATCGTCATCATCACACATCATCATCTTCATAGTCATCATCATAAGGCAATCATCATCATCGTCATCTTCATCATCATTGTCTTCATGATCATCATCACCATCATCATCATCTTCATCATCATCATCATCATTATCTTTGTCATCCTCATGATGATGATAATCATCATCAACACCATCATCACCATCATCATCATCTTCATCTTCATCATCATCATCATCATCATCATCTTCATCCTCATGATCATTGTCATCATCATTGTCCTCGTCACGATCCACATCATCATCATCATCATAATCATGATCATCAAGATCATCATCATCATCATTGACATGGTCGACATCATCATTTTCATTGTCTTCATCAAGATCATAATCATCATCATCGTCATCATCACACATCATCATCTTCATCATCGTCGTCATCATTATCACCCATCATCATCTTCATCATCATCATCATAACGCAATCATCATCATCGTCATATTCATCATTGTTTTCTTCATGATCATCATCACCATCATCATCATTTTCATCATCATCGTCATCATCATCATCATCATCCTCATGATGATGGCAATAATCATCAACATCATCATCAATGTCATCATCATCTTCATCATCATCGTCATCATCATCATCATTATCCTCATGATCATCGTCCTCATAATCATCATCATCACCATCATCGTCATCTTCATCATCATCATCATAATTATCATCGTCATCCTCATGATGATGATAATCATCATCAACATCATCATAATTATCATCGTCATCCTCATGATGATGATAATCATCATCAACATCATCATCACCATCATCATCATCTTCATCATCATCATCATCATCATCATCTTCATCCTCATGATCATCGTCATCATGATCACCATTATCATGATCAACATCATCATCATAATCATCATCATCGCCATCAGCATCATCATCATCCTCATGATGATGATAATCATCATCATCATCATCATCAAGATCATGATCATCATCATAATCATGATCATCATCATGATCATCATTTTCGTCATCTTCATCAACATCATCATCATCATCGTCATCATCAACATCATCATCCTCATCATAGTCATTGTCAACATCATCATTGTCATCGTCTTCATCAACATCATAATCATCATCAACATCATCATTGTCATCATCGACATCATCATTGTCATCATCTTCATCAACATCATAATCATCATCATCATCATCTTCATCATCATCGTCATCATTATCATTGTCATCCTCATGATGATGATAATCATCATCATCATCATCATCATCATCATTGTCATCGTCGACATCATCATTGTGATTGTCTTCCTCAACATCAGAATCATGATCATCATGATCAACATCATCATCATCATATTCATCATCATCGTCATCATTATCATTGTCATCCTCATGACGATGATAATCATCATCATCATCATCATTGTCATCATCGACATCAACATCATAATCCTCATCATCATCATCATAAACATCATCATCAAGATCATCATTATCATCTTCATCATCGTCATCATCATTATCATCGCCATGCTCATGATGATGATAATCATGATCATCATGATCATCATTGTCATCGTTGACATGAACATCATAATCATCATCATCATTATCAACATCATCATTATCATCTTCATCATTGCCGTCATCATTATCATCATCATCCTCATGATGATGATAATCATCATCATCATAATCATCATCATCATCATCATCAAGATCATCATCATCATCATCATCACAATCATAATCATCATCATCAGGATTGTCATCATAATCATTGTCATCGTCATCATCAACATCATCATCATCATCAACAACAACATCATCATCATCATCATCATTATCATCCTCGACATCAACATCATAATCATAATCATCATCAACAAGATCATCATCATCATCATCAACATCATCATCACCATGCTCAACTTTTCAATCATCCTTCAAAGCTATATTTTCATTTATCCAAGATAGGGATGTGTCATTATGTAGATGGTTCTTCCCTCATTAATGTGGAGGTTCTTTATTCAAGTTAGGATGTTTTTCTTCCTCTTTGGTTTGCATCTCTCTATTGAACATATATTTGGGACCCATAGTTCTAGAAGTCGAGGAATCTATTAGATATAACAAGTATTTCAAGGATACAAAAAATTCCTTTCATTTTATTGGCTATATCAAATAATTTCCTTCTCATCACTTTTTGATTGAAAGGTTTGCCAACATTATGCATTTTTTTTCGAAAATTAATATTTGAAGTAAACTAAGTTTTACTTATTCTTAATTTTGGTGGATTACAAAACAAGTATCTTTGAAGTACAGTAAGTTTTACTTCTGCTTAATGTTGGTGAAAAGTTCATATCACTACCTATATGTGGATATGTGTAGAAATTAACCTTCCGAAAGACTACCATAGGACATGTTGTTAGAAGCCATTGACTATGTTGTTGTTAGGACATGATGATGATGAGGAGGAGGAGGAGGGTCATGATTATGAAGACGATGATGACGACAACGACGATGATGATGGTGATGATGATGATGATGATGATGAAGAGGACGATGATGATGATCATGATGATGATGAAGAGGATGATGATGATAATGATGAAGAGGAGTTTTTGTAATGTTATCGGTGCAAAAATAGTGGAGATTGGCATCCTAAGGTTGAAATTTAGCATCCTAAGGAGCACTAAGCAAGCTACAACACTTTGTAGTAAATCGAATGAGTAGAGATATAATGTCTTTAGATGACCTTTATGGTGTAGACAGTTCGTTAGCTTTAGAATTATTCCTCGGTGTGAGTGATATTTGATGTTTCCTTGCCCTTTTTCCATCCCTTGGTTTTATCAAATCATTGAGGAAGGAATGATATAGTTAATTTAAAAGCCTTTTTATTTTTATTAATTTAAGAGCCTTTTGGTTCTTTCTAATCACACATATATATATAATCCATGGTGGTGGAGAGCGGACATTTCACTTGAATGATGTTTGGGTATTGAAGCAAGTACTAGGTTTTTTTATGTCCTCCAATTTTTTATTTGATGATTTTATGCCAATTTTCACCTTAGGATTGAAAATTAATACGGGAAAACAAGCATAATCAAGACAAGCTAAAAGGAATAAATCAACAAATATTATAGACTGATATAAATGTATTTAAAACATTATTTTCATTCCTGAACATGCCAAGTAGCAGATCTGGAAATGTCCACTCTTCACCACCATGGATTATATATACATGTGTGTGTGTGTGTGTGTGTGTGTGTGTGTGTGATTGTTGTAGGTTACCATTGGGAAATATGCCTCTGAAGTGCTGGCTTATGCACTATGGAGTAACAGTGAAGAGGTTAAAACATCCACTCTACAGGATCTCCAAGAACTCAACATCATTATTTGTCCATTACTGTAAAGGTGATGTACTAGAAGATTTCCCTGGACTTGTTGATTTCACTGTGATATTGAACGTAAATGATGAACATAGAGGAGCACTAAGAAAGCTACAACACTTTGTAGGAAATAGAATGAGTAGAGATATAATGTCTGGAGCAGTCTCAATACATCATTCACTTGAATGATGTTAGTTCTTGGAAATACTAACATCATTCAAGTGAAGGATGTATGCACACTGCTGCAATATCATGATTCAACCATGAGGTGCTTAGTTGACTGGAAATCAGGTTAGGTAATAATTTTCCATTTATGGACAATCATGAATATTATGGTTTATGCTTTGGGTCTTGAAGAAAATAATAGGTATTTTGATGTCCTCTATTTTTTATTTGAACATTTTATGTTAATTTTCATCGTGTTTGATTTTTTTTGTCCCTTTTACAATTAACATGAGAAGATGACCTTTGTGTTTTAGACAGTTGATTAGCTTTAGAATCAACAAATATTACAGGATGATATAAATGTTTTCATTCCTGAACGTACCAAGTAGTAGATATGGAAATGTCCCCTCTTCACCACCATGGATTATATATATATATATATATATATAGATATGATTGTTGTAGGTTACGATGGGAAATATGCCTTTGAAGTGATGGCTTATGCACTTCATAGTAGCAGAGAGGTTAAAAAATCCACTCTACAGGATCTCCAAGAACTCAACATCATTATTTGTCCATTACTCTAAAGGCATTGTACTATAATATTTGCAAGCACTTGTTGATTTCATGGAGAAGTTGAACATAAATGATAAACAGGGAGGAACACTAAGCAATATACAACACTTTGTAGTAAATCGAATGAGTAGAGGTATAATGTCTACAACATTCTACACACATCCTTCACTTGAATGATCTTAGTTCTTGGCGATCATGTATAGTGGATATTTTAACATCTTCAGTGCTACTCTGTAGTGCATATATATATATATATATATATATATATATATATATATATATATAATCCATGGTGGTGAAGAGCAGACATTTCACTTGAATGATGTTTGGGTCATGAAGCAAGTACTAGGTATTTTTATGTCCTCCATTTTTTATTTGATCATTTTATGCCAATTTTCACCGTGTCTGATTTATTTTGCCCCTCTTACAATTAACAAGATAAGATGACCTTTATGGTTTAGACAGTTTGTTAGCTTTAGAATTATTCCATGGTGTGAATGATATTTGATGTTTCCTTTCCCTTTTTACATCCCCTTGTTTTCATCAAATCATTGAGGAAGGCATAATATCGTTAATTTAAGAGACTTTTAATTTGTGTGGTATAGTCTTTTTTGGTTCTTTCTACTATGGGATTTCCTTAGGGTTGAAAATTAGTATGGGAAAAAAAGTTAGTGTTTCATTAGGGTTGAAAATTAATATGTGAAAAAAACATCGTCATGAATATACATACTAGATCAACATAACACTTTTTTTCATAGAGCAGTATGGGTGAACAATAGATGAATACAAATCAATGATAACTTAGGGATAATATTCATTATAAAAGGACCTTTGCGTAGGCAGAATAGGACATCAATTTATCCTCCATTGGAGTCCTTCAACCATTCATCTTGCTCCCCTTCATTCATAGCTCTCAAAATATTTACTTTGGGAACAAAGTACTTATAAAGTTCGATCAAAGCCATTAGCTGTGCAAGATGCCAAAAGTAAGGATATTGTTTCATGTTTCACTTTTGTTGTCGAAAGGAATACTGAAAAGTTAGGAAGTACCAAAGCTAGTCATTATGTGCACGCGGACTTAATGTAGGGAGAGAATTCATGTCTACTTTTTTGTTCTTGAATGGGAGTAATGATGAAATCACAATAGTGGTTTATAGATGGAAATCATGTAATGGCAGTCACAGGGAAACTGTTAAACATTGGGAATAATCATTGAAATAAGAGGGGCCCTTAATGCAGAACAAACTTGGTATTGTAGGGCCAACTAGGGTGGTTACTTCTCTTGTGCATAGTTCTAGATATTTTTAGGGTTGTTTTGTGACCTACGGTTGCAAGGAAAGCCCCCAACGACTGTTATTTGCTATTGATTTGCTTGAAGATACTACCGAGAATCACCTAAAGCACAATCCAAATTGGTTTATAGGGTCTGATATTAAATGGTATTGGTTTTATTTAGGTTTTTTTACCCCCCTTTTGTGGAGAAAAAGCACCCAGAATTCATGATATTGCTATAAATTATTGTTTAGGAGGTTGGAACAGCCCTTATTTATTCCTAGAATGAGGCTTTGAGGCTATTGGAGTGCCTAGGCCTTCTCTTTATGTCCATATATGTGCCCAAAATTGTTTGCTAATGTCATTTCAACCCTCAAATTCAACCAAACATTTCTCAAATCCCGTTTTTTCCGTTGTTCGTCAGTTTTCATAGGGTTATTCATGCCTAGAAATTCCTTTTAACCCTCCAATTTTCCCTAGATTTAGAGGTACACCTGTTTGGTGATGGATAAGTGCACAAGGGTGCCTAATATGGTGAAATAGGGTTGCTTCATACCCTTTTTAACTACCAAACAGGTTTTTTTATGCCCAAAATTCATGTGGATGCTGCTATAAGGCATATGAATGAGATTTTAGGGTTTCTTTCACCCACAGACTTCTCATTTTCACAGCCATAATTGTAAAGACCACCTCCTATTACCATTTATCATCATCTTTTATTGCTGCAATCTACCCAGATCTGAAAGTTGGCCTAATTATAGCTGATTTGAGATGATTTACTGTTTGTTGTGACCTTCAGAATTCTCCCAAAGTGCTTAGATTTGTCCCTTTGATGCTCATACTTGATTCTAGAGTTTTTTATGCCCATAGGACTACCCAACATTGCTCCTAGTGTGACATTGAAAATACCAAGTTTGTTGTGGAAGCCGTAAATAGGTCCAATTCACCTTGGTGTACTAGTTTATTGTTAGAGGAAGGCCTTCTCCCATTATTTGAGGAACACTCACCCTTGGAGACACATGAATAAGGGTAGTGTTCAGCCCTACCAAAGGAGAAAGTCATCATTTGAATCATGTTTACACTCTTTTATACACCATTTCATGAGAGATATTACATGCTTGGAGGTTACTCACTATTTTGGTCCACTTAGAAGGTTGTTCACATCGTTCATGCCCTATTTTGTGAAGAACATTTTTGTATTTGGGGGTTGATTTATAGATTGACTATTGTGCACATGGGTGGCATCTAGGGCCTACAAAGCAAGTTGTGTTTTACTCCAAATAGTGTTATGATGTATAGGAATCCTACAAAGCTAATTGACTCGACAATGAAGTCGGTTTAGAGTCTCGATGTTTATGTTTCTAGGTTAATTATTTTTTTGAATTTAAGTTTCATGTGTGTGACCCATGCAGTCCGACATTCACTTGGTCAATTTAGTATGGATTGGGATGAATTGATCATTTTGTTACCAATCCATTCAATCATACCCTGATTTTCATGGTTCGGTACCAAAATTGTCACTCCAATCGTTTCAAAGGCCGAGTCAGCTCAGTTGGGGGTCAACTCGGTTGACTTGGCCACCTCGGTAGAAACACACTTGATTAAATATGCAACTATTGTTGTTGAAAAGGGGGTAGGCCAGTAAAAGGAAAAGGAAATGCAAGCAATAAGTGAGAATGGAGAATTTTATCTAACTAAAAGAGGGGCATACACGAGAATTCTTAGGGCATAGATTCGAATTTTTTTGAATTTCTAGTGTACTTTTGTAGGAATGCCATTATGAAAATAAGGCATTGACTTGATAGTAAAAATCCCATTAGTATCATAATTCATGGGAGAGATCAGAAAAACATCCCTACACAAATATTAACCGATAAGTATGGTTTCGGTGTTTCATTTGGAGAATAAAATCCTATAAAAATAGTTGATAAGTATTGTTATAGTAATGGCACTATGCAAATAAGGCATTGACTTGATAGTCACAATCCCATTAGTATCATAAATTATGGGAGAGATCAGAAAAACATCACTACATAAATATTAATCGATAAGTATGGTTTTGTTGTTTCATTTGGAGAATAAAATCCTATAACAATAGTTGTTATTATGAATCTTAAGATGAAATTTGTGCACTTTTAGGCCCTTCAACTTTCAAGCAAAAGAAGCCATAAACAACAAGTAAGTGCACCCTATAAAACATGAAAAAAATCATAGAACATATTAGGTAAAATGGATAATCATCTACAACATCACAACATCATTCATGGGAAAACTAAAAACCACTTACAACCATCAAAAGTAAGGGTTACAACAACAACACATGTAGAGTAAGGAGATAGGAATGGCCAGGAAAATGAATAATCGGGCCAATGTAGAGTGGAAAAGTGACCAGCTAGAAGTTTTGAAGAGGAAATTAATCAAGATTACTTGAAAAAGGAACTTATGTCAAAGATTCTTTTTGACAGAAGTGATGAACATACCAACTCTGTATCACTTCTATCTGAAGTAAATGTAGATGAATGCGAAGATATGTTCTTTCAAGGAGATAGTCCATTAAAGGAGAACCTCCATGTTTTGTATAGACATATATTGGCATAAATTGCAGTGTTATATGTGATGCATATGCATAACATATCGTCTCAAGATTGACAACATTTAAAGGCCAAAGTACAATGGCCACAAGCATACATATGAAGCTTATGAAGCCTACCCAATTCATGTTAGGAAAAGGAAACACAAGCAATAAGTGAGAATGTAGACTTGTATGTAACTAAAATAGGGGACTACATTAGAATTTTTAGGGATACCAAATTCCCACAACTATTAACCAAACTCATTCTTCACAGGGTTTTTCTTTAATAAGTTTTTTTCTTACAAATCTTTCCAAGTTCTTTTGCTTATAAGTCTTTCCACATTTTTTTGCTGCTATTTTTCTATGCTTATGCCAAATTTTTGTTCATCCATGGTGGAGGTAGAACGAAACAAGTATTTTTCATACCTATCTTCCTCTAGTGAAGAGATTTGGGGAATTCTAGAGGAAAGTGAGACATCCAGTAGGTATACACGGGCTAGATCAACTAGATGTCAAAAGATCAGAAGAAAATTTGATAAACGCATGATTTTTTTTTTCCAAGGAGCGGAGTCATGTTCCTATGATGATGAGACACTGGGAGACATCGATGTGCCCTTAAGGTACCAACACCTAGTGAAACAATGGCTTCCTAGCGATCTTCCTAAAGTAAACACTAATTTTTGTGTGAATGAAAGGATATATAGAATTGCACCGTCGTCTTTGCATGGATTGGGGTTATTTTGCATGGACGACATAAAGGTTGGATATGGTATATGTACATAATTGATGGAGTATGTTGGACCCTGTTACAACTACAATGATTGGATGCGCCTGGTCCAATATACACGAAGTATGCGTAGATATGGGTTGTCAGCAAATTATATACAACTGAAAGACAAAGCTCAAAATAAAGGAGTAACGATGTACATGGACGGAAGGCCAAAAAAAACTGGTAGTATTGCAAGGTTTATAAATAATACACAACCATGGTCTACACTAAAGTAACCCAACTGCATATTTGAGTCACGTGAAGGAAACTATGTCTTTGTATGTGTAATTAAATCAATAGGTGATGGAAAATAACTACTTATTGATTACAATTTGAATCTTGTAGATACAAACAATGTTAGTATGGTTGTGGTACAACAAACAATTTAACCACCCTTTTATTAATTGTTTTAACATCTATAGGACTTTTCATTAGTACATACTTGAAATTATCTACATTTCATGTTTCCTTATGTAACTTTTAGTATGTTTTTGATGCAGGGTTCTCTTAGGGGCACCTCCATCTTTGTAGATGTTTGTCGACCCGAGTTAAGGCAGTAGGTATACATCAATACTATCAATGTAATATTAAATTTAGGATGGAAATACAGATATGTTGTTATGTATTTTCATTAGTATATGAGGTTCGTTTATATAATATTATCTATTTTCCATGCAGAGTGTTGATTAGGGAATCCAACCGGCTATTGATCAGCTAACTACAACATCAACGCAACAGCCAAACATGAATGTAATTCTCCATTTCAAATACTTTAGAATCATAAACATGTATATCATGACAAATTATTTTTATTTTGTTATGTATTCTTTCATTTTTATGGTTGCGTTCATGATGGTAATGTTGTCTACCTTTTTTGCAGATTGACAGGGGAAAGTCCCCAGTTGTTGATCAGAGGACTGTAGCCTCGAGGCAACTAGTAAACCTAAATGTAATTTCACATTCTAATTACTTAAAAAATATACACATATAAAACATGTAGCATAGTGTTTATTTTTGTTCTGTATTTTTTAGGTTTTACATATTGCGTTCATTGTGATAATGTTCTCTACTTTTTTTGCAGGTGGTTGATCGAGGTAAATCCCCATCTATTGATCACACCACACCCTTGTCTAGGTGTCAGGTAATCCTAGATGTAATCCCTAATATAATTATTTGCGCACACTATTGCTTCAAAGACTAAGCAATTTTATATATATTTCAATTATAGATAGGGCGATTCTATTTATCAAATGGCGTGTCAAAACTCTTTACAGCATGAGGTCTATTGGTTGATGAGAGATAGTGAAATTAGATATTCTGTAGACCCGTTGAGGGTGCTACAAAGGAAAACGGAAAAAAAAATGAGGAACTGATTCATTTGACATTGGCTATTCCACTAATAGAAGGGCTTGAACAATGGATTCAATTGTTGTTACAACAACGTAAACAAGTGGACGTAACTTAAAAAAAAAAATGTAAATTCATTTATAAAAAAAATATAATATTTGATTTTATATGTTGTTGAACTTATAATACAATGGTTTGAATTTACAGTGCGCTATGGAGATTATTAGTGGTGTTCAAGGCAATGTTGGTCCCAGTGACCAAAATACTCCATGTACACCACATACTACTCCCATATTGTCCATTGAACAATCGGCAACATGCTCTGCAACACCGCCGAGGGCAGCGGAGGGTGCAGCCGATGTTGCACCACCCACAACAGATGCTGCAGAAGAAGGGTTGGATGCAGGGATAGATAGATATGTGGAAGCATTTCCTAGATATTCTCCTGTGACTAGCACTAGTTCAATAGTGTGTACATTTTTGGTGAATGAAGAACTAGTTCCAATAAAGATAGAGAGGATTCCAGGTCATTATAGATTGTTCAATTTAGTTTTTATAATTTGTGTCTAGTATACTGATAACATTTTCTAATGTTGCTTAATGATGGCATTAATGTTTTTCAGGAAATTATATATTTTATAAACATATGAATGATTTGGCCTTGGATATCTTTGCGACCACCATCTGCACAATGTGGAACAAGCAACCAAAATATTTAAAGGATGATCTAACTAATCGCTTGGTTAGTCTATTCGGAAAAGATACCATTGATACATCGAAGGTACTACAGAAAGCTGGAAAACATCTGAATATTGTCCAAGACCAGTATAGGGTTCACCTAGAAAAGAACCATAGGTATGAGCACCCTCCAATGATTCAATATATGAAGTGGAAAGCCTTGGCGGAATATAGAAAAGATAAGGGCCTAATAAAATCAGGAAAGATACCACCAGGTGGAACAAGGAGGTATGCAATACATTCCAAAATGTAGTGGTAAGCCTTATTATTACTAGTTTTTATATCAATTTTGATACATCAACTAACGTATTTAAAAATTTAATTAGGCTCTCGGACACACCTAAGGCCACAAAGGAAAGAATTGAAAAAATTGGCCAGCACAAGCTTTGGCCTGGTGGTTACTCCAACTTGGCGGCCCGATATGTAAGTATAACAAAACCCGAATCTGCATCCAAATATCATACATATTATTGATTTTGTTTTGTTCTGACAAAAGGCTTTAAAATTAATGACATCATGCAAATATGAAGGCTGACCTATTCAAATAATTTCCCAGTGCGGATTACATGAAGCTTGGCTTCGAACAGGGATTTGCGTCGTTGTTGAACACCGAAGAATATTGTCTGGGAATACTGCATGATCTTCTGCTGATCCATCTGGTGCCCAGGTATGTGAAAACTATATAGTCTAATGATAATTTATTAATTCTCATGCAATTTGTTCCTTATAAATAAATTAACATAAATTATTTATTCCGTTTTGTGCAGTAAAGTAATGATTGTGTTCATGCCGAGTATGTAGTACATGACCAACCAAATGAAGATCATGCTTCTCATCCTGGTAATGAATTTATTAATGTGCTACTATTTTTTATAGAACATTGTAGATGATGAACATTAATTCTAATTCTACACAATTCAACTATAGATCATGTAGCTGCAGATCATAACACGGAACAGGTTGGTCCTGTATGAGATAATGTTGAACATGTTGATGTGCCCATGGTAGGTAAAAACACACATTCGTAATGTTTTTAAATGAATTACTTGTATTTATCAAAATATAAATATATTAATGAAATATTTTGACATTATTGCAGAAATTCATCGCCCCTCACCTGAAGTTCAACCTTGCGAACAGACTAGTAGGGATACCGATGATCAGATTCCCGAAAATGTGACTCTAACTAAATATTTAAAGAGAAGAAAAGTAAAAAGGAAGTAACTAAACAAATTTTGAGTAATTCTTATTTATAAAAAAAAAAACATTTAATGGTTTTTTCCTCTGTTTCATGAATGAATGTTTGAATGAATGCTTTACTAATTTTTTTTCTACCATTGACTAAATTAATGTTTTAATGAATGAGTTAATGAATGGTTTAATGAATGGTTTTTTCAGCTGTTGAATGATTGAATGGTTTAATGAATGATTTAATGAAATCATCTTTCAACTATTGAGTGAAATAAATTGCAGTAGATGCATTGTTATTTGCATTGTGAAATAGTGAAATAAATTGTCATTTGCAAGTATATGCATTGGGTTTGGGGAGTTGAGAGTGATGTGAGGGGGGGGGGTCCATAAGAGCTTCCACCTTCACATGGTTGGTCCTGTTTAGTAGATAATATTAAATTATTCTCGAAACAGAGAGGATCTCAATGAATGGTAAGGAAGAATACATTAAAAAACATTTATTTCTATAATTTTATTGTGTAATTTTCACTATTGTTATTTGACTCCTCCATTGGAACTTGTTAGAGATAGAATTGAGAAACATTTCCGTAGTTAAGAGGAAAGAAATGGAGTTTTGATTAGATCGATGGCCTTATATACATAGTGTTTTTTGTTATCCATGTTTTATCAGGTGATATATTCTTAACAATAAATTTACTTTGAATAGTTGAATAGTTTTGTAATTCACATTGTAATAGAATTGTATTTATTTAGACTGGTTTTGTTATTTTCATAAACAAACATAAATTTATTTGATGTGTCCTAACATGCAACTATTGCAACAAGACAAAAAATGAAGTTTGTTGAATGATGTTCTGAAAGGTAAAGCATAAGAAGACAATGCGAAGATCCACAAATCAAGGTATACTTATGTTTTCTTTTGTTTGATTGAGCTGTGTATTTGGTATTTATGCATGTGCACACACATACATTTAGTTCATGATGATGATTACCATACACTGAGGTAAACTTTGTTCTGTCTGATCTAAACAATTACCTTAAATATTTTTATTTATCATGATAACTGGGCCCTTGGTAATACTTTACCAATACCATATAGCTAGGAGAACAAAATTAAATGTGGGCATTTCATTACAAGAAATATGATAGGCATTTGAGTTTGATGGGAACATGAAAGGTCAAAAGACAAAAAAAGATAGATAGACTTGTGAGGAAAATAGTATCTGAAGCGTTGTTTCCCTATTATTTCGTATGAGTATATTGTTATCTGTTCCAATTTATCTTTCTTCAGTAGTTTTGTAATTTGTTTCTTTATCTCATATCTTGTTCAACTTTAATGGTTGATTGTGCAGTGGTAAACGTATGTTTATATTTGTGTTTATCCCTGTAGGTTGTGAGTTCGACAAGGTACACATTGGTATTTTCAGTTTCCATTGTAACTTTTCACCCCAACATCATTGTGCACTTTATTACTCATAATTGATAATTTGTTACAAAGTCTTTTTTGTGCAAATCTTTTATTAGGCATTTATATATTTTTGTATCGCTTCCAATTTATCATCGAGTTTAAAGTGGTCACTTAGAGTAAACATCTTAACTCTTGAATACAAAAGAAGAATGACTACATTGATAATTATGGGAACAAAGTATTGGGATCTGCTTGAAAAAATAAATATCTATTTGCTACTTTATTTCTATAAGGCATTGTTTGAATGGTTAAGTTATAAAAACTATTTATTTTTGTTGTTTTCAGGCAGTCATTTTCACTGATTTACAATGATAGATCAGTAGATTTTGTAGAAATTCAGGCCTGCAGTAGATTAATTTCACCCACAACAATTAACAATTGATCATGCAAAATTATCAACAATGGAGACTGAATATGGAGCTGTAACACAAAATTATATTAACTGAGTGTATAATATCCAACCCTGTAATAACATAGGCTGCTGAATATATAGAATACATGAGCAAATTGAATGCATAAGGAAGCATCCAAATCTAGCATAAAGCAGGCTTACCCAAAATAGGCAAATCCCCCATAGGTGTAAAAAGCTGATCCCAAATCTACCAAGGACCCCAAGAATTAGCAAGGGCACATGGGAAAGCTAAAGAGTGGTCAAATGGCAGCTCATACATGCTTTTGCATGGAGGAAAGAGTGGAGGAGGAAGAGGCAACAAAGCTGATTCACCTCACCTAGTCTTGCTTTCCTATGTGCCTTAAAACACTGAAAAAGCGGGGAATAAAGCAGAAAAAGCAGATGGGCGCCTAGGAGGCCAGGAATAAAGCAGATTTGATTCCCAAGGCTTTCCCAAGCACTCCATGAGTCAATAATGGAAATTTTGACCTCTATGGATAGGCAATTAGCAACTTGCACATGGTGGGACTCATGGACTAGAAAAATAAGACAAAATAAATGAAATAATGTCTAAGTGGGTAAATACTATGGGTTGATTATTCTAACACCCCCCCTTAATCCTGACTTTATGAGTAATAAATCAAAAATATAGGGCCTAGCAACAAGGCTTAGTCACCCTTTACATACTGCAATGTCCATACAACCAAGGAAAGAGGAAAAACCAACTTGGGAAAATCCTCCCTTAAACATGGACTGTAAAACAAAATTGTAGAATCTTGTCTCCACTCATGCTTTGACAGCATGATCAGCAATCCCTAGCAGTGATTTGAGATTGCTGAAGGTCTTCCCACAAAATGATTTTGTGAAGATGTCAGCTACTTGTTCTGAAGATGAACAGAAGAGTAGGTGAATGGTGACATCATGCACAAGCTCTCTGATGTAGTGCATGTGAATCTCAATGTGTCTGGTTCTCTGCTTCTGAACTGGATCCTTGCAGATTCGAATGGTACTCTGGTTATCACAGTATATGGTAGTTGAGTACTTAGGTTCGAAACCACACTCTCCAAGTAAACCCTGCAACCATAAACACTGAGTTGCTGCATTGACAACTCCTCTGTACTCAGCTTCTGTAGATGAGAGTGCAATGGCACTCTATTTCTTGCTTGACCAGCTGATTGGTCCTTCTGTAAGCATGAACACATAACATGAAGTGGACTTCCTTTTAGTGCTATCACCTACCCAATCACTGTCAGTAAAACCAATTAACTCAAGGTCAGAATTGGCCTTATATAAAATCCCATGTGTCCTTGTTCCCTGAACAAAGCTAAGGATCCTCTTTGCTGCTTTCCAATGGATCTCATGGGGCTGATCCATGTATCTAGAAGCAACACTGACTGCATAACAAATATCAAGTCAAGTATGTGTCAAATACAATAAACATCCAATCAACTGTCTATACAAAGTGTTGTTTACCATCGGTGGAGAATCATCTTCCTCCAGCTTTACTCCTGAAAGGAAAGGAGTTTTGCTTGCTTTGCAATCTTGCATTCTGAATTTGATCAGCAAATCCAAGGCATATTTGGATTGGTGCACCTTGATTCCAGCTTTGGTTTGAGCAATCTCAAGCCCCAGAAATTTACTTAAGAGCCCCAAATCTGTCATGGAGAAGGCTTGGTTCATAGCTCCTTTTAGGGAAGCAATCTCAGCCTGTGAGCTTCCTGTAATGAGGAGGTCATCAACATATAACACAATTATCATTAATGAAAAATTAATTTCCTTCATATAGACATCCGAATCTGATTTGCACTGAACAAAATTCAGAGATAGCAAGAAGCTATCTATCTTGGCATACCAAGCCCTGGGGGCTTGCTTTAGCCCATACAATGACTTTCTCAACCTACACACAGGAGAATGGTCAGTAGAAAAACCTTGGGGCTGCTGCATATATATCTCCTCAGTGATATCACCATTCATAAAGGCACACTTTACATCCATGTGATGTACCTCCCATTGCCTTGATGTTGCAATGGCTAGAGCTAGCCTGATTGAATCCATTTTTACCACTGGGGAAAAAGTCTCATTGTAATCAATGCCATGAACCTGTGAGTAGCATTTAGCTACCAATATAGCCTTGTAATTCAGTGGTGAACCATCAGCAGAAAATTTGTTCTTATAGACCCACTTACACTGTACTAGTTTTCTCCCTGGAGGAAGATCCACTAGCTCCCATGTGTTGCTTTTCTGTAGCGAGTTGAACTCCTCATTCATGGAAGATTTCCATATTGGATCTCCTGCTGCTTCTTCATATGTTTGAGGATCAGACTCCACCATCGAATAGCATTTTTCAGCAAACTCAGGATCCTTCATGCACAGACCACTCTCAAATTGAGATCTAGTCCTCCTTGGGTCATTGGAATCCCCAGCTAACTGTCCTACTGCATGTAGTGTCTTGGCTGCCCATTTAGGCCTTGTGGGGATTTTTGGGTGTGCAATAAACTCATCTCCATCAGATAAATCAGAATCAGCATGTTCAACAAACTCTTTACTTACTTCTTGAGGTTCAGGTGGTGAAGAGGCTTCACCAATCTCCACTTCTGCAAGGGGTTCTTCTTCAAACTGAACACACCTTTCAATAAAGGCTTTGTTTGTGCTCAAGTTTATCAACTTGCACCCTTTTGAATCTTCATAGTATCCCACAAAAAGACACTCTTGGCTTTGGGGCTGCAAAGCCTTCCTCTTCTCTGTCGGCATTCTAGCCCATGCCTTTGAGCCAAAAATCCTGAAATGGGTCACATCTGGCTTGTGCCCACTCCATGCTTCGAAAGGAGTCATGCCATCCAACTATTTGGGAGGAACCCTATTCTGAATATAGGATACATAGTTTATAGCTTCAGCCCAGTACTTTGGTGGCAAAGTTTTGGCCTCCATCATGCATGGTGCCATCTCCTTTAGTGATATGTTCTTCCTCTCTGCAACACCATTTTGCTATGGTGTGTAGGGGATAGAATGCTGCATCTGAATACCTGCATATGCACAATAGTTAATAAACTCATTCTTGACATACTCACCACCGTTGTCAGATCTGAGTGCTTTGAGTTTTCTTCCAAACTGGTTTTCAACCAAAGCCTTGAAGACTTTGAATAGGCCAAAAACTTCTGACTTGTGCTTCATGAAGTGAACCCAACAATACCTGGAGAAATCATCAATAAAGGTCAATGCATATTTGTCCTAACTCATGGACATATGAGGGAATGGGCCAGCAACATCACTGTGAATCAGCTCAAGGTATGCATAAGTTCTCTCATGGCTGGCTTTCTCAAATTTGTGCTCTGGGTGTTTTCCTAGGATACAGCCTTGGCATACACCTTTGGAAAATTTTATCTTGGGAAAACCTATGACCATATATTTCTCACTAAGATTAGATAAATATTTGTAATTTAAATGGCCAAATCTTTCATGCCATAGCTTGCTAGCTTCATTAGCATGGATAAGCAGAGCAGAGGGGTTTGAGTAAGGTAGGAAGTGTGAAAACATGTATACCTTGTGAGCATGATTCGCTACTCCTTTTGCAATAATTCTTCCACTTGAGATTTCTGTGATCTCAACTTCATCTGGTGAGAATGTGACTTTCTTAGGAGACCCAATGTGGGTCATCTGGTACACTGACAGAAGGTTGGAGGCGAGACTAGGGACATACAGAACATTGTTGAAGTTACCATGATCAATTTCTATCCTTCCTTTGCCTTTGCTTTCAGTGAGAGAGTCATCTCCCAGTACAATAGATGGTCCTTTCGACATATCCAGTGAGGAGAAGGCCTCCTTAGTCAAAACCATGTGTCTTGAAGCTCCAGAATCTATGATAAAACTGGGTGAGCTTGATGTGCCAGCAACTAGAGCATGAAATCTCTCTCTGTCATTAGAACTTGATCCTCCTTCTCTCTTCTTTGAGCCTTCTGGAAGGGAGATTCCATTCTTCTCCGACAGTTGAGTTAAGATATCTATCTGCTTTTTTACACAAGAGCTTTTAGTATGATTTCCCTTATTGCAGTATGAGCACTTGTTCATATCACCTTTGTTTTTCTTCTTCTGGGTATTTTTCTTGGGACCTTGTTGATACTCTGGAGACTTCTTCTTGTCTCTTCCTTTCTCAGGTGGATTTTTATCTTTCTTCTTGCTTTTTGAATCAACCTTCGAATCTCCAACAACCAGAGCTTGGTCTTTGGAAGGTTTGATGGTGCCCATCATCACCAGCTTGTCTTGTTCCTGTGTGAGAGATTCCATGAAATCTGCAAGGCTAGGCATCTTCCAGGTTCGAGTTATGAGTTTTGTGGCATAGAAGGTCGAAACAAAGACTGAGTAATTAGGCCCTAGCTTCGAGAGGATGGACAATACGAGCTGCTCATCTTTCTTTTCAATACCACACTGTTTCAGCTGCAAAACTAGTGCTTTGAACTTGGAGAAATATAGCTGGAGGGATTCAAAATTACTGGGACTCAGGGAGATCAGCTCATTTTCGATCTGGTGTCCCCTCATCTCATCTGTATTTCCAAAGAGTTCAGAAATTTTCTCCCATACTTTATCCGGTGAAGTCAATCCATCGAGATGGAAAAGGAGGTCTCGGAAAATACTGAGACATAGGAGGCCATAAGCCTCATCTCTCCGATTGTGCCATTTGATCTTCTCTGCAATAGCATTGGGCTCTGCTTCTATAGCCATAGTCACCCTGTAGAGGCCTTTCTCTCTCAACAAGATCTCCATCTCTGCTTTCCATTCAAAAAATTTGAAGGGAGTGAGGATAGTTTTCTGTGAATCCATAGCTTTAGAAAATCTGTCCCGGTTGTCAGTAGAAGGCTCCCAGTCTTGATGTCGAACCTGCAAAAAAAAATTTGGAGGAGATTAACAACCTACAATGGCTATAATACCATGTAGAAATTCAGGCCTGCAGTAGATTAATTTCACCCACAACAATTAACAATTGATCATGCAAAATTATCAACAATGGAGACTGAATATGGAGCTATAACACAAAATTATATTAACTGAGTGTACAATAGCCAACCCTGTAATAATATAGGATACTGAATATATAGAATTCATGAGCAAATTTAATGCATAAGGAAGCATCCAAATCTAGCATAAAGCAGGCTTACCCAAAATAGGCAAATCCCCCATAGGTGTAAAAAGCTGATCCCAAATCTATCAAGGACCCCACGAATTAGCAAGGGAGCATGGGCAAGCTAAAGAGTGGTCAAATGGAAGCTCATACATGCCTTTTCATGGAGGAAGGAGTGGAGGAGGAAGAGGCAACAAATCTGATTCACCTCACCTAGTCTTGCTTTCCTATGTGCCTTAAAACACTGAAAAAGCAGGGAATAAAGCAGAAAAAGCAGATGGGCACCTAGGAGGCCAAGAATAAAGCAGATTTGATTCCCAAGGCTTTCCCAAGTGCTCCATGAGTCAATAATGGCAAGTTTGACCTCTATGGATAGGCAATTAGCAACTTGCACATGGTGGGACTCATGGACTAGGCAAATAAGACAAAATAAATGAAATAATGTCTAAGTGGGTAAATACTATGGGTTGATTATTCTAACAAATTTTGTATGACATCTTTTCTCTAAACGCAACATTTTCACATTTGTTGGAAATAGTTTTGAGGTTCTTTCCCAAGGAAAATATGTGTTTATTGAAGAAAGCCCATTTGCAACCATGACTTTTGGTGGTGTTGATCCTAATCACTTCAAGGGTAAAAATCAATATGATCTTGTTACTCGAAACGGTTACTGGAAGATATGTAATAGAATCATGTTAGTTTTCCGGGTTTAATATTGAATGTATTTAAGGATAAACACATGCATACCATGTTCTTTGTATGAGTCAATATAGTTACTAGTAGGTATGTAATGGGATTAATATACTCTAATAAATTGATTTTTCTATTTCCTTGAGTTTGACATGGGAGAGTTCCTCATTGATGGTCAATCAACAGGTCAGCATATAGTCCATCTTATTCAATTGGGCACATGATTTCTTATTGTTAAATTTTCATATGCTTAGCTAAGACATCAATACTTCATTTCATTTTCATAACAAAAGCATATAAACAGGATCACTGAAATATAGACAAGCACAACCATACAACAGGAACACAAAGATTTATCGTGGGAAAACCCTAAAGGGAAAAACCCAACAAAATCTTCCTCAATATAGATGCCCCAAAAAGATAAAAGATAAAAGATAAAACCAGCAAGGGGATCAAAGCCTAATCCTCCTCCTTCTCTAGCTACTTCTCTTCTCCACTAATGCATTAAACAAGTGAGAGTGTGTGTCTCAAATGAGGATCACCACACCTCTATTTATATTCATCCATTCACTTTAACTAACTCATTTGACACGTAGGCTCGAGTTAAATCATGTAGGCTCGAGTTACACATGTAGGCTCATGTAACCACACTGGGGTGCTAATGACCCACCTTTACAATTAGAGGGGACTACCTCATGACTCTTATTAGTTCTTCTGATTAGAAACATCGGGGTACAAAGTAATACAAGTGGTTCTCCCGGTAGGACCAGCAGAGACCACAAAATATACATATAGAATATTCTTTGAAGTTACAATATTTCAACACTTCCCCTTAACGAGAAGGGTATTCTACAACAACATCAACAACAACAATAGTAGGAGAGAGATAGAGGACATCATTAACATCAGTAGGGTAACACATCTATAAATCATTGGAAGCTTTTCAACATCATGTAGTCTTCATCTTCAATCTTTAGCCTGTTAGAATAATCAACCCATAGTTTACCCACTTAGACATCAATTTAATTATTTTTGTCTTATTAGCCTAGTCCATGTGTCCCACCTTGTGCAAGTTGTCTTTTACCTATCCATAGTGGTCAAACTTTCCTTATTTGACTCATGTAGCACATGGAAAATCCCAAGGAATCAAATATGCTTTATTCCTGGCCTCCTAGGTGCCCTTCTGCTTTTTTTGCTTTATTCCCTGCTTTTTCAGTGTTTTAAGGCAAATAGAAAAGCTAGACTAGGTGAGGTGAACTAGTTTTTTGTCCTCTTCATCCTCCACTCTTTTCTCCATGCAAAAGCATGTATGAGTTTCCATTCTACCACTCTTTAGCTTTCCTAAGCCATTTTTCTAATTCATGAGCTCCATGAGAGATTTGGGATCAACTTTTTACACCTATGGGGGATTTTCTTATTTTTAGTAAGCCTACTTTATGCTAGATTCGAATTGGTCCTCATGCATTCGAATCCTTGATGTATGTTATTTATTCAACAACCTATTATGTTACAAGGTTGGATATTGTACACCGAGTTAATACAGTTTAGTGTTCAACTCCAATTTCAGTCTCTTTTGTGAGTGATTTTGCATGATCAATTGTTAATTGTTGTGAGTAAAATTAATCTATCACTGGGTTCAATTTCCACATGGTATCAGAGCCATTGTAGATCAATTTCTCTCCTTCAAAATTGTTTTGCAGGTTCGACATCAGTGACTGGGAGCCTTCTACTGATAGCCGGGACATATTTTCTAAGCTATGGATCAATCACAGAAAACTATCTTGACTCCCTTCAATTTATTTGAATGGAAAGCAGAGATGAAGATACTATTGAGAGAGAAAGGCCTCTATAGGGTGACTATGGAAACGGAAGTAGATCCCAATGCAGTTGCAGAGAAGATAAAATGGCACAACAGGAGGGATGAGGCTTATGGCCTCCTGTGTCTGAGTATTTCCAGAGACCTTCTTTTCCATGTTGATGGATTGACATCACCGAATGAAGTATGGGAGAAGATTTCTGATATTTTTGGAAAGACAGATGAGATGAGGGGACATCAAATCGAAAATGAGTTGATTTCTCTGAGTCCAAATAGCTTTGAATCCCTGCAGCTATATTTCTCCAAGTTCAAAGCACTAGTTTTGCAGCTGAAACAGTGTGGGATCGAAAATAAATATGATCATATCATCCTATCCATCCTCTCTAATCTAGGCCCTGGCTATTCAGTGCTTGTTTCGACCTTCTGTGCCAAAAAACTGACAGCTCGAACCTGGAAGATGCCTAGCCTTGCAGATTTCATGGAATCTCTCACACAAGAACAGGATAAGCTGGTGATGATGGGCACCATCAAACCATCCAAAGATCAAGATTTTATTGCTGGAGATTCGAGGGTGGATTCAAAAAGAAAAAAGAAAGCTAAAAAGCAACCTGAGCAAAAGAGAGACAAGAAACAGTCTCCGGAGGAGCCACAAGGTTCCAAGAAGAAATACTAGAAGAAGAAAAACAAAGGTGAAATGAGCAAGTGCGCATACTGCAATAAGTGCAATCACACTTAAATCTCTTGTATGAAGAAGAAAATAGACATGCTGACCCAACACCTGGAGAATAATGGCATCTCCCTTCTAGAAAGCTCAAAGAAAAGAGAAGGAGGATCAAGTTCAGATGACACAGAGAGAGTTCATGCATTGGTTGCTGGCACATCAAGCTCACCCAGTTTTATCATTGATTCTGGAGCTTCAAGACACATGGTTTCGACCAAGGAGGCCTTCTCCTCACTTGACAAGTCGAAAGGACCATCTATAGTACTGGGAGATGACTCTCTCACTGAAAGTTTGGGCAAAGGGAGGATTGAACTTGATCATGGTGAGTTCAGCAATGTCTTGTATGTTCCTGGTATTGCCTCTAGCCTCTTGTCATTGTACCAGATGACCCACACTGGGTCTCCTAAGAAAGTCATATTCTCCCCTGATGAAGTTGAGATCACAGAGATCTCAAGTGGTAGAGTCATTGCAAACGGAGTTGCGAATCATGCTCAAAAGGTATACATGTTCTCACACTTCCTACCTTACTCAAACCCCTCTGCTCTTCTGATTCATGCTAATGAAGCAAGAAATATTTGGCATGAAAGATTTGGCCACCTAAATTACAAGTATCTTTCTGATCTTTGTGAAAAAGAGATGGTCATAGGGTTTCCCAAGATAAAAATTTCCAAAGGAGTCTGCCAAGGTTGTATCCTAGGAAAACACCCAGAGCACAAATTTGAGAGAGCTAGTCGTGAGAGAACCTCTGCACCCCTCGAGCTAATCCACAGTGATGTTGCTGGCCCATTCCCTCATATGTCCATGATTCAGGCCAAATATGCATTGAATTTCATTGATGACTTTTCCAGGTATTGCTGGGTTCACTTCCTGAAACACAAGTCTGAAGTTTTTGGCCTATCCAAAGTCTTTAAGGCTTTGGTTGAAAACCAGTTTGGAAGGAAACTCAAGGCCCTCAAATATGAAAATGGTGGTGAGTATTTCAAGTTTGATTTTATTAATTATTGTGTATATGTAGGTATTCAGATGTAGCATTATATCCCTTACACACCACAGCAAAATGGTGTTGCTGAGAGGAAAAACAGATCACTAAAGGAGATGGCAACATGCATGATGGAGGCCAAAACTTTGCCACCAAAGTACTGGGCCGAAGCTATCAACTGTGAAACCTATATTTAGAATAGTGTGCCTCACAAACTACTTGATGGCATGACTCCCTTCGAAGCATGGAGTGGGCACAAGCCAGATGTGACCCATTTCAGGATTTTTGGCTCAAAGGCTTGGGCTAGAATTCCAATAGAGAAGAGGAAGGATTTGCAGCCCCAAAGCCAAGAGTGTATTTTTGTTAGATACTCTAAAGATTAAAAAGGGTACAAACTGATAAATTTGAGCACAAACAAATCCTTCATTGAAATGTGTGCTCAGTTTGAAGAAGAACCCCTTGCAGCAGTGAAAGTTAGAGAAGCCTCTTCTCCACCTGAACCTCAAGAAGTAAGTAAAGAGTTTGTTGAACATGTTGATTCTGATTTGTATGATGGAGATGAGTTTATTTCAGACCCTAACAGCCCTACAAGGCCAAAATGGGCAGCCAATACACTATATGCAGCAGGAGAGCTAGCTAGGGATCCCAATGACCCAAGGAGGACTAGATCTCAGTTCGAGAGTGTTCTGTGCATGAAGGATTGTATGGTTGCTGAAAAATTCTATTTGATAGTGTATTCTGATCCTCAAACATATGAAGAAGTAGTAGGATATCCAAGATGACAAACAGCCATGAAGGAGGAGTTCAGCTCACTCCAGAAGAGCAACACATGGGAGCTAGTGGATCTTCCTCCAAGAAGAAAGTTAGTCCAGTGTAAGTGGGTCTATAAGACCAAATTTGCTTCTAATGGTTCACCAATGAAGTACAAGGCCAGATTGGTAGCCAAGGGCTACTCACAGGTTCATGGCATAGATTACAATGAGACCTTTTCCCCAGTGGCAAAGATGGATTCCATCAGGCTAGCCTTAGCCATTGCAGCCTCAAGGAAATGGGAGGTACATCACATGGATGTAAAATGTGCCTTCCTGAATGGATATCTCACTGAAGAGATATATATGTAGAAGCCTCAAGGTTTTTCTACTAACCCTTCTCTTGTGTGCAAGTTGAGAAAGTCATTGTATGGGCTAAAGCAAGCCCCCGGGGCTTGGTATGCCAAGATTGATAGCTTCTTGCTCTCACTGAATTTTGTTCGGTGAAAATCAGATCCAAATGTCTATTTGAATTTATTTAATGGTTCATTAATAATCATTGTGTTATATGTTGATGACCTCCTCATTACAGGAAGCCCAAAGGCTGAGATTGCTTCCTTAAAAGGAGCTATGAACCAATCCTTCTCCATGATAGATTTGGGGCTCTTAAGTCAATTTTTGGGGCTTGAGATTGCTCAAACCAAAGATGGAATCAAGGTGCACCAGTCCAAATATTCCTTGGACTTGCTGAAAAAATTCAGAATGAAGGATTGCAAACCAAGCAAAACTCCTTTCCTTTCAGGAGTGAAGCTGGAAGAAGCTGATTCTTCACCGATGGTAAACAATACACTCTATAGGAAATTGATTGGATGTTTGTTGTATCTGACACATACTAGACCTGATATTTGTTATGCAGTAAGTGTGGCTTCTAGATACATGGATCAGCCTCATGAGATCCATTGGAAAGCAGCCAAAAGGATACTTAACTTTGTTCAGGGAACAAGGACACATGAGATCTTCTATAAAGAAAAATATGATCTTGATTTGATTGGATTTACTAATAGTGATTGGGCAGGTGATAGCACAGAAATAAAGTCCACATCAGGATATGTGTTCATGCTTGCAGAAGGGCCAATTAGCTGGTCAAGCAAGAAATAGAGTGCCATTGCACTCTCATCTACAGAAGCAGAGTACAGAGGAGTTGTTAATGCAGCAACTCAATGTTTATGGTTGCAGGGTTTACTTGGAGAGTGTGGCTTCGAACCAGAGTACTCAACTACCATCTACTATGATCACCAGAGTACCATTTGAATCTGCAAAGATCCAGTTCAGAAGCAAAGAACCGTACACATTGAGATCCATATGCACTACATCAGAGAGCTTGTGCATGATGGCACCATTCACCTACTCTTCTGTTCATCTTCAGAACAAGTAGCTGATATCTTCACCAAATAATTTTGTGAGAAGACCTTCAGCAATATCAAATCACTGCTGGGGATTGCTGATCATGCTGTGAAGCATGAATAAAGACAAGATTCCAAATTTTGTTTTACAGTCCATGTTTAAGGGAGGATTTTCCCAAGTTGGTTTTGCCTCCTTCCTTGTTTAAATGGACATGCAGTATGTAAAGGGTAACTAAGCCTTGTTGCTAGTCCTTATAATTTTCTGATATATTACTCATAAGTTAGTATTAAGGGGGGGTGTTAGAATAATCAACCCATAGTTTACCCACTTAGACATTAATTTAATTATTTTTGTCTTATTAGCCTAGTTCATGTGTCCCACCTTGTGCGAGTTGTCTTTTACCTATCCATAGTAGTCAAACTTGCCTTATTTGACTCATGTAGTGCATGGAAAATCCCAAGGAATCAAATCTACTTTACTCCTGGCCTCCTAGGTGCCCTTCTGCTTTTTCTGCTTTATTCCCTGCTTTTTCAGTGTTTTAAGGAAAATAGAAAAGCTAGACTAGGTGAGGTGAACTAGTTTTTTGTCCTCTTCATCCTCCACTCTTTTCTCCATGAAAAAGAATGTATGAGCTGCCATTCCACCACTCTTTATATTTCCTAAGCCATTTTGCTAATTCGTGAGCTCCATGACATATTTGGGATCAACTTTTTAAACCTATGGGGGATTTGCTTAGTTTTAGTAAGCCTGCTTTATGCTAGATTTGAATTGCTCCTCATGCATTTGAATCCCTAATGTATGTTATTTATTCAAAAACCTATTATGTTACAGGGTTGGCTATTGTACAATGATTTAATACAGTTTAGTGTTCAGCTCCAATTTCAGTGTCTTTTGTGAGTGATTTTGCATGATCAATTGTTAATTGTTGTGAGTAAAATTAATCTATCACTGGGTTAAATTTCCACATAGCCTTCAGCATCATTGGTACTTTGACTGCTTTGATCAGCATCATCTTGACTCTTCAATCAGTAGCAACATCTTCAGCACTTTGACCTTTCGATCAGCAACATCATCTTTAACACTTTGACCTTTAGATCAACAACATATTCTTCAGCACTTTGGCCTTTCGATTAGAAAAAACATCATCATCATACTCTGATCTTTCAATCAGACTCATCATTATCATCAACCTTTGATCTTTCGATTAGAACCATCATCAACCGAACATCATCATACTCTAACATCAACTCATCATCGTATTCTGATCTTTCTATCAGTACGTCATCATCATCATACTTTGATAATACGGCATCATCATCATCAAGATCTCATCATCATCACATTCTGATCTTTCAATCAGAAACATCATCATCATGATCACATTCTAATCTTTCAATCAGAAAACATCATCATTTGCAGCAACATCATAATCATAAGTAACTTCTGATCTTCCAATCAGAAAACATCATCATCATCATATTTTGATCTTTCAATCAGAGAACATCATGATCAGCAACTTCTAATCTTTTGATTAGAGAAACATCATCATCATCATATTCTGATCTTTCGATCAGAGATCATCATCGTCAACAATAGCATCATCATCATATTCTAATCTTTCAATCAGAGAACATCATCATCATCTGCAACTTCTGATCTTTCAATCAAAGAAACATCATCATCATCATATTCTAATCTTTTGATCAGAGAACATCATCATCATTAGTAACAGCATCATCATCATATTCTGATATTTCAATTAGAGAACATCATCATCATCATCAGCAACTTTTGATCTTTCGATCAGAGAACATCATCATCATCATAAAAACATCAACATCATCAAAAAATCAACATGATCCTTCCTTTCGGAATTATGGGATTTAGGTCTTTACGGAGTTACCAAAGATCCTTCCTTTTGGAATTACAGGATTTAGGTCTTTACAGAGTTACTAACGATCCTTCCTTTTGGAATTACGAGATTTAGGTCTTTACGGAGTTACTAGCGATCCTTCCTTTCGGAATTACAGGATCAACACATTTGTGGAACTTAGACAATCCTTCCTATTGGAATTACGGGATCAACACATCTGTGGAACTCAGACAATCCTTCCTATTGGAATTACAGGATCAATTCAATGATCCGTCCTTTCAGAATTACGGGATTTAGGTCTTTACGGAGTTACTAACGATCCTTCTTTTCGAAATTATGGGATCAACACAGATGTGGAACTCAGACAATCCTTCCTATTGGAATTACGGGATCAACACATCTGTGGATCTCAGACAATCCTTCCTATTGGAATTATGGGATTTAGGTCTTTACGGAGTTACTAACGATCCTTCCTTTTGGAATTACGGAATCAACACATATGTGGAGCTCAGACAATCCATCTGTTGGAGACATTTACTGTAACTGAATGGTTGAACTGAAAGTAACCACCAGTTAGCAATTAGGTGCATTAATGTCACACAGATCACCCCTGGAGTGCTCCAGCTAGCCTCCTTGACTGTAGGAGAAGGCTAAGTTATCCTCCTTGACTGTAGGTAGGAGTGGGTGTGACTGGATGATGACAATTAATGCTCCACTGATGTCAATTAAACTTAGGATAGTGGTTTAACTAGGCCAATTTGACCAAAAGAGTGTGTATGATGGTAAATGTGGCCAACAACTCCCCTTAAGCTATACTCACGAAGAGTTAGAAAACATAGATGCATAAAACATAGTTACCAATCATGGTTTGCTGTTCAGGGCTGCAACATATCAGTTTCTTGAGCATTCCACACATGCTTCAAATCCTCAAGAACCTTTGCCCTTTCTTTAGATGATTTCAATTGCTCTACATGGGTCCAGTTTTCACCGTGCAACTATTTATATTTCTGATTTAGTTGAGTGCATTTTTCTTCTTCCAAAGTGGAAGATTCCTCCAGACATATTCATTTAGTTTGGATTCAGAGGTTCACATGCACAGTCTCAGGATTCTGCTACATAGAAGAACCAAATTCTTGAACCATGTGTGGAACACTCAAGAAACTGATATGTTGCAGCCCTGAACAGCAAACCATGATTGGTAAAATCATCCCCAAATCTTAGGAGCAAGTGTCCAAGCGGATGCAGAATGTCTTCCTCTTTACTAGTTCTGTGAGGAGATGAGCTTGTGACCAAAGGTAGAGAATCCCTGGGACTCTGGAGAGAAAATGATTGAGCTCCATAATCTGATATATATTCTGAAATAACTAATTAATCACAAACTAAAATATCAGCAACCTCATAAGAGGAAACTAACACCAAATCCCCATCAACAGAATTGAAGAAGAACTACGGTACTTGATTTTTCACACCGGAATTGGTGAGAGCAGCTACAAGCATGGCTGAAAGCTACTGGATTTTAAAATATGAACAAAATAATATCAGATCAGAATGTAAATCAGATCTAAATAAGTTCACAACAAATCCAAAACTATGAAATGAAATCAAATCCCCAGCAGCAGTTTTGTAGGAGACTTGTGGTACTTATTTCTTCACACCGTTGATGAGAACAGCTACAAGCAGTACTGAAGGTTTATGAACCTAAAATTTTGAACCAAGAAATATCAGATTATATCCAAATAAGATCATATCAGATCCAATAAGGTTCATATCAGATCCAAAATTATGGTCAACCGAGACGGTAGATGCACAGTTTTCTTCTTCTTCAAAATTCTAAATTTTGGTGCATGCAATCCTGCAGGAATTTGCTGGAAGATCTATATCACGGGGAGCGAATGTGTCACTCTTATAATCTGATATTTATTCCAAAATATCCAAATTTTTACATATTTTCACACCAGCAGCAACATTAGAAGGAGAAAAATCAAATTTCTCTTCTTTTTCGGAAGCAATTACTGGTAAATTTTGCACAGAATTCAAAGGAAAATCACCGGTGAATGTTTGCATGGAAGTGCAGCAGAATTTTTCTTCAATATCAAAGATTCGAATGTATTCTTCTGTTTCAGCAATATGAGAAGATGAGATATCAGAGATCTCATGAACTTCTGGAGCATCAGAGAGAGAGTAGAGGCTGAGTATTTTGAGTGAAGAACCCTTGTGGTGCTGGCTGTAAGGATCCAAAGTACTATTATGATCCTCATTGTGCTTGCCAAAGGTTCTATCCAATATTGGCCAAAAATTATTTGGGTATTCAGCAGAATCAATAAGGTAGTACAATCTAGGAGAAAGGGCTAGACATATTGCTCCAAAATCTCTATCACTGTCATTTAGCTAGTCATTCTCATTCTCATAAGACTCTTTTCCAAGTCCAATAGATAGCTCATAGAGACCTCGTCTCTTCATAGATGTAATCATATTCAACTTCCATTCTGAATAGCTTGTGAATGGGGTGAGAAGAGGGATTGATGAGTCCATTTGAAGTTGTACCTGATAAAACCTGCAAATCAAAACAAAAGGGGCACCGTAAGGTCGGACAGCCTGCACATTCTAGGATTTCATCACACCCAGCATAGTCAATCAAGCAAGATTGATCAACAATTTCTTTACTTGGGATATTGAGTGGTAAGCCTTGGATTCTGGTGCAGTGCTGGAATTTTGAGCTATTGCTCACTTTTCATGGAGAAATCTGTAAAAAATCTTGTTTTTGAGAGATTGATCTTCGTCCCGCCGCATGCTTTGATACCATATTAATTCTTGCACATGATCTAGGAACTAGGAATCAAAATCATCAAAGAATAATTAACAAATACTCATGAATTGGAAATAATCGGAACCAGAATTAGTTTCCTCTCTGTATAATTAATAAACAATAAAGGGTTACAATTCCAATGCTGAGCAATGGCTTAACACCATGAAGAATTCGAATACCTAAGGAGACAATTCAAATTCAGTGAGTGAGTCTAGCTTAACTGACTCTCAGCCATGCAATCTCACTCAGTTAACCACTTGACCAAAACCCTAATTGAAGTCAGAGTGCAATAAATGACTGAATCTCAACCAAAGGAGATCAAACACATGTCATAGCAATCCAACCATCAAGTGCTAGTCCTGCATGACTCCAATGAACCCTGATGAGGTTAACTGAAGCTGAACTGATCATCAGAAGTTGGTGGAGGCACCTTGTTGACTCCAGTTCATTAAATAATAATAAATAATCATTAAATAATCATTAAATAATATATTTAATGACTGGAGGCACCTTAACTGATTGTACTGCTTAGTTTGAGGGGGGGTATTTTTCCCATGAGTTTTTCCCCATTTCCTTGGTTATATTAAGTAGTTACTTTGTTATACAGGGTGACCTATGGCCTTTGTTTCCAGGGCCCTAGCATTTTATGCATCTATGTTTTCTAACTCTTCCTGAGTATAGCTTAAGGGGGGGTGTTGGAGACATTTACCATCATACACACTCTTTTGGTCAAATTGGCCTAGTTAAACCACTATCCTAAGTTTAATTGACATCAGTGGAGCATTAATTGTCATCATCTAGTCACAAACACGCCTACCTACAGTCAAGGAGGCTAACTTAGCCTTCTCCTACAATCAAGGAGGCTAACTGGAGTACTCCAGGGGTGATCTATGTATAGCTATCCTATGTTTTCTAACTCTTCCTGAGTATAGCTTAAGGGGGGGTGTTGGAGACATTTACCATCATACACACTCTTTTGGTAAAATTGTCCTATTTAAACCACTATCCTAAGTTTAATTGACGTCAGTGGAGCATTAGTTAATGTTTTGATTTGCAGGTTTTATCAGGTACAACTTCAAATGGACTCATCAATCCCTCTTCTCACCCCATTCACAAGCTATTCGAAATGGAAGTTGAAGATGATTGCATCTCTGAAGAGACGAGGTCTCTATGAGCTATCTATTGGACTTGGAAAATAGTATTATGAGAATGAGAATGACTGGCTAAATGACGGTGATAGAGATTTTGGAGCAATATGTCTGGCCCTTTCTCCTAGCTTGTACTACCTTATTGATTATGCTGAATACACAAAGAATTTTTGGCCAATATTGGACAGAACCTTTGGCAAGCACAATGAGGATCATAATAGTACTTTGGAGATTACAACTAGCACCACAATATTTCTTCACTCAAAATACTCATCCTCTACTCTCTCTGATGAATTTGTTCAAGATGAAGATGAAGCAGAATATTCTATTATTTCCAATTATTTCCAATTCATGAGTATTTGTTAATTATTCTTTGATGATTTTGATTCCTAGTTCCTAGGTCATGTGGAAGAATTAATACCTTCCTCTAGGAATTACGGGATCAACACATGTTCTCGAGTACCGAAGTCACCAGATCCGTTATGAACTGAAGTTCAAGGATGATACAATCCTACCACCTTCTCGATGACTGAAGTTACACCAGATCCATTCTGAACCAAAGTTCAAGGATGATACAATCCTGCCACATTCTCGATGACCAAAGTTACAACGAATCCACTCTGAACTAAAGTTCAAGGATGATACAATCCTGCCACATTCTCGATGACCAAAGTTACATCGGATCCGTTTTGAACCGAATTTCAAGGATGATACAATCCTACCACATTCTCGATGACCAAAGTTACACTAGATCCATTCTGAACCAAAGTTCAAGGATGATACAATCCTACCACATTCTCGATGACTGAAGTTACACCAGATCACTTTAGGGAAAGTGCCCAAGGATGATACAATCCCACTTCATTCTTGAAAACCGAGGTCTCTAGATCACTTCTGGACATATGTCCCAGGATGATACAATCCCTCTTCATTCTCGAAGACCGAGGTCTCTGGATCAATTTTGGGCAAGTGTCCAGGGATGATACAATCCCATTGCAACATCACTACTCCCCCTTTCGCGGAAGGTCTTTCTGAACCATACCAAGCTTGTCTCGAAAGTGTTCAAACTTTACCTAAGACAGAGGCTTTGTCAGTGCATCATCATCTAAACCATATTCATCTACATCTTCAGTATGTGAATACTGAACTATCACCATCTATATATCCAGTATGTGAGTACTGAAAGCATCATCAGGTCACCATCATCTGCATCTACAGTATGTAAATACTGAAACATCATCTATATCTTCAGTATGGGAATACTAAAATCATCATCATATATATATTCAGTATGGGAATACTGAAACATCATCATCTGCATCTTTATCTTGAATGTAGAAATAACGGATTTCTATGTGTTACAACGAAACACAGGGTTCTCTGTTATCACAACTCTCGTTATCACATAGAATCAATGTAGTATCCATATTCAGTTCAAAGAGACCTAATATCAGCTTCCAAAGCCATATGGCTTCACAACTTAGGAGAGTAATCTGCTATGTATTCTACTTCATCCATGCTACGAGAAACACTGGAATGTTTCCTTCTAAACCATGAACTCATAGCAGACCCCAAACAAAATCATCTACCTAATGTGCTTTTCCTGTCTGAGATACTTCCAGCCCAATTTGCATCTGTGTAGCCATACAATCTATACTCATGGATACCATCATAATATAAACCAAATTCTATAGTCCCTTTCAGATATATCATCACATGTTTTGCAGTTACTAGGTGAACCCATCTTGGTTGAATAAGATAGTGACTTAATGTGTTCACATCAAAACAAATGCCTGGTCTGGTATTTGTTAAGCACATCAATGACCCAATGATCTATTTGTAATGAGTCATATCCACTAACTCTGATGAGTCATCAGCTAACAGCTTCAGGTTGGAGTCCATGGGTGTGGCCATGACTTTGCATTCCAACATATTGAATCTCTTCAATATCTCTACCGCATACTTTCCTTGGTTGAGAAATATTTCTTTTGAACTTTGCCATACTTCTAGACCTAGAAAATAATGCATTAACCCAAGGTCTTTCATCTCAAATTCTTTTGCTAGTTTCTTCTTTCTTTCCATGACCTGTTTCTCATTTCCTGTCAAGGATAAGTCATCCACATATACTAACAGGATGACAATTTCATCTTCTACAACCTTGATATAAAGGTTAGGATTAGCTTTACTCTTGGTAAATCCCATGCTCGACAAGAAACTATATATTCTTCCATACCAAGCTCTGGGAGCTTGTTTAAGACCATAGAGGGCCTTCTTCAACTTGCATACGTTAATCCATCTAGCTTCAACTTCAAATCCTCATGACTATTCCATGTAAAAATATTTCTCAATCATACCATTAAGGAAGGCTTGTCTTTACTTCACCATGGAAGAAACTACCATGATAGTTTTGAAGGAAGTGTACCTTGCTTCCTGGATTAAGTGTCTCTTTAGAATTAATTTCCTCTTTCTGAAAGAAACCTTTGGCCACAAATCTTGCTTTACACTTCTTGATACCTCTGTCAGTTGCATGCTCTATTTTGTATATCCATTTGGAGGATACAATACTCTTTCCTTCTGGTTTGGAAACTATATCGCATACATCATTCTAGTATTCTTTCATCATAACATCTTCCATGAGTTCATCTTGTCTGATCATCAACATAGCCTATTCTTCTGCATTCAACTTTGAAGGTTAGAACCCACTTTAATCTTGGTAAAGTATGTATCCATCAAGAAGCTATCCATCATGTCATACCATGTCGAACTCAGATATCTTCTGTAGTCAATCCCCCTGAAGTGGAGTATTATCTTCCTTCTTCATTCTGTACAGGTGGTTATTTGCTTGATATATACTAGTCAATAGATTATGTCATGTCATAGTCCATTCTTTCTGAGGCAAATCACGAACCTTTCTTTGTACACTTGTTCTTGTAGATCCATATGGAGGATACTATGTACTTCCCTTTATGTCTCGAAATCATATCGTATACATCATTCCCCATGATCAACTGTTATTATTTGATCATAGCTTCTTTCATAGCATTCTTTTCTTCATATTGAGTTATCTCGCATACCCATGGTGGTATTCATCCTTTGAGGTGGATCTACCACTCTCTGAAGCTCTTTCTTCCATCATGGTGTCTCTAACCCTGGGAGCTTCAGATTCATGTTTATTGAATTGTCATCACTTGTTCTTCGGAACAAGTCTTGTCCTTATTTTCTTGTAGGAGGTTGTACAGGACCTTTCCTAAAATTCAAATGCACCAGTTTATGGTTAGAACTATTTCATAAAACATATGCATAACGACAAATTCTTATGCATCATGCAACTATTTAGCCAATACAACATTCATCCATATCTCACAGAAACTTTCTATATGCCTTCCATCTCTACTATGACATCATTGAGATTGTGCACTAATCCAATATGTCAGCAAAGAGGTCTGATAAGTAGCACTGGGGAGTTGTATAGCGCCATGAGCTACTTACCCATCGCATGCATATGAGTAGTATTAATGTAAACAATCTATCATGCATAACACATCAACTGAATACAATCAAATGTATAACAAAACAATATCATGAAATGGCAATTGAATACTTATCTTTTATTTTTTTCGTGGGTAGACTCCATCTTGATCATTCCGCTTTATCATATTATTCATTCATGAAATCATCATTTATTATCCAAATGATAAGATGAATAAGCCTGTTCTTCAAGAATTGAGTTTTTCATATCCCTCATCGCTTGATGGATCTTCTTTGAATGGTGAGAGCTTGATCTTCAATTGCTCCCATCTTCTTCTTCTCATTCTTCAACTGTTTTCTCAAAGCCATCTTTTGATTTAAGTTCTTATCTTCAAATAGATTGATCAAGGAATCAAACATCTTCGGTGTCTTTAGGGAAGAAACTTGTGGTATAAGTTGATCTGTGATTGAATCAACAATTATCTTCTTGGCCTTGATCAAGTTCTTCTTGTGTAAGGCTTTGAGCCTCATCTTCGTATGGAACTGGAACCTCTCTACTCATGTAGGTGTCCAATTCATTTTATTTAGAGAGATCAAATACTTCCATGATTGGAAGTTGTCAACTTTACCAAGCTTATCATCAAGCTGATGTGATATATCACTTTGAAATGAGAACCTCAAATGCAAATAGCAAAAGAAGAGATCTTACCGATTTGAGGTGTCTGTCCTGCTTCCGGAGCTGGTTGATCTAGGGTTTGTCAGAGAAACCCTAATTTTCAAAACTTGGAATATTTAATATCTGATTGGATATAAATATATATATCTTCAAATGTATTTTTCCAATGTACTCCTTTTTTGAAAACAGTGGAGGGAAGCTCCCAGAACAAGAATCCCTCGTTTTCCAATTTCTTCTGCATAAATGCCTGTTACTGTTTTTGTGATATATCTTAATTTACTGCTCCTCTGTGACTGCAATTTATCCCTAAGATAACCTCGCATGTCACTGATCCAAAAGCATAGCTTTCATCAAATTTGGTTTTACCAATTGGTATTTATGATCATTTTCCCAAGGTGACCTATTACAGGACTGTTCAGAACAGTGAAGTTGTATGGCATGCCACGTGTCATTGGTTCATCTTCCGGTTCTGAAATTTGGACCAAAAAAGTTACAGGATGTGATATTTCTGGAACATCTTTAGGAATTCCATTTGGACCTGTGTATTCCATGCTGTATCAATTCTCCCCATGTGTCCTATTTAGGGATGAATTCTGGAAGAGGCTGGAACCCTAACTTGGAGGGATCATATCTCCCCAAATATAGTGCATATGAGGCTGAATTTTGGAAAAAATGTAAATAAGGATTTTATATTCGGCCTCTAAAATTTTAAACTCCTGATCCTTCTCCAATATCAGGATATGGTGAATGTACCAAAACTTAGCAGTTTTAGTATTTAGGGTTTTTCCACATCAGGGTCAAACTAGGGTTTGACTTTCCCAGAGTTTCACCCAACCAAATTTCTTGATCCAGGTCTCTAAAATTCGATTTTGATGAGGATAAAAATCCTATGCTAGGCTCACTAAAAAATTCTTCTTCTGTATAAATACCTAATTTTTCGCACCAAAACCGAAAATGCTCGGAATCGGATACCACTTCGATAGAAAGATGCGCCCTTCAATGGAGAGTTAGTATATCCTTCTTTTGTTGATCGATCATGGATAGAGACCGAAAACAAATAATAAGCCATAGATTCTTTAGCTGCACAATGTATTCTTTTAGGGTGGCTCTGATTCCATGTTAAATTTTCATATGCTTAGCTAAGACATCAGTACTTCATTTCATTTTCATAACAAAAGCATATAAACAGGATCAATGAAAGATAGGCAAGCACAACCATACAACAGGAACACAAATATTTATCCTGGGAAAACCCTAAAGGGAAAAAACCAGCAAAATATTCCTCAATATAGATGCCCCAAAAAGATAAAACCAGCAAAGAGATCAAAGCCTGATCCTCCTCCTTCTCCGACTACTTCTCTTCTCCACTAATGCGCTACACAAGTGAGATTGTGTGTCTCAAATGAGGAGCACCACACCTCTATTTATATTCATCTGTTCACTTTAACTAACTCATTCGACACGTAGGCTCGAGTTAAATCATGTAGGTTCAAGTTACACATCTAGGCTCAAGTAACCACACCGGGGTGCTAATGACCCACCTTTACAATTAGAGGGGACTACCTCATGACTCTTATTAGTTCTTCCGATTAGAAGCATCAGGGTGCAAAGTAATACAATTGGTTCTCCCGGTAGGACCATTGGGGACCACAAAGGATATATATAGAATATTCTTTGAAGTTACAATATTTCAACACTTATTAACGAATCTTATGAAAATATTGATGGCATTTTATGAACATTTTATTGCAGGTTTTTGTGCTGGAGGTTGTGTTTCTATTGCATATTCTAGAACTTATTTGCTAGCTGGTCCATCGATAAAGCATGCATACCTTTGATCTTTTGTAAATTTCTTGTATAAGTTAGTGGTTTTTTCTAGGTATGTGCATGATATGCTATTGTTGTAAAGCATAAGTGTTTCATAGCCATACCAAGGATATAGTGTAGAAAAAGCTATTTCAGAATCATAACCAACATAGTATTATTGTTTTAACCACTTTTCTTTGAAATGAAAATTAGTAGACAATTTTATCAGCTAGCAAGTGTAAGTATTAACAACCATCATGTATCATCACATAGGCATTATTATCATCATTTAGATTAATTGTAAATACTACTATCTATCAACATGAATTACCAACTGAGTTAACCATCCTTTTAAGGGTTTATACAAGTACTCCTTAGCCTGAAAAGAATGCTTTTGGAAGGAAGAATTCAATTATATTGTTGAGATTTCCCCATAACTCAAATATGAACCTAACTTGGTTGATTTTGCAGGCATTTTTGATATGTTTTAGGGCTCGAAATGATAGTAACACTAATCATTAAGGAAAGAGTCCCTAAATTCCCCTACTAAACAATTAAATGGGGTCGTTGTAAGACATAAAGTGACCTTTTATCAAGGCCAAATTATCCAAACCCATGAAACATGTCAAATATGAAACCCTAACTCTGACTTTTGACTGGTTTTTTTATGTTGCTTCTCAAGTTTGTGGATGTAGACAAGAATATATGTGACGCACTGGAGGATCTAGGGCTAAATAGGCAGGCCAAAATTTGAGGGTGGCTTATAATTTGAAAATTGTTGTTATTTTTGGATTATTGAATTTTATAAATTTCTAAGGTTTTCTAGTTTATAAAAACACAGAGCTAATCTAACACTACACTAATCACGCAAATGCATCTATTTACACATGAAATACTACATTTTGATCAAAATGACAAATCTTAGGTTTTTTGTGAAATTTACTTCAAACCCAAGGCCATGAGGGATGGTGATCAGCCTCCCTCTTGGAATATTTCCCTAAGCCTCAACAATTAAGAATTCCAAAAACAACCTCTAGGGTTTGTTGGAGGATCCTAATTAGGGAAAAAATCAGAGATGTAAGGACAAACAAGATAAAAATTCTTCAAGAGGATTTTTTATAAGATGTAAAAGTTGACAAAAGCTGGTAAAAATCCCTAATTCAGAGAAAACACAGCATTACAACCACCATTCAATCCATAGAAGCATAATTTCACCAAACTTTACCAATGGAGCAACTAAGAAAACCCTAGATACTCCTTTTGCTTGTGTTCTTCCAACAATGCTAGCATCAATCTTGCATGTGCATGAAACCCTAGAATTCACCCATCATTTTACCATAAATCCAAAGAAGAAATAGTAATATATTTGATAAGTTTCCCCTGTGAATATATAGGCAAGCCTTTATCAGAGCATCTTCTTTGAATGAAATATTTTGCTAGATCCATTGATTTGCAAATAATGGTGCTTCCACATGATTCATTATTGTAATTGCAAGAGGAACTTCACAAAAAATTATAGATTCTCAACCAGTCATAAAAGGACAAGCAAGCATACATTTACTAGAATCCCAACAACTATTTAAAGGATCAAAGACAATCACCTGTATCTTCAATTGAACAATCATAGAGTGAAATTATGTTGCATATAACTTGATTTTAGAACTGTTACTACATCCACCACCCTAGTGTGTAGGATCCGCTAATAATTGCAACAGGTTGATCTACCTTAGCTACCAAACTAGGCATATGTGTTGTTTTGGTGGAAGGACTGTTAATGTTCAAAGGTGTTACTGAATCTGTAATAATTCTAGTTGATGCAACTCTTCTTGCAATGGGGACCATATGAAGAGAGTTTGATCTTATCTTGGTCAAACGAAATTGAAGGTTGGAGCTGTTCATTCTGCAAACCAAGATCACTTGAATTGATTCCAGTCTCAAAGGTATAAAGAATTTCCATACCTATTAGTTTCTACCTGTATTTCCTGACCACTGCAGAGGATTTCATGTTATATGATGGTCCAAGAGAAGTAGTAGACACAAATACAAATGTGAGAGGTTGTGATAGTTCCACTAATTTTGACAACGGTGTTGACTGCAGAGCACCTCTAACCTATGCTTTTTGGAATTCCCTGGAACTTTTGACCAATTTTATATTTTGGACAAGGTCATGCCTTATTTTACCCTTTTGACCTAGTTGGCCTTTTCTTCCTTCAGGTTCGATATGTTATTGCATGATATGATATAGCATATCAGACACTTTTTTCTGCACTTGTTGCATTTATGAAGTTCTTTGTAAATAGAAGAACTTCTCTTTGGCCCTTATCTTTAATTGACAAATAAATTATATTTCTATCCTTTATATTGTCCTGAGTTCTTCTCAAGTGATTTATATCTCCATTGGGAAACCCTAAACTACTTATATTTTACATTTTAGTCCTTCGGTTGACTTGGAATTGAGCATGCATTTTAGTTATATGTTTGACAAAATGATTCTATATCATCACCCATTTGGACATGTTGAGTGAAAATATATCATATATAAAACACTAATTAGATTATTTTGATGCATAAAATTCAATGATCACCGACAGAGTGTGTGCTGTAGAATGAAAAGGATATATAGAAGCATACCATACTAATATGTCGTAAGAGTTGTCAGGTAAATAATTGTAAATGAAAAGGATATATATTATTTACATATTTATTGGAATAATCTCCACCATTATCTGTGTGAAGGATATTGATCCCCTTAGAAGATTGTTTCTCTGCAAGAGCTTTAAAATCTCGAAGAAAAGTAAACACAACAGCTTTGTGATTAAAGAAGTAGACCCCTATGTATATAGAGATGCAATCAATGAAGGTTAGAACTTAGTACATATATTTATTTATTCATAAATAGATGAGGAAAGGGACCAATAATGTCACTGGGCACAAAATCAAGAAGTTATGTGGCTCTCTTAGCCTTCCCTATCTCAAATCTCTCTTCAAGGTGCCTACCAAGAGTATATATTGGACAAAATCCATCTAAGAAGGATATACGTGGAAACCCCACTATCCTGTCTTGTGTGATTAATTGATGCAATTAACGTAAGTTAATATGCCCAAACATATCATGCCATAACTTACTAACATCATTAGAATGCATTAACAAAGATAGAGTGGGACTTTTAAGCAAAAACTTTGAAAAAACATACAATTTATTTTTGTGATAAACTTTTCTAAGTGAAGTATTTCAATTTTTTTTTGTTAAATCTACCAACAGGAATTGCTTTTCCGATGGTATTTCGATGCTTTGGCAAAACCTTCCGGTGGCGGTGTCATGAATCCGATGCTTCAGACCGTCGGACGACCGACGCTTTAAGTGTCGAGAGGAGTAAAAAAAAAGTCGACGCTTTCTGGATAACTCACCGATGGCATCTCCATGCCTCCAACCCTTCTACCAGTTGGAAGGCCAAATATTCAAGTGTTGGAGGGCATCGAAAATCCAATGCGTTCTGGATAAAAACAATGATGACGTTGCCATGCCTCTGACACTTCTTCCCGTTGGAAGGCCAACTCTTCAAGTGTCTGATGGCATCATATTTTCGATGGTTTATGCAAGTTTTGATTGACACTTTGGAAGAGAAAACTGTCGAATAGGTGACACCATGGTGTGTCGGATCTTCAACCCACTTTGGTAGGCTGTTGAATATCCGACGTTATGCCACCGATGGAAAAAAAAAGTGTATTTGTCGAAGATGCCACAGATAAGTGTCAAAATTCATACATGCAAGGTGTCCGATTTTGGGTTGAAATTCTGTTGTGTTTGGTTCATTCAAGCATAAGGCCAACCTTGATAGACCTTCACAGATCTTCACCAATATTTATCTCACATAGAGATATTTTGAAATTGGTATTATCTTCCTACGTGAATGCATAGAAGTACAAGTGGGGAACTTAATTAACAACTTTTTACTTTATCTAATCTAAAGATAGAGCCTAGGATATTTGATATAGCCTAGGATTTGGATCTAGTAGGTTCGTGAAGATCTATGAAGAAAATATGTCAGTGTGAGCTAAAAGATCTGTCAAGATCTATGAAAGATGAGTTACAGCCATTTGAAAAGGATGAGAGAACTCGCTTAATATTCACACTCTCATTGAACTTCCTAATGAGTTGCTACTGTATGGAGATGCAACCTTATCATGTAGAGTCCAAGGGTGGAACCAAGCACATGAAATTGGACATCACTGAGCCAAGCAAAATTTGGTGAGAATACTAACTGGTTGAGTTAAAAACCATCGAATTGACTACATGAATGATTTTTGTGACCCAGCTATGTTTTTTCCATCTAAAAGAGAAGAGTAGCAGAGCTTTATTGGTTTGTCTTGGTATTTCTTTAAAGAGGTCAAAAGAATTAAGAGAAGATTGCTTTGAAAATAGACTGTTTAAACATTGGAGTTTATTGCTCTATTGATGCATTGAAAGCGATGTTGGAGACACTCACAATGTTCCCATCACAATGAAGACTATGAAAAGATGAGTGTTTGAAATATTCTCTTCAAGTCAGTGGGTAGACTCTTTTGATACTTCTATTGTATGCGTATGTGAATATCTCTAAGTACAGGTGTGGAGGACACATGGTATTTATGTGCAAATTATTTCTGAGTAATGTGCATTTGAAAATTGTATTGAAGACTACATTTTCTATGTCTACTCTGCCGCTAAAAGCTACTGATAAATCCCACAAAATGAAAAAAAAAAACAGAGTACATAGTATTCTCCTTGTCCAACTTTGATGTTTTGAGTTGTGGTGTATTGGGTAAATACATGGTTTATTCTTGCTGAGACTTCTTCCAAGATGGATGATTCTTCTACGTAAGAGATTTATAGTTTCTTGGTGCCCTAAGATCATTAAATATTTATTGACCTGACTGTGTTGAAGTATTAATAGTTTTCTAGTGATGGGTATGTCCATCTAATATGTGTTGGAATTGGGCATCTGTAGTAGCAAAATTGTGACTGCAACCAATTAATAGAATTACAACCAGACATTTGATGTATACAACTTAAACAATGATGTTGCAGCAGTTGCATAAAGAGATAGCCTAATGGTTTGCCTCAAGAACTGATCGAGAATGAAATATTGAGTAAGCAACTTTTCTCAACATCCTTTGAAATACTATTTTAGTGAATTCAAGATCTAGTAAGCTATCAGTTTATTTTGGTGGATAATTAAAAAAAAAATTTACTTTTTACTTGATGGCAAACAAGACCAATACTGAATTCAAGATTGAGTACGCTGTTTATTTTGGTCCATAATTAAAAAATTTATTTATTACTTTTTACTTGATTTGCCAACAAAACCAATAAATTGATTACTTTTAAAATTTATATTTACTAGTTTTTACTTTTTACAAGTAAAAAATAACATTACATAAAGTTACAACATCTACATCATAGCAAGTAAAAAGTAACGTTACAACATCTCTGACAATATTATTTATAGCCAACATAACGTTACATAACATTACAAGATCTCCCCCATTTCATTATTATCTATAGCCGACATAATGTTACATAATATTACGTAACATTACAAGATCTCCCCCATATTGGGTTGTAGAGCGCCTTTTGGTGCAATGATGCACCCAAGTGAGTCATGATGGCATGTAAGTCAAAGTTGGTATTATAAGCTGATGACCGATATCTATATGAACCCCATTAGGAACTCTTACACTAAGCGAAGTTGCAGAAGAGTTGGGTTGAATCATTGAAGGAACCTCCACTATGTACGACAACGATGGTTGAAGGGGAAATGCAGGCCTCCCTTGATACGAGGTAGCCTATGAGTGATAATGTTGTCTCGACAGAAATTGATGAACAAGTTGTTAGTATCCGGGTTAGTTTGGATGAGATAGAAGTCTCTAGCGAATTCATACTTGGCTATATTTCTCCCAGTCGGTCTGAGGTGCCGACTAAGACACCCATGAGGAATCCAGATGGGATCAAAGTTCTTTCCCCATTTGACTAAGTCTACAGAAATAGGGAACCAGGTCAACTTCAGGAGGTGCAGGATCGGCCTGAAAGGATGAAGTGCGAAGAAGCAGGCTGAGCCTAAATGCAAGGAAGGACTAAGTGGACAGATGCAGGGATGCATATTTGGCCGCCAGACACTTCTTGAAAGGCGACAAGAAATGGAGAATGATGTAGTATTCATAGAAGCTGGAGCATGATGGCATTACAGGTTACACAAGTCTAGAATTTTGCTAAGGTATATTGAAGGAAGCATTTATGGCCACCTATGAGTCAGTATATCTAGAGACAGTTGCACGCTGATGCGTATGTGACAGTTTCTGCTCTTCAGGATCGAGGAAGACACAATGTCTAGCTGATGTGGCTCGAGGATGAGTCACAAGGCTCTGTTGGGGGCATGTTGGCAATGGGTTGGAGATAGGTGAGTTGTGCAGCATCTAGGATGCTGCTTATACTCACGAGGCACCATGCAAGAAAAAGATAGCGCGACATGCAGAAAATAGTACACTTTTTATATATTTTTATGTGATGCTTGTACTTATTGACAATTTCGTCGGAATATTGGTTCTTAGTGGTTAAATTAGTTATAATTTGTTAGGAGTTAGTTAGAACTATACCTCGAATGTAAATGCTCAAGCATATATATAGAGTTAGAATTGCAAATGTAAGAGAGAGAGGAGATACATGACATGAGACAAACACTGATGTGATGAAACTGCTAAGAGAGCTTGAATCTTGTGTTATTTAGTGGCGTGATCATTCTCTGACTGTGGAGAAGTACTATATGTTTTGGATCTGTTGCATAGAATTAATATGAGATGATATATGTTTCTCTGAATTGCTATTTTATTTTATCTAATTTTTTGTTTCTATGTGTTGTGATATCAATGATAGATGTTTTACGGATCTGATTTATGAATGAATAATATGATAATGCTACGATGAATAAGTGAATGATGTGATCTATTTAGATATGCTGTTATAATGATAGATCTATGATGAATGGCTCTACTAGATGTTATAGTTATGTTGATAAATCGTTGATGCCCCGATCCTCCTCCTTACTGTCATAAACTTGGTTCCGACAGATCTCCCTAGAACATCTCAGATGAGTCTTCATCCACACTGTAGGTGTTTTCGGAAAAGGTAAAACCTGTCTGGGCCAACGCTCAAAGAGATTGCGCTGGTTGGGATTCGATAGAGAGAGAACCCCTATAGGTGAGTCTTTGTTGGTGGGTTTTAGCCAATAATGTTTCTGATATTTTGTATAGGTCGTCGAGGTCTCGAAGGTCGCAGAGATTGAGAGGTTGTAGAGAAGAGGCCGATGAGGTCGTCAAGAGGATACACTTCCTCCAAAATTAGTCAATACCTTCCATTTAACCCCATATTACTTTGTAAATGTTCTTAATGTTTAAATGTTGCGAATGGAAAAATGATTTTGCAAAAATTTAATTTGTTAGATTTGGTTTAGGATGAATTTTTTTCTGTGAATGCATATGAATGGGTAAGATTGTCGATATTTTATGTATATTGATTCTTTCACTACATCTTTAACATGTTATTCATTTGTAATCATTTTAGTTGGTGAGATAACAACTTGCACAAAGACATAAATCATCACATTATTACCCCATGGTGAATTGGTAAATGATTTTCTTAGTATGGAACATTGGTATCTTTCGAGGGATTTTGAGCAAGGGGTGTGCGTGAAGATGTAGAGATTCAAGGAGGTTTTCAAGGAGGTTAGACATACCGATATGTTTATGGGTTAGATTCAAGACGCTCTGTATTAGAGTTAAGACTATATCTAGTATTCATATAACTAATATGTGTTAGATATGACTATACCATTTGGTATTAACAATATGGGCACAAGGAATGTGTTTGTTTAAGTTTGTCCCTCTAGTTGGTCACAACATTAGGTGCAGCTTTTGCATCAAAATATGATCATAAGGTAATCAAGAAAAAACATTATCATTGGAATGTCTAGAAGTGTGAGCTTACATCATCAATTTAATTCTTCTTCCTTGGGGCATCAATGAAAGTTGGTATTTCCTTACAAGAAACAAGTTTGCATGTAGTTTCATATGGAGGTTCAATTTACAACTTGATGATGCTTTCCTTTGGTCATTTTACACCATTGAAAGTATTTGTCTTCACCGATAACGTGAAAAGTCACTATGGCAAGAAACTTAGGTTAGGATTATAGTTCAAAAATAATGCAAGTGAAATTATTTTGTTGTAAATTAGGTATTTTGAAAGTATTATGAATTCTCAATTAGGTACTAAGGACTTGTTGTAGCTACAATGGATCCCATGTTTTATCCAAAACATGAGAACCCAAATTTTTATATGAAAAGGGTCATGCTTAAGTTCCTTATTCATTTTTAGATTCCCATGTTGTTAATCATGGTTTCTATGTATTTTTCATTGTTTGATTAAGTTAACATTTTGAAAAAAAATATTAATTCTTTTTTTTTGTTTTTGTGAGTTGTGGAAATAGCTAATTTTTCCCAAAAGTGTGTCTTACCTGCAACCTGCAACCCACAATGCTGATTGTGGAAGCTTGGTTTTGCATTTTAAACTTTTGTGTTCCACAACCCGCAAACAACAATACAGATTGTGGGTGCAGAAACATTTTTCAATAATCGCAGTTTGTCATCCTCGCAGCCCGTAACCCACAATTGCGGATTGCGCATTGTGGAAGTAGTTTCAATTATAAGTAGTGTTATGTGTTTCTTCAAACTGTAACCCACAAATTACAGATTGCCAACTGCGGAAAGGTTAGTTAAACTGTAGGAATGTTTTCTTCCCTGCATCCCGCAACCCACAATTGCGGATTGTGGATTGCAGAATGTTTTGGTCGCTTATTGAATTTGTTCTCTCTGTAACCCGCAACCCGCATTATCGATTGCAGATTGAGGAATGCACATTATTTTCATTTTACTTTTTTTTTTAATTCATTTGAGTTTTTCTTTATCATTTCAGTTGGTTTGATAATCTCGGTGTTTAAATTAACGTGTTATCTTTCACATTCCCCATCTAGATTTGGTCTTCACTGCATAAGCTAATTTATTTTATTGGTTTTTAGGGATTTCAAAGATCTTGTTATTTGATTCTGACTATTGTTTGTATTGGTTTCTTATCCTTATTTGAACCTATTTGAGTCATTTTCATGCTTCAATTTTGACTAGTTAAATTCATATCATATTTCGGTAGTCTTGGCAACAGATTTTAACTTCATTGAATCAATAAGTTTAAAGAGTGTCTTGACGAGTTATAATAATTTGATTGAACATTTTTTTTATCCTTTTGATTTATGACTTAAAAGGGTGTACATCAAATATTGTAAAGAGTCAATCATTTTTTTATTAAGCAAAGTATTATATTTTACAATGAATAATTAGCTTTGCTTGCTGATAAGGTTATTATTATTGTTTAAATTACATTCGATATATTTTTGAAATGAAAGTATTAAAAATTTATTTATATAAGTCACTTTAATATATCATGCCATTTACAATGTTAATTCATAGTATTTCACTAAACCTTAATTTTGTTTCCGTGAAGGATGAAGTTAAAAAATGGATCGTGCACCTATAGAAGACATGTTTTTGCATGGAGGATTGTGATCAAACCGTGACGCATTATCTCAAATGATTGACAACCCACTTCCAAAACAAGCCCGTTTACCCTTATTCAACTACAATTTTGTAAATTGATTAACAGTTTGGGAGGAAAATGTGACCGAACAGAGGTGAATTTTCCAGAAATTCATTCCATTCGTTTTTGCATAGTGGAACGAACCAGACATCTGGGGATTTGATGCTATCCTTCCCACTTCTCTTCACTTGTACAGATTTTATATCAGCATTTAGAGAAAAGGAGGGGGTTTTATCTCTGCATATGGGATAATGGAATTTCTTCTTTTCTCTTCTCTGACTCTTTAGAAATCAGTTTATTGTATTTCAAGGAGTGCAGTTGGAGGCATTTCCATGAGGGAGATAATTGCCAGGGACGGATTAGATAAATAATGTTTCACTTGTACCATGTAATTTATTGCACAACAATTAATCAAAGTTAGTTTCTTTTGAAATCTTGTTTGGGTAAGCTATCAAATTTCTTTGATGATTTATGATCTATTCACTCTAATTATCAATGGATACTGTTGATTTTGCAGCAAATTATTAACGCATTGATTTATGATTTGGATTTATCTTAATTCATGAGTCTTTGTATACTTATATTTTCATTAAAGGTTTTTTTATTAAAATATGTATCCATTTCTGCAAATGATTTACAGAAACTATTAAATCAATAAATCATGTTAATTTTTCAATGAACATAAGAGTTACAAGGTAATTTTGGATATGCTTGATATTTAAATTATTATCGGTAATTTTAATTGCTTGACTACATTTGAAGTAAAAAGTTAAATAATTCAATTTTGCATTTATGTTAATTTGGTGAAATAACTTATTTGAAATCGAACCAAGTAAACTTGTGCATGGTGAATATATTTCTTTTAAGGTAGAGTTATCTTAGTCTTAGATCCAACTTTAAAGTTAGGACACTTAAATATTCCCTTTGTAGGAAGACTGATCCTTTTGGATGAAAACTCACCAACTCAAAGAATGCCAGTGGAGGCCGAATATCCGTGGGTGTTAACCACACCAAACAACTTTAGGATAGGGTAATACTTGCGTAGGATTATATGAAGCCTTTGGATAGGTTTTCATCCCATCTTGTTTTCCTTGGAGACCATTCAAGAACCTACACAACTGAGGCATCAACAAATGGTGCTAGAAGGAGGGTCATCGAACATGTAAGGTCATTTGAGGTATCTTAATAAGATTATCTTAAAATGGATCCAGCACAAAAATTTGTATATAGTTTCTTTTCTTATCATGAGTCTGTATTTAGTTGTGTTTCTAAGATAATTAGTTTTAATTTTGAAACAAATTTGTTGAAGCAACCGATAGAAGAAAAAATTGATGGTGAGGGAGAAATTTCAGCACAAGAACATGTTTTTCAATTTACTTATAATTGTTTTGTTAATGAAATTTTGGATCAAGATTTTTTGTGCATATTGTTAACCTTCACATTCGAAGGATGAGTTAAAGAATGGTTTGTAACCTTACCTTTTTCTTTCATCCATTCTTTTGAGCATTTTGTATATTTTTTTACGCTTTCTTTTGGACATTACGACTTTGTTAGATTATGTGATGAATTGAAAGAACTCACTATAAACAAGGGTGAATCATTAGAATATTTTTCAATTAGAAATTTTAATATATATTATATATTCCCTCTAACATCTCATCTTATGATACAAGAGTGGTTTCAGTAGACTAGTAAGATTACACATGAATTTCATCAATTAGTAGATGATAAATCTGAATTATACATTGATAATCATTCACCTCTTGGTTTAGATTTGGATGAAGAATCTAAGGATTTAAAACTTGTAGAAATCATATCTTAGATATGGATCATAACCAATATGATGTTTCAGATGGATTAAATGTTGATATGCCGATATCTATTTCACATGAAATTCAAAGTCTAACTTATCATGAAGGAGATAGTTTTTCTATAGAATATTCTTCTAAAGTACAAGAGAATAGTTCTAATCATAATATTGAACCAAATTAGTCTAGAATAATTAAAGACCTTCAAGGTTCTGATATTTATTATTCTGTTAATCCTTTAATAGAACTTGAATCAACTAATTGTTCTGAAATTTATGATATGTTTTCCCAATTACCATTTTATGACCTAAATGATTTTATAGGAGAGCACATTTCACAAAATGATGATACTAAATTACAAGAAGAAGAAGATTCTGATTTGAAACTTTTCATACATATCTCTTTTGAAGAGAAAATCCCTCTTAACGAATCACGATCTCAAAATATTCTACAAAGAGATGAGTTCCATGCACTTGTTTCCTCTTCATATTTTTCTATGTATCATGATCTATTTCATAACAATGGAATTCAATCATGTATTTCAGATTCTAATTCTCCGTTGTTAAGTCTTAAAGGGGTACAAGTTAATTATAAAGTGCATGTAGAAGACAAAGAAGATTATTATCCTTGTCATCAATCTATGTCTTCTTGTCATTCTTATTTGTTGGAAATGAATATTATTTCTAATGATAATGTTTAGAAAGTTTCTTTATATGATCCATCATTCAATAAAGAAAAATTTTCTTCTTACTATCAATTACTTAATCGAGAAGATTCTTATGAGAAAGTTAATGATAGTAGTTCTACATTTATAACTTCTCGTATCTTTAGTTCTTCTCAAGTAAATACTGAAAGGAAATTTGATCGCTTTGAGAATTTCCAATTTAATCAACCAATTTATGATGATATTTACGATAATAAGTTTGAACAAGTTGGATTTCATTTTGTTGATGTTAGTCAAGAAAAAATTCCTAAGGAGATAATTGTTCAAGAAGAAGTTTTGGATCAATATAATACTAATGTTGATTTTCTTTCAAATAATCCATTTCATTGCATAAATATTTCGAACTCTTTATGTAATTCTTTTCATTTTCATTGTTCATACCATGATTGGGTTGCTGACTGGCTTGATAAATCTTTCTAAACAAGATTTCATTATTATGGTAAAACTCAGTTTTCCTTATTTGTATATAAAGATGGTAAGGTTCCATTCTCTTTATTTGTACATAAATTTCATCTTATTTTCTTTAATGCATCATTTTTTTCATTTTTATTTGCAAGCATTCATATCGTGCTTTCTAATTATTCACTTCTTCATTTTTGCAGGATTCCATAAGCTTTCATGGTTGCATTGGAAGCTCGATTATACTTAGTTTTTATTTTTTTAGAGTAGTGTAGGAGTAGGTATATAATACATTAGTTTTATCATTTTTTATATTAATTTAGTTTACTCTTTTGTTTTTCTTCAATAAAATATTTGCAAAAACAATCCAAGTCAAAGTTGGAAATGACGCTTCCTTAGATGCACTCAAGGGATTATTTTTATCCTCCTTCACTTTCTATTATTTATGACCTCGGTGATTATTTTATTAGTTCAAAGCATTCATGTTTGATTTATGTCTTTATTTTTAAATTATAATGACCTTTTTCGTGAAATTTTATGAATGAATTATTTTCCAAGCTTTAAGAGCAAGAATATTTTTACATGAGACAAAGTGATTAAGATTAGAACATCTTCATTACCCACGAATTTTGATCTTTTGTGGATATGCACTTAAAAAAAATGGGGGGATTTTTATATATATTTTTTGTTAAAAAGATGCAAACAATTTAGTTTAGTATTGTTTCATTTTATTTATTTATGTACATAATCTATAATAAAGGAGGCCTTATTATTCTAAACAACTTTATGCGAAGCAACAATATTGATCCTAATTCTTCAACTGAAAGAGAATAAATTTATTTTAAGAGTTTATTATAATCAATTCAATTTACATATTCAACACATTTTCATATATGAATTTATATAGTTATTCTCTTTACAATAAATAAAAAATTTCCTTCATTTTTACAAACACAACAAACAAATATTTCTTTTCGCATGACACAATTTCTTAAGGCTTATTTTTGCAATTATTTTATATTTTAATTTAGGCTTATTTTGTTTGTAATAAAGACCTAATTAAATCTCATATCTCATGATATATTAAAAACAAAATGCTTAATCATTAATTTTTATTTTAGTTAGTGATATGGTTGTGAGATTTCGATTTGTTTTTGGTTCCACTTGTATATATGTTTGCTTTTATCATTCTTACACTTTATTTTCTTGTTGGTTTGTTTTGAATTTTTTATGATTTTCACTTTTAAAATAAAGGAGATTATTACTCTTTTACAATATTAAGTCTTATCTATTAAGAAAACTTTTATCAATGTTTTTTGCTTGCCGGAAATCAAATGTTTTAATTAGTTAAATTTTTTAATATGAAAAATCAATATCAGACTCTGCTGATAATTCTATTTGAATATTTTCGTCAATATCCTTATAACTTTATCTTTAACTCAACATGAACATATGAGCTTCAATTAGTTACTTTTAAAGGAATCGGTTTTGGGAAAGAAGTTTCAATCTGTAAATATTAGTAATTTATAGATTCCTTACGCCATCCTTACTCTTAAGGAGATTCTAAGTTTGCTCCCCCATTTACTAGGAAATCTCAAATTGAGATTAGCACATTGCACATAGTTTGCAGATTTCTTTAAACTTGCTATTTGGAATATAAGCCATCAGGTAAAATGGGTTAAAAGACATCCCTATCGAGGCTATGGATGCTTGTGGGATGTAGTGGCTCTATCTGTGGTGTTTTGGGATTCCAAATCATAAATATTAGATATATAAACCATTACGAATCTTTTTCCATACCACACTCATAGAGAGTTATCTGATGCTGCTTACCCATTAGTAAATTGACTCATTGTATAGCTATGTATCTAAATTGGTAAATTGGGACCAGAGCGCTTGGAGGTGGGGCTAAAATCCATCCTTGTCGTGACTAGAAACACTGCCTAGTAGTAGGGTCATGCCTATGGTATTGGAGTCATTTCTTAACACTACTTCGTATATGATTAGCTTGATTTCCCGAGGTTAATTCCTGGTAAAGTTCTTGATTCTTACATATTATAAATAAATTATTTTGAAAAATGAGTTTATCTTTAAGAAAAGTTTTTGGATAATGATAGGAATGACTTGGTGTTTTAGAAGCTTTGAAGTCTAATAAATACTATATGATTTAGTGATAGAGCTATTCATATTATTTGATATGTAGCATGTGAAAGCATTTAATTTTCATTCTTCATTTTTAGATTTCAATACTATAATTCAGAGAGAAATGGTTCTTTCGAGTCAGTCGTCATTTCTTGTAGCTACAATGGATCCCATGTTTTATCCACAACATGAGAACCCAAATTTTTATATGAAAAAGGTGATGCTTAAGTTCCTTAGTCATTTTGCAATTCCCATGTTGTTTATCATGGTTTCTATGTCTTTTTAGTGATTTGATTTAGTTAACATTTTGAAAACAATTATGCATTATTGTGTCTTTTTGTGTGTTTTGGAAATAACTAAATTTTTCCAAAAGTGTATCTTACCTACAACGTGCAACCCACAATGCAGTTTGCGGACGCTTGGTTTTTTGTTTGAAACCTTTTCGTTCCACAACCCGCAATATGGATTGCAGGTGCAAAAACCTTTTTTATAATCGCAGTTTGTCATTCGCACAACCCGCAACCCGTAATTGTGGATTGTGGATTGCGGATTGCGGAAGTAGTTTGAATTATAAATTATGTTGTGTGTTTATGCAACCCGCAACCCGCAAATTGTGGACTTCGGATTATGAAAAGTTTAGTTAAACTGTAGGAGTGTTTTCTTTCCCACATCCTGCAATTGTGGATTGCATATTGCACAATGTTTTGTTCGCTTGTTGAGTTTGTTCTCTCCGCGACCTGCAACCTGCATTTTGGATTGCAGATTGCGGAATGCACATTATTTTCATTTTACTTTTTTTTTTATTCATTTGAGTTGGTTTTTATCATTTCTGTTGGTTCCATAATCTCGGTGTTTAACTTAACGTGTTATCTTTCACATTCCCCACCTAGATTTGGTCTTCACTGCAAACGCTGATTTATTTTGTTGGTGTTTGGGGATTTCAAAGATATTTTTCTTTGATTCCTACCATTGTGTGTAATGATTTATTATCTTTATTTGAACCTGTTTGAGTCATTTACATGCTTCAATTTTTACTAGTTAAATTCATATGATATTTGGGTAGTCTTGGAAATAGGTGTGAACTTCATTGAATCAATAAGTTTAAAGATCATCTTGATGGGTTATAATAGTTTGATTGAACATTTTTTTTATCCTTTTGGTTTATGACTTAAAAGGGTGTACATCAAATAATGGAAAGAGTCAATCCTTTTTTTTATCAAGCAAAGTATTATATTTTACAATGAATAATTAGCTTTGCTTATTGATATGATTATTATTATTGTTTAAATTACATTTGATATATTTTTGAAATGAAAATATTAATAGTTTATTTATATAATTGACTTTAATATATCGTGCTATTTACAATGTTAATGCATAGTATTTCACTAAACCATAATTTGTTGTTGTCATGAAGGATGAAGTTAAAAAATGGATCGCGCACCTATGAAAACATGTTTTTTCATGGAGGATTGTGATCCAACTATGAGGAATTCGCTCAAACCTTTTAAAACCCACTTCCATAACAAAACCATTTACCCCTATCCAAGAGGAAAGATCTTATAGTGACTAATTACAATAGTGACACCCCGACAAAGGAATAATAACATCTACCTTGGGTTGCATCAGTAAAATACATTTATAATATACTTTGAAGTTACAATATTTAAACAGTTCAAAGGAAAGAACATCAACCGGAAGATGACTTTGAGGAACTAGTATAAGAATGTGAAGATAATTTTTTTTGATAATATATATAGTATTACTTCACAACGAATGCTCAAATCAAAGAATAACTTGAAGTGGGTGAAGATAATGTCGAAGAAGGAGAAATTATAATGACTACCTTGAATGGTATCCCTAGATGATGGGACTCATTCAATCAAGGAATTTGTGCAACAAGGAGGTTGATCTCTTTTAGCAGAATCCTAGAAGAATGTACACAAGAAGAAGGTCAACTCATGACAAGAGAAGAAAATATGGGAGAAACTGAAGATCAAGATCTCACAGTTCACACCAGGAATAAATTGAAGAAAAATAAGAAGAAGGAGAAATTTCATCACAACAAGAAGAAGGACAAGAATCAAAAGAAGACCAAGGGAGATCCCTCAAACGTTCGATGCTATAGTTGTGATGAAAAGGGACACTTTTCAAGATATTTTCCCATTAGGAAAATGAGATACCATGCTCATGTTGTTGAGGACAATGAACCAACAAACAAAAGATTCAGAAGAGAGAAGGATGATTTAAATGAAGAGTATGTGCTAATCTCATCACTTACTAGCACTATCTCAGAAGGAAGCAATGATTGGCTTGTAGATAGTGGAGATTCTAAGCACATGAAGAGATACAAGGAATCATTTGTCAATGTATTTAAACATGAGTCACCTCACAATGTGAAAATTTTGGATGATTACCAATACACCATAAAAGGGAGAGGATAAGCTTCATACAAGATTAAATCTGGGAAATCCTTAAAGATGAGGGATGTGCTATACGTTCCAAGATTAAATAAGAATCTTCTTTGCATCTCTACACTAGATGAAAAGGGAATGAGAGTTGCAATTTTCAATGGACAAGTTCTAATGTCGACTAGAGGGAAGACAATAGAGTATGTAATAGTGATTGGAGAATAAGAGAGAAGAGTGTACAAGCTAAATGGAAAACCTCAAAAAGAACTGGTTCATATAACATAAGGCTTGAACATGTGCAGTACAAAGCACTACGTATGGAAAGAAAAGAATTATTTGGATTTCTAGAGATCTAGGTAAAGCATGAAGGCATTTGCGAAGGATCTACACAAGGAAATAATGCAAAGAATAAATTTCCCACCAGTGAGAGAAATTCCAAAGGAATACTAGAGATAGTACACTCGGATGTATGTGGACCTGTGTCTTTCATATCATTAAGAGGGTATGTGTGTAATTTTTCCTTTATAGATCATTTCCTCACATAAGACTTGGATATATTTCTTAAAAGGAAAAAATGAATTTTCCAGTAAGTTCAAGGAATATAAAGACTTGGTTGAGAACCAAACCGATAAGAAGATCAAGACTCTACAACCATATAATAGCAAAGGATTCACCTAAAAATAGTTTAAGGAAATATGCAGAGAGTCTGGCATTAATAAGAAGTTGACATTCCACACAATCCTCAGTAGAATGGGGTTGTGGAATGAAAGGACTGAAGTATCATGGAATAAAAATAAGTAATGGTGTATGACCAGGATATTCCTATGCAACTTTGGGTAGAGGAAACAAGCACAACTGTGTATATACAAAACCATACTCCTCATCTATTACTTGAAAGAAAGACCCCTAAAGATCTTTTCTCAGGAGACAAACTAGAATTCAGCCATTTGATAATATTTGGCTTCCCCATGTACATACATATCCCAAAGGAGAAAAGAACCAAGTTCGATCCTTCTATCAAGAAGGGTATATTCCTAGTATACAGTTATACATCAAAGACCTACCAAATATAATTCCTAGGATTCACGAATATTGACATCATTAGAGATGTAACCTTTGATGAAGAATCAGCATACTTTATATATAGGAGGACACATGTTGAAGAAGTCGAGAAACTTGATGATACAATAACCTAAGATATGGAAATTGGAGAATAAATTCTAGAATACCATGAATATCATGACATGGACAAACCATAAGAGCCTATAGAGACAATCCTTGAGAAGGACTCCCACAAGAGGAAATCAACATTGGCACATGAGCTCCTACTAGAAGGAGAAAGGTATGGCGCTCCAGAAGAAATACATAGAGAGAGAAAAAGGGAAAATCCCTACAATAGCTATGTGTCCCTCCTAAGTGACATCAATGACAAAGAACCTTGCACTTATCAATAGGTTGAATACATAAAAAATGGAAGGATGCTATGATCTAGAAATATCATTCGATCATGAAGAATGATGTATAGGAGATAGTTTCGAGACCATAAAATAAGTATGTCATAACTTTGAAGTGGATCTACAAGATCAAGCATACTACAGATGGAAGCATCAATAAATACAAGGAAATTTTTGTAGCATGAGGCCTCTCACAAAATGAAGGAATAGACTACGAAGATACATTTCCACCCATAGCGAGGTACATGTCCATTACGACCATACTTACATTGGTAGTAGTTATGAAATGGAAAATACACTAGATGGATGTCTAGACAAATTTCTTGAATGGTGTAGTCAAGGAGAAAGTATATGTGGAACAACCACTGGGATTTGAGACACATGACAGGAAGACTCATATGTGCAAATTGAAGAAGTATTTGTATGGATTGAAAAAATCACGAAGTACACTGTCGGGAGGATGGATAGCTTCCTAATTATCCTATGATTTACCAAGAGTAAATCGGATTACAACCTTTACTTCAAGGTTGAATACAGAAGAACACTGACGCTCCTACTATATGCTGATGACTTGTTTCAGATAGAAGAAGAGGAACTAATTAATGATACAAGGAGGATACTTGCTACAAAGTACAAGGTGAAATACCTAGGTATGATACACTACTTCTGAGGCATGCATGTAGCAAGGATTTCTCCCTACTACAGGGGCAGGAATGGCTCCCTTCTGTCTATAGCACATAAGGGTAGGTTCTTGCATGGACGGGAAATGTAGAAAATAAAATAGAATGTAAATAATAGTAAACTAAGATAACAATAGAACAAAAATAAGAATATGGAGCAATGGTGAACCCCTCTGCACACGAGTGGTTAGGGTTCCGCCTCCATTAACCTACAAACAAATCCTAAGCTATGGTAAAACCTGCAAAACAATGTTAAGCTAAAAACTTGCAAATGGAAACAAGGGTTAGAAAGAAAATAGAACAACTAAACAAAACATGCAAGACAAATTATACCTTCTCTAGTGGAAATGGGCCACCATGCCCAAGCTTGTGGAAGCACCTCTCTCTCTCTTCAATGGGGAGCAATGGCTCAATGGAGATGGAGATGGAGGAGATGGAGTTTGCGTAGTTTGAGAGGAAAAGGTCTCAAAGCATCCATGGGTAGCATAATAATAGGCAAAGGGAGAAGTGTTTTGAGAGTGACCCCCCACACTCCTTTTATAGCTTTTTCAAGGGGTTTTAGGTTTTTAAGCCCTTGGTTAGGGATTTAGCCCCTTTTTTGAGCTTTTAGCCCCTTCCACCCTAACTTGAGCCCATTTTAGGGTTTTAGCCCCTTTTTGAGGGACTTAGTTCCTAGGAGGCTATTTTTGGCTCCTTTTTGGGGTTTCTAGCCCGTTTTCTTCATCCTTAGGCTATTTTGAGGGTGTGGGGGTCTTAATGGAGGGATATGAGGGTCATGAGATGGGGTCCTTGGGTGGTGTAGGCCATGGAGAGATGTGTGGGGGATTTTTGGGGTTAACAATGCACATTTGGAAAAGTGTAGATGGGATCTTGCTTGGTTAAGGAAAGTATGCAGTTGATGTTCTAAAGAGATTCAAAATGTTGGACTGGAAGGAAAGAGCCACGAATTCAGCATCTAACTTTAAGATTCAAAGGGGTGCTTCATCCATGATGGTTAATGCCATGATATATCATCGAGTGACTGGATCATTGATGTATCTAACAAATATCAGGGTAGAAATATGCTTTGCGGTGAACACCCCGAGCCAGTTCTTGATCGATATGAGACATGTTCACATGATGGCTTCAAAGCATGTACTGAGGTACCTAAAAGGTATAGGGGATTATGGGCTCAAATATGATGTGAATTAGAGGATTAACCTACACAGTTATGTTTATTTAGATTTGGAAGGTATCTCCACTGACTGGAAGAGAACCTTAGGTCATTTCTTTAGTTTGGATATGGCATGATCTCATTGTTCAGCAGGAAGCAATCATGCATAGCGCATAGTACAACCGATGCAGAGTATGTTGTCTCTTCCTTGGCTAGTTGCGAGGTAGTGTGGCTACACAATCAACTGTCTCACTTGTTTGATCTCGTGTTGGATTTGAATTATATCCTATGTGACAATCAGAGTTGTGTAAATCTATCAAAAAACCCTGTGTTCCATGACAAGTCGAATCACAAAGATATCAAGTTCCACTATATCATGGATATGGTGCAGAGAGGAGTAGTGAAGCTATAGTATGTGTAAATGGACGAGCAGATAGCTGATATGTTGACCAAACCTCTAGCACGAGTGATGCTTGAGTACTTCAAATAAATATTTGGTGTGATCTAGATAAAGATCCCTCGAAAGAGGCAGTGATGTGTTCTAGCATAGCTAGAGAGACAAGTTGTATGAGCATAAAATCATGTCAAAGATCGTAGGTTATGCATACATGATCAACCCTATAGGTTTTCCTTAGATGTAATAAGTCTTGGTGAAGCTTGGAGGTTATCCTTGGATGTAATCAGTCCTGATATGATTCTATGCTAGAGATAGTGGATGTATAATATCACACATGGGGAATGAGACAGGTTTTCCAAGTGGGAAACATCCTAGTGAAGCAATATTCTTGGAAATAATTAGTCATGTAGGTTGATCTTGGATTTAATCAATCCTGGAGAAGGACGTAAGTTATCCTTGGACATAATCAGTCCTCACACAGGTTACTCGAGTGTAAATATGAGGCCTAGCATGATACACATGTTACTCAAATGTAACAAGTCCTGTGGATTTTTTGTGTATAAAAGGAGTCTTGGAGTAGTACACAGGTTACTCAGATGTGATATTCCCCAAAGGTTATCTGAATGAAAAGATATTGGATGCAGGTTGTTAAGATGTAATAAGTTCTTAAGGTTGACCTAGAACATAGAATTCATGATGTAGAAGGAGTTTTGGTCATAATCAGTCCTTACATATATGTGTGTGTGTGTGTGTTCCCATGTTTATATGATTAAGTTTTGAAGCAGGTGAGGTGCACCTAGGAGATTCTTCTTTATTGGTAGAACACAGGTTGATGATGGATGCTCTATGTGCTTTGTTTTGTTTTGTGTAGGAAAAAAGAGATGATATCGATACTATGATATACAGGTACAATACGTAGGTTATTGTTGTGGAAATGTAAAGAAGGTCCCAGACAGTCCCCATGAAATGGATTTCTCAAATATGTGATGAATACTAGGCCTATAGCCAGCATGAAAAAGGGTTGGACTTGTAGAAACTTCCAATGACATATAGTACCATTCAATGATTGATAATAAGAATATGATGGACACACTATGATGATGACTCTATGACTATGTGACAATGACTCCATAATGAAGACTTGGCTAGATGTGTTGATGACTATGGAAGAGAGAGAGTACCTTCTTAGTTAAGAGGGATTGTTGATGTATTTGTAACTTTAGAATATATTCTAATGTATATAATCATTGTATGTTGTTGTACCCCCATTGCATATGTGTTTTCCTAATTGTGGGATCTCTTTATTGTGTCTATACATTGAGGTATAATCTTCATTGGAAGTTAGGGAAATAGTCCCTGGTGTGACATCATGTAATGTGTATTTGGAGTCTCTCTAGGAGAAGTCAACCCTATTAGTGAAACGGGTCGATGCAGTCATCTAAAAGGTAAGTCACTTGATTAGTCTAAATAGGGAGGCTCACTCCCTCATTTATACACACCTTACACTCACTCAAGTTCGCATGACAGTGGGAGAGAGAGACAAGGGAGGAGAGATAGATAGTTGACGAATGCCTCTTATTACTGGGATTGATCATCTTATGAGATAGTCTTTGTGATTGTAGTATACTAAGGAATTTTGTGTGTTTTTCTCCTTTATGGTTTCCTCGGTGAAAATATGTGTGTCTTGTTTATCTGTTATATATTATGCATCTAGTTGTACTTGTTATTCCTTCAGCAAAAGATCCTAATTAAGATAATAATATCTATAAAAACTAACACAGTTAAATAGGGATCATTTCCACTTGCAACATCCTCTATCTACTATTTATAAGTTTCTTTGAGAAAGGAGTCTATAATTTAGGTTTAATCCCTCTATTATGTTACTAGTTAAATACTTGATTGCTGCTTATCTTTATTTGACTATTTTTATTTCAAACTCTTACCATTTAATTATAAATATCAAAACTCTCCTAATTGATTAAGTAATAATAACATTTAATCCTAACAGCTAGTTTATTTTAGTTATCAACTGCTTAATCATGCCAATCTATTTGCATGTTGGATCCCTCTTCAAGTAGGAGTTTGACTAAAACTTTAGGAAGAATAAAACGAGATAAATATCTCGAAATTTCATAACAATAAATATGTTTTTTATGTTCCACAGCTCATAGGTCAACACCACTTTAAATAATAGTCTTTACTGCTCAAGAGTTTGTTACTCAACACAATTAAATAGTTTTAAAATCATATAAGTGTTCCATATCTCCATGGATCGACACTGATCAAACAATTACATTAAAAATAAAATCATAAAGGAAAATAATCTTTGTTTTGGGACGTTACAGTTTGAGGTTTCCATTTATAGTTGGATGTTAGTTGGGTTCCTCTACTGATGTATTTGGGATTTTCTTGATCGTTGCATAACTTGTCTAGACATATGAACTCTATACTCTACCTTTCTAACCCTATTATGCATCTCTCTCTCTCTCTCTCTCTCTCTCTCTCTCTCTCTCTCTTGTATGTTCATACCCTCGGGTAAGGGTGAGTTTTGTTCCAATTATTGACTTTCCTCCAAAAGCAAATATCTTATCAAAAGTTTATCTCTGAGTATAAGGAAGGTTATCACACTCAAGTAGGTTATTTTACCTTCTTTGTGAATTTGATTCCTTATAGCCATAATAATTTTGTCTATTGTTGAACTATAAATTGTAATATTTATTTCAGTATTATTTTTTGTAATTTATATTTAATGTAGTTTTTATTATTTAATTCATTAGTACCTGTATTGTTTATTTAAGGATTATTTTGTTTAAAACCCTAACTTTAACACAATGATCCTTAGTGAGCATTAAAGTTTAAAGAGATGAAAATTATATCTTAAATTTTAACAACTTCGGAATCTACATCATCTCCAATTCCATCGAACCGGTAGAGCGCATGATTCCCAAATTTTGGAGCAACGAATCTAACAAACCTTACATGAGAAGATATGTTACTTAGACTACATGAAATGTATCAAAATACTTAATCTATACTTCATTCAATTACGATGAAAACAATGAAAATTATTGGCATCCATCACATTTGCATGGCATATAAATGGCTGATATTTTTCCAATTTGTTTAAAAAAAATATGAGTATATAAATTGTGAACTGGTATATATAATGGCTAAATTTTGTCAAATATTTTCCAACATTTTCCCAATATTAATTCTTCAAGACCTTTCCAATTTTTCATATTTTTGGACAAGTATTTCGAAGGTTTTAATAAAATAGAATGCACTCATATGCTTCCTCCTTTGATGACAAAGTATTTCATTCTCTTGGTCCTACTATGCATCACCGAGAAGGCTCTACTACTGGGCACCTTCCCTTCGATATTGATCTCACCAGAGGATCTCTCAAAGTGTATACAGTTCTTTTGTAACCTTGTGTGTGATCAGTTTCATACAATAAAATCACGCATATTTTTATTAACCTCGATACATCTACATCTTGGATTCTTAATTACCCCCCTATGTCTCATTATGTTTCCCATCCTTTCAATCTAATCCTAATTTCTACCTGTTGTATAAATAATTTATATACTTAGCACATAAGGTGCAACATTTTCAACCCCATCAAGAATCAAGAATATTTATATCATCAATCTTAACAAGGTTTTTTATTCCCTTGGGATGGAAAAATACTCATTAAAATCCCTCTTCAGTTTCCATGAGATTCATGGAAGATGATTCAACATCTACATCATCCCCAATTCCCTAGAACTGGTAGATCTCGTGATTCTCAAATTTTCAGCCAGCGAAGCTTAGAAACCTAACTTAAGAACACACACTACTGATGTTACATGAATTGTATCAAAATACTTGATCTTGAGTTCAGTCACCTGCAAGGAAATCAATGAAAATGATTGGCATCCATCATAGTGACATGGCATATATAAATGGATGATATTTTTCAAATTTGTTTAAATTTTGTGTCGGAGTATATGAAAGGAATTAGGGCATATAAATAGGAAACTGGTGTACATAATGGCTGAACTTGGGAGAATATTTGCTAACTTTTTCCCAACATTAATCATCCAAGACATCACAAATTTTGCATCTTTTTGGATATTTATTTCCAAGGTTTGGATAAACATGAATGCATTCATATGTTTCCTCTTGTGGTGACAAATTATTTCATTATTTTCCTCTTAGTACACATTACCTAGAAGGATATTATATTGGGTGTAGAAATTCAGGCCAGCAGTAGATTAATTTTACCCACAACAATTATCAATTGATCATGCAAAATTGCTAACAATGGAGACTGAATATGGAGCTGTAACACAAAATTATATTAAATGAGTGTACAATAGCCAACCCTGTAATAACATAGGTTTATGAATATATAGAATACATCAAGAGGTCGAATGCATAAGGAGGCATCCAAAACTAGCATAAAGCATGCTTATTCAAAATAGGCAAATCACCCATAGGTGTAAAAAGTTGATCCCAAATTTGTCATGGAGCTCATGAATTGGAAAGGGTGCATGGGAAAGATAAAGAGTAGTGGAATGGCAGTTCATACATTCTTTTGCATGGAGAAAAGAGTGGAGGATGAAGAGGACAAAAAACTAGTTCACCTCACCTAGTCTTGCTTTCCTATGTGCCTTAAAACACTGAAAAAGCAGGCAGTAAAGCAGAAAAAGAAGATAGGCACCTAGGAGGCCAGGGATAAAGTAGATTTGATTCCTAAGGCTTTCCCAAGTGCTACATGGGTCAAATATGGCACGTTTGACCTCTATGGATAGGCAATTAGCAACTTGGACAAGGTGGGACACATGAACTAGGCAAATAAGATAGAAATAATGAAATTAATGTCTAAGTGGGTAAACTATGGGTTGATTATTCTAACACCCCCCCTTAAGCCTGACTTTATGAGTAATAAATAAAAAATATAGGGCCTAGCAACAAGTCTTAGTCACCCTTTTACATACTGCAAGTCCATACAACCAAGGAAAGAGGCAAAACCAACTTGGGAAAATCCTCCCTTAAACATGGACTGTAAAACAAAATTGTAGAATCTTGTCTCCACTCATGCTTTTACAGCATGATCAGCAATCCCCAGCAGTGATTTGAGATTGCTGAAGGTATTCTCACAAAATGCTTTGGTGAAGATATCAGCTACTTGTTCTGAAGATGAACAGAAGAGTAGGTGAATGGTGCCATCATGCACAAGCTCTCTGATGTAGTGCATGTGAATCTCAATGTGTCTGGTTCTGTGCTTCTGAACTGGATCTTTGCAGATTATAATGGTACTCTGGTTATCACAGTAGATGGTAGTTGAGTACTCGGGTTCGAAACCACACTCTCCAAGTAAACCCTGCAACCATAAACACTAAGTTGCTGCATTAACAACTCCTCTGTACTTAGCTTCTGTAGATGAGAGTGCAATGGAACTCTGTTTCTTGCTTGACCAGCTGATTGGCCCTTCTGCAAGCATCAACACAAAACCTGAAGTATAATTTCTATCTGTGCTATCACCTGCCCAATCACTGTCAGTAAATCCAACGAAATCAAGGTCAGAATTGGCTTTATAGAATATCCCATGTGTCCTTGTTCCCTGAACAAAGTTAAGGATCCTTTTGGCTGCTTTCCAATGGATCTCATGAGGCTGATCCATGAATCTAGAAGCCACACTTACTGCATAACAAATATCAGGTTGATTATGTGTCAGATACAAAAAACATCCAATCAATTGCCTATACAGTGTATTGTTTACCATTGGTGGAGAATCATCTTCCTCCAACTTCACTCCTGAAAGGAAAGGAGTTTTGCTTGCTTTGCAATCTTGCATTCTGAATTTGATCAGCAAATACAAGGCATACTTTGACTAGTGCACCTTGATTCCATATTTGGATTGAGAGATCTCAAGCCCCAAAAATTGACTTAAGAGCCCCAAATCTGTCATGGAGAAGGCTTGGTTCATAGCTCCTTTTAAGGAAGGAATCTCAGCCTGTGAGCTTCCTGTAATGAGGAGGTCATCAACATATAACAAAATTATCATCAATGAACCATTAACTAACTTCATATAGAAATTTGGATCTGATTTGCACCAAACAAAATTCAGAGATAGCAAGAAGCTATCTATCTTGGCATACCAAGCCCTGGGGGCTTGCTTTAGCCCATACAATGACTTTCTCAACCTGCACACAAGAGAAGGGTTAGTAGAAAAACCTTGAGGCTGCTGCATATATATCTCCTCAGTGAGATATCCATTCAAGAAGGCAGACTTTACATCCATATGATGTACCTCCCATTGCATTGATGCTGCAATTGCTAGAGCTAGCCTGATGGAATCCATCTTTGCCACTGGGGAAAAGGTATCATTGTAATCGATGCCATGAACCTATGAGTAGCCTTTAGCTACAAATCTAGCCTTGTACTTTAGTGGTGAACCATCAGCAGAAAACTTGGTCTTATAGACCCACTTACACTGGACTAACTTTCTTCCTGGAGGAAGATCCACTAGCTCCCATGTGTTGCTCTTCTGGAGTGAGCTGAACTCCTCCTTCATGGTTGTTTGCCATATTGGATCTCTTGCTACTTCTTCATATGTTTTAGGATCAGAATCCACCATCAAATATCATTTTTTAGCAAACATAGGATCCTTCATGCACATACCACTCTCAAATTGAGATCTATTCCTCCTTGGGTCATTGGGATCCCCAGCTAGCTCTCCTGCTGCATGTAGTGTCTTGGCTTCCCATTTAGGCCTTGTGGGGATGTTTGGGTCTACAATAAAATCATATCCATCAGAAAAATCAGAATCAGCATGTTCAACAAACTCTTTACTTACTTCTTGAGGTTCAGGTGGGGAAGAAGCTTCACCAACTTCCACTGCCGCAAGGGGTTCTTCTTCAAACTGAACATGCCTTTCAATGAAGGATCTGTTTGTGCTCAATTTTATCAACTTGTACCCTTTTTAATCTTCATAGTATCCCACAAAAATACACTCTTGGCTTTAGGGATGCAAATCCTTCCTCTTCTCTGTTGGGGTTCTAGCCCAAGCCTTTGAGCCAAAAATCCTGAAATTGGTCACATTTGGCTTGTGCCCACTCCATGCTTCGAAGGGAGTCATGCCATCAAGTTGTTTGTGAGGCACCCTATTCTGGATATAGGCTGCACAGTAGATAGCTTCGGCCTAGTACTTTGGTGGAAAATTTTTGGCCTCCATCATGCATGTTGCCATCTCCTTCAGTGATCTGTTCTTCCTCTCAGCAACACCATTTTGCTGTGGTGTGTAGGGGATAGAATGCTGCATATGAATACCTGCATCTGCACAATAGTTAATAAACTCAAACTTGACATACTCACCACCATTGTCAGATCTAAGGACCTTGAGTTTCCTTCCACACTGGTTTTCAACCAAAGCATTAAAGACTTTGAATAGGCCAAAAACATCAGACTTGTGTTTCATGAAGTGAACCCAAAAATACCTGGAAAAATCATCAATAAAGGTCAATGCATATTTGGCCTGACTCATGGACATATGAGGTAATGGGCCAGCAACATCACTGTGAATCAGCTCAAGGGGTGCAGAGGTTCTCTCATGACTAGCTTTCTCAAATTTGTGCTCTGGGTGTTTTCCTAGGATACAACCTTGGCAGACTCGTTTGGAAAATTTTATCTTGGGAAACCCTATGACCATATCTTTCTCACTAAGATCAGACAGATACTTGTAATTTAGATGGCCAAATCTTTCATGCCATATCTTGCTAGCTTCATTAGCATGGATAAGAAGAGCAGAGGGGTTTGAGTAAGCTAGGAAGTGTGAAAACATGTATACCTTTTGAGCATGATTCGCTACTCCTTTTGCAATGACTCTACCACTTGAGATTTTTGTGATCTCAAATTCATCAAGGGAAAATATGACTTTCTTAGGAGACCCAGTGTGGGTCATCTGGTACCCTGACAGAAGGTTGGAGGCGAGACCAGGGACATACAACACATTGTTGAACTTCCCATGATCAAGATCTATTCTTCCTTTGCCCATACTTTCAGTGAGAGAGTCATCTCCCAGTACAATAGATGGTCCTTTCGACTTGTCCAGTGAGGATAATGCCTCCTTATTCGAAACCATGTGTCTTGAAGCTCCAGAATCAATGATAAAACTGGGTGAGCTTGATGTGCCAACAACTAGAGCATGAACTCTCTCTCTGTCATCTGAACTTGATCCTCCTTCTCTCTTCTTTGAGCTTTCTGGAAGGGAGATGCCATTCTTCTCCAGCAGTTGAGTTAGCATGTCTATCTGCTTTTTCATACAAGAGCTTTCAGTATGATTGCCCTTATTGCAGTATGAGCACTTGTTCATTTCACCTTTGTTTGTCTTCTTCTGGGTATTTTTCTTGGGACCTTGTTGATCCTCTGGAGACTGCTTCTTGTCTCTCTTTTGTTCAGGTGGCTTTTTAGATTTCTTTTTTCTTTTTGAATCCACCCTCGAATCTCCAGCAATCAAAGCTTGATCTTTGGATGGTTTGATGGTGCCCATCATCACCAGCTTGTCTTGTTCTTGTGTGAGAGATTCCATGAAATCTGCAAGGCTAGGCATCTTCCAGGTTCGAGCTGTGAGTTTTGTGGCATAGAAGGTCAAAACAAAGACTGAGTAGTCAGGTCCTAGATTCGAGAGGATGGCCAATACGAGCTGATCATCTTTCTTTTCAATACCACACTGCTTCAGCTGCAAAACTAGTGCTTTGAACTTGGAGAAATATAGCTGTAGGGATTCAAAGCTACTGGGACTCAAAGAAATCAGCTCATTTTCGATATGATGTCCCCTCATCTCATCTGTCTTTCCAAAAAGATCAGAAATATTCTCCCATACTTGATCCGATGAATTTAATCCATCGAGATGGAAAAGGAGGTCTCAAGAAATATTGAGACATAGGAGGCCATCGGCCTCATCTCTCTGATTGTGCCATTTGATCTTCTGTGCAGTAGCATTGGGCTTTGCTTCTGTAGCCATAGTCACCCTGTAGAGGCCTTTTTCTCTCAACAAGATCTCCATCTCTGCTTTCTATTCAAAATAGTTGAAGGGAGTCAAGATAGTTTTCTGTGAATCCATAGCTTTCGAAAATCTGTCCTGGCTGTCAGTAGAAGGCTCCCAGTCTTGATGTCGAACCTGCAAAACAATTTTTGAAGGAGAGTAACAACCTACAATGGCTCTGATACCATGTATAAATTCAGGCCAGCGGTAGATTAATTTTACCCACAACAATTATCAATTGATCATGCAAAATTGCTAACAGTGGAGACTGAATATGGAGCTGTAACAAAAAATTATATTAACTGAGTGTACAATAGCCCACCCTGTAATAACATAGGTTTCTGAATATATAGAATACATCAAGAGGTCAAATGCATAAGGAGGCATCCAAAACCAACATAAAGTAGGCTTACTCAAAATAGGAAAATCCCCCATAGGTGTAAAAAGCTGATCCCAAATCTGTCATGGAGCCCACGAATTGGAAAGGGCACATGGGAAAGCTAAAGAGTAGTAGAATGGTAGCTCATACATGATTTTGCATGGAGAAAAGAGTGGAGTATGAAGAGGACAAAAAACTAGCTCACCTCACCTAGTCTTGCTTTCCTATGTGCCTTAAAACACTAAAAAAGCAAGCAGGTAAAGCAGAAAAAGCAGATAGGTGCCTAGGAGGCTAGGAATAAAGTAGATTTGATTCCTAAGGCTTTCCCAAGCGCTATATGGGTCAAATATGGCAATTTTTACCTCTATGGATAGGCAATTAGCAACTTGCACAAGGTGGGACACATGAACTAGGCAAATAAGACAGAAATAATGAAATTAATGTCTAAGTGGTTAAACTATGGGTTGATTATTCTAACATTGGGAACCTTATTTTCCATCTTCATCTCACCGGAGGGTATCTCCAAGTATATATAATTCTTGTGTAGACTCAAGTGTGATCAATGTCCTACAAGAAAATCATGGATCTTCTTATTGACCTCGATAGATGCAAACTCGTATCTTCATTAGCCCCCTCTATCTCATTATATTTCTAATCCTTTCAATGTCATCCCACTTGCTGCCTATTAAATAAATATTCAGAATATGTACCACATAAGGTGCAACATTTTTAACCCCATCAAGAATCAAGAATCTCTATATCATCAATCTTAAAAATGTTTTTGAGGCCCTTCAGATGGAAAAATATTGGCTAAAATCCCCCTTAAATTTCCGTGAGAATGGAAGAAGATTATTCAACATATACATCATCGTCAATTCCCTCAAACTTTTAGAGCGCATGATTCCCAAATTATGAACTAGAAAATATCATGAACTTGACTTGAGATCACACATTGTTGATGCTACATGAATTGTATCAAAATACTTGATCTTGAGTTCATCCACTTAGCACATAAGGTGCAACATTTTAAACCCTATTAGGAATTAATAATGTATACATCATCAATCTTAACAAGGTTTTTACATAATGGATAAAATAATGGGATGGAAAATAATGGCTAAAATCCCTCTTCAGTTTCCATAAGAATGGCGAAAGATGATTACGTTAAAATATAATTAGTTAACTAGGGTTACTGGTAAGTTGACCAAGAAGTGTAAGTCCCATTAAATACTTGCATAGTATTATCTTAATCCTTTAGCCGGGTTTTCATCCCCTATTGTTTTCCTTGGACACCATTCCAACACCTACACAACTGAGGCATCAACATAACTATATTATGAAAGAGAGAAAAATAATAGGTTTCAAATTTGACGAAAATAAAAATTTAGGGGTGCTCGCACAAAGTTGGTTCCACTTTTTAGTGCCACTTTATAAATTAGAAACGCACTTCCAAAATGTAAATCCACAATGCATATGTGTTATTCATGCTACGTTTGGAAAACCCGAACCCAAATATGAGGCTAAGGCTAGTTAGTAGATATCGCATATGCAATATATCGCATGTGCATTTTTAAAGGTTTACATATCTCATATGCGATATGCAAAACACCCCAAAAAAGTAGAGGTCGCAGGCCTCATTTGCTATTTGCATAGTGATCGATATTGGGAAGGTGAAATACTGCACCAGCGTTCTGCGTTAGAGATTTTGGAGGTGGCTTGGCTCCAATGGAAGGCAAGTACTCGTATAATCCACATTTGTATTCAATTTTTGTTTTTTTTGTTAATTCATAGTTTTTATATTTGTTAAAAACTTAAAACTAATTTAATAAAAAAAATTGAATTAAGTCAAAGAATGATATATTAAAACAATTTGTAATTTGTTGTTTTAATCTAAACAAAGAACAAGAATGTTCAAGATACTGTGCAAAATGAACCAAAACCAAACAAAAACCCAAACAAAAACATGAACCCAAACAAGGACACAAACCCAAACACTGAGGGGGAACAAGACATGAATGCACAAATTCTGGTGTGTTTGGGTGCATTGAGGAACCTTAGCTCATCTTTTAGAGGGGGGGATCATTTGAGACAATATTTAGCCGAGGAATTGGACACCATAACAAACAAAATTTACAAATCCCAAGGATCTCTATACAACATTATCTCATACAGAAAATCCATGAGGGAATACTATTACGATGGTTTGAGTTATAAAGACATCAAAAACCTAAAGATTACAAAAGACTAATTATTTTCATTATTCCGAGACCATAGCATCGGATTGGTTCGACCCACCAGTTGAGCACACATCTCCATATACTAGTGCATGGAACCAAATGTCAAAGCCAATTGGATGGATCGCTGGTATATGGTCTTCGATGAAGACCCTCATGAGAATAGGGACATCCCATTTTATTTCTTGAGGAATTTGTATGTAGAGTTCATCCTAGGGAAACATGTTACTATTTCAATATTTTATACTTCCAAGATGTTGGCCATGGGATGCCCCAAGATAGGGAAGGGGCCAATACGGATCCTAACCATGTACCACGCCCTCCAAGGACACAAAAACCCCCTTGGGTATATCCTCCTGCGGGTCCTGTGATTGAGGGTACATAGGAGGCCTTATTTGACTTGCGAGATACATTGCTTTAGCATGGGACTGATGTCCAAGGCAAAGTAGGCCAAGGGGTTGAAACTTTTGAGGCTGTCCCATCGCATAGTAAGGATCTGTTTATAGATCGCACTGGATACGTAGAGCGTTCAGAGCGTCGTGTTACTCCACACCCTTGCACAACGTGTGGAGGCATATTCTACGACCCTACTTCAAAGTTCTAGGACAATGGATTTCTTTGATTTGTAAGTAAAAATCATTATTTTCATGTTATGTTTTGTTTATATAACAATTTTCAATTGTTTCACAATTTATTTCTATTTAATTATCTAACAAATTATGTGAACAAATATACAATTGGTGTCCCATGACACCTCAAATTCACAAAGTCCATCGATTAATGTTGAGAACATTGATGCAACAGTCAATATTGCATATGGGCTTGGTTCTTCACCATTACTTGTAAGAACTATACTTTAATTTGTCGACGTTATTTACATATTTATAGCAGATATTGTAAAATTCAATACATCCTAATATGGATAAAATATGTTTTATGCATAGTGAGCAGGATGAGTATGTTGAATCCCAGCCTAGTCCCTCTCATGTAGAGGTAAATTCCCAGACGAAGGTATTATTTTAAATATGCTTTTAATTATGTTTCACTTTCTTTGAAAAAATCATTTTTCGTCCATCCTGTATATGTCTCATTTTATTTGTATTATGTGACATTACATATGTTACATTATGTGGCCATCTATTGAGCCATTGGTGCTTGAATAGCACTAAAGCAAGGTTGTTGGTGACCCACCTCTTCCCCCCGTCAGGTACATGTATGTTTCGCTTTCTTTGAAAACATCATTTTCCATCCATGTAGTATATATGTCTATGATTCTTTTTATTATCTGAATTTGACATATGTTATTTTATGCAGCATTCTAGTGAGGTACTGGTGCTTGAAGATAACCGAATCGATGACCCACCTCTGACGAGCTAGCAGGTATGTTCATGTATCACTTTCTTTTAATTCTGAGTTTAATGATTCAACATACATACTTTTAAAAAAAAATTAAACTGTCTAATTGTATCTTTATCCTTTTGTACATAGGAACGTGATTTTGTTGAATATGTCCAAAAGAAGGACTTCTTCGCTAATGCATGTAGAAATCCTTTTATCTTGTTTCTACTTGATCAACCCACTGGTTACACACCTCCTCACGTCCCCCAAGTATATTTATATATTGAAACTCTTGCTTATATTTCTTTTATACATACCATACCATACATCATTTTCCATCCATGTAGCATATATGTCTCTGATTCTTTTTACTATCTGAAATTGACATATTTTAATTTATGGAGGCTTCTAATGAGGCACCAGTGCTTGAAGAGCACCAAATCGGTGACCTACCTCTGACAAGCCAGCAGGTACGTATGTTGCTTTCTTTGAAAACATCATTTTCCATCGATGTAGTATAGATGTCTCAGATTCTTTTTATTATCTAAAATTAACATATGTTACTTTATGCAGGCTTCTAGTGAGACATTGGTGCTTGAAGAGCATCAAATCGGTGACCCACCTAAAACGAGCTAGCAGGTACGTATATTGCTTTCTTTGAAAACATAATTTTTCGCCCATGTAGTATATATGTCTTTGATTCTTTTTATTATCTGAAATTGACATATGTTACTTTATGCAGGATTCTAGTGAGGCACCGGTGCTTGAAGAGCACCAAATTGGTGACCCACCTCTAACAAGCAGGTAAGTTTATGTATCGCTTTCTCTGATTTGGTGCTTTCTCTTTGTAAATTTTTGTACATTTATGTATCGCTTTGACATATGTTACTTTAAGTAGGAATCTATCGAGCCAGTGGTGCTTGAAGAGCACCAAAGCGATTTTGTTGGCGACCCACCTCTTCCCCCTCTCCAGGTACATGTATATTTTTCTTTCTTTGAAAACATCATTTTCCATCCATGTAGTATATATGTCTCTGATTCTTTTTATTATCTAAAATTTGGATATGTTACTTGATGCAAAATTCTAGTGAGGCACCGGTTCTTGAAGAGCACCAAATCAGTGAGGCAGCGGTGCTTGAAGAACACCAAATTGATGCCCCACCTCTAATGAGCCAGTAGGTACATTTATGCACTACTTTCTTTGTACGTTTATGTATCACTTTCTTTGATTTGGTGCTTGAAGAGCACCAAATTGGTGACCCACCTCTTCCCCACCAATATACATGTATATTTGTTGACATTGGCATATATATATATATTTTATGCAGCTTTATAGTGAGAAAGTGGTGCTTGAAGAGCACCCAATTGCGGTCGGTGCTAGTGAGGAACCACGACCCACCATTACTTACTCACGTAAAGTAAGTCAAAATGTTATATTGGTTTGAAATTTAAACAAATGTACATAGAATTTTTATAGGTTGGTAAAATAACTTACAAATTTTGGTTTTCCTACAGTCTCCACTGATGCGACCTATCCCTCTTGTTCCGTGATGCGTATCACCGGTGAGCAGTTGGAAAAGAAAGGTATACTTCTCCAAAGACATTGGCAGTGGTAGAGAAAGGGGGGTTAACTAGAATAAATGTATAGGGAGGATACATAGATGTAGCTTTATGTTTTTATATGCACAGATGTATAGTTTGATCCACTATTTTGTATTATGGCCATGTGGCATGCCAATTTTTGTAACATTATTTGTATACATATATAATATAAAGCAAGGTTCAAATTTATACATATATGGTTGGCTTAATCTTGGAACATGATATGTGTGGTTCGCCTATGTGATATAATGATATGTGTGGCTCACATGCGTGCTAGTATGAATTTCCAATACTTAAAGGAAGAATTTATGACTCATCCAACTAAGATACATGATATGTGTGGTTCACCAATGTGATATAATGATACGTGTGGTTCACATGTGTGCTATTATGAATTTCCAATACTTAAAGGAAGAATTTATGAATCATCTAACTAAGATCAAGTAATAATTAAGTAAGTCATGGGCGATAATCACTAGACACCATAACCATAACCATACCATACAACTACCTAAATTTGACTATCATCAAATTTTTAACATTATGGCTATCCTCAACTTTTTAACATCATAACCATACCATACACTACCTAAATTACATACACTAACATCATAACACTAAAGTTACATGTCTTTCTACTTCTAAGTCATGCATGCATGTGTAATATACCATGTCATACCCTACAATACCCTATGATACTAACATCATACCATACTAACATACCATACCATACTAATATACCATACCATACCCTACAATACTAACTTCATAACCTACAATACCCTATAATAACATAACATGTACCATAACATACTAACATCATACCATACCATACTAGTTCTACATACCATACCATAAACATACTGCACCATACCATAGATGTACATGTGTTTCTAGTTCCATCTAATAACTTGTAAAGAGGTCACTAAACCCTAGTTCCATGTCATAAGTTGTCAACCCTAGTGATAGCATGTAATTCGGTGTTCATGAATCCCTAGTTGGTTTTCAATATGTACATGCACATGTGTTTCTAGTTCCATCTCATAACTTGTAAAGAGGTCACTAAACCCTAGTTCCATCTCATAACTTGTCAACCCTAGTGATAGCATGAAATTTGGTGTTCATGAAACCCTAATTGGTTTTCAATATGTACATGTACATGTGTTTCTCGTTCCATCTCATAAATTGTAAAGAGGTCACTAAGCCCTAGTTCCATGTCATAACTTGGCAACCCTAGTGATAGCATGCAATTTGGTGTTCATGAAACCCTAGTCGGTAATCAATATGTACATATACATGTGTTTCTAGTTCCATCTCATAACATGTAAAGAGGTCAATAAACCCTAGTTCCATCTCATAACTTGTCAACCCTAGTGATAGAATGTAATTTGGTGTTCATGAAACCCTAGTTGGTTTTCAATATGTACATGTCCATGTGTTTCTAGTTTCATCTCATAACTTGTCAAGAGGCACTAGTACAAAATGAGGAATTAGCTACTAGGTAACTAAAAATTATAGTGACCACAAATTTTTCAAGTGATTTACTACTAAATATGAGCAATTTTGATTGACCCAACTATAAACGACTAAAATGAATGACTAATTTAGTGACATGTTAAAAAATATGACTAGATAATAAGTGACAAAGTTAAAAATGACTAACATAAACGACTAATTTAGTCACGGTATAAAAAATGACTAGCTAGAAGAATATGAATTAGTCATTTTTAATTGTGTCATGGAAAATTGCAAATTTGACAATTAAGTGCAAATTTTGTAAATTGTCTACCTTCTATTAGTAATATTTGTGCCATGCACCTTGATATTCAAAGATCCAATAATGCAATTGCATGAATTTTCTCTTGGCCATATTTATCCCTGTTGCACCATTGAAGCAAACTCAGTTAAGTGTGTGCCAAAGGAAAAATAGGTTCCTAAGTCAATTATGAATTAGGTAGTAGAACCAGTACCATATCGATACCTAGCTAGAAGCATCATAGCTAGTTGTTGATACTTCAACAATGTAAGAGTCCTTGGAAGTCCTATATGCTTGAGATGATTTTCTAACCTCAATATAACTATATTCATGATCTCATGTGACTGTCAAACGTCTAGTTGCACCAGTCGACATAACTTCACTAGGTTGAGTTCCTTTAAATCTCGTAGCAGTTGATCCAATATATAATAATTGAACCAATGGAAGCACCAAGAACAATATTTTAACCAATCAAAGACTCAATTATAATTAAACTGGGGTGCTTACCCAGAAACAGTCTCAGATCCATATGCAATATAAAGGTAGAGGACTGACCCCATCTCGGAGTTTCAGGTAAATATTTTTGTTCCTCAACCTCTTAATAGAGTCCTCATGACCTCGCATAATATGAAACATATAATAATGCAGTGATGACCTCTAACCATAACAAAACCCTATGGTTCGCATCTCTTTTTGCTTCCTTTTTGCATCTAGACCATATTTTAATGTATTTTTCTTCATTTTTTGGACAAAATGGTGCAATTTCATGGGTTGGTGCTATTTTAGGCATTTTATGGCCTCTTTTTTCTAAATATTGCACAAATCAAGGTGTAATTTGCATTTGGTTTTGCACCTTGTTATGCACTAGGTTTTGCATCAGGTTTTGCGCTTAGTTTTGCACCTACTTTGTACATCTACTCTTGGTGCGCCCCCTTTTATGTCCATGTTTTCCTCCACTTTTATACCCATCTTTTCATCCACTTTTGCATCCTTTTTTACATCCTCTTTTGCATCCACTTTAGCTTCTTTTTTTGAATCCCATCATGCGCCAAGTTTTGCATCAAAGTTTACATCATGTTTTGTGTCTAGTTTTCAATCTAGTTTTGTTTCACCCACTTTTCCATCCACTTTCTCATCCTTTTTTTTGTCCAGTTTTGCACCCACATTTGCATCCCATTTTGCATCCATGTTTACGTCCTTTTTTGCATCTACTATTGCATTCACTTTTGCATCCACTTTTGTCGTGTCATGTGGGAAGGTTTATATTGGTGAAACAAGCCACCCAATCCAACAAAGACTTAAAGAGTAGCCTGCTCACATTATCCATGAATGCACTAAAAAATCTGCACTAGCTAAGCACTATGTTACTTCCAAACACCACATCTGCATGAAGACGCAAAGGTCATTGCTAGGATTGATCATTAGACAAAACGCCATGTCATAGAATCCATCGAGATCGAGAAGCACCCTAAAAACATCAATAGGGATGGTGGGTGGAAATTGAGTAAATCTTGGACACCTATCATCACCTTAATTAAAAACTCCCGACCATAATTCTCTATTTAAAATTTACTAAAAAACACTTATACTTAAAACCTAGTCTAAAACCTATAAGTTTTGAACCCTATTCACACTTCCAAAAACCTCACTAAACTTTAGAAAACTTGGAGATTAATTATAATCTTACACACTAAGTAATTCAACTATTAAAAAATTAAAACTATTTTTTTTTAATCAAAGAATACTATAGAATTAAAAAATTTAACTATAAAAAATATTTACTTAAAAAAATTAACTTATATTGTAATTAATATTATAAAAATTACTTCAAATAATTAAAATGTTCTAAAAAAAGAACACAATAGTGTTTCCCTTTTACAAAACTTATTTATAATACTAAATTTTTAATTAACTTTTTTTATAAAAAAACAAAAATTAATAATAAACTTATCATACTAATCTAATAAAATTAAATAAAGAATTACATTTTCAAGCATTAATTAAATTTGAAATATAACCCTAGTTTAATTTTATAACTTTAAATAAGCTTTTATAATTTTTTAATAATTAATATCTACACAATTTAAAATCCATGATTATCTAAATCCATTTAATTTTAAAAAAATTAATAATATACTTATCATACTAATCTTTTAAAAAATGAAGAATTACAATTTCAAACTTAAATTAAAATTTAATTGAAATTTTTTAATAAGCTTTTAATTTTTTTTAATAATTAATATATACACAATTTAACTAAATAATAATAATAAAGTCGACTTGAGAGCAAATTAACTATTTGAATTAACCTAAATTGAAAAAAATCTTCCACTATTTAAATAGGAAACCCAGGTAAAAAATGACAAGGCGAGCTCCTTCACACTGTATCTCCTGAAGAAGGGTTGAACTAGGAAACGTCGAGAAATTCAATAATTCACCACAGGATTCCACAAGATTCAACATCGTTCTCGTTATTGTCATCATCATTGTTATCATTTAGGTGTCAAACTATGTCCACCTAGCACCTAGAGTCGCATCCCAATTCAATTACAATTAAATTCTCCTTATACTATGTTGTCTAGGTGCAAAATTAGGCACATTCTATCGGGATGATGATAAAGTGGACATAAATTGCATTCACTTTAGCATCCTAAATCAATTACATTTATATTCTCCTTATGTCAGGTTGTCTCTTTAGCATCCCAAATCAGTTACATTTAAATTTTCCTTACGCTAGGTTTTCTAGGTGCAAGACTAGGTGAATTATATAGGGATGGTACTAAAGTGTACACAAATGATGATGATAATGATGATAATGAGGAGGAGGATGGAATTCATGACGGCGATGAGGATAATGATTTTTTGGCTTGATTGATATTTCTTATTTCAGAGGTAATTATGAACACACGATGTTAATGCAAATGAATGTATTTAATTTTCTTGAATTTTTAAATGCTATTTATCAGTAGTTTGTTATTTTTTTATATCCAAAACAAATTAGTTTGGTCATTTAAAAAAAATCAAATAACCTAAAAAACTTATCCTTGATTACAAAAATTAACAAACTCAATATATTTGAATTCACCTTGATTACCCATCCAAAGATCCTCAACATTTCTACTAGATCCTTTATTTCACTATAGCCAAAATTTAAAGACTTTATACTAAACAAAATCATGAAATCAATTACAATTAAATTCTCCTTATGCTAGGTTGGCTAGGTGCAAAATGAGGCACATTCTATTGGCATGGCGACAAAGCGGATATAAATTGCATCCACTTTAGCATCCCAATTCACTTACAATTATATTATCCTTATGTTAGGTTCTTTATGTGAAACACTACGAAAATTATATTGAGATGGTGCTAAACTGGACAAAAAATTCATCCACTTTAGCATACCAAATAAATTACATTTAAATTCTCCTCGTGTTAGGTTGTCTAAGTGAAAAACTAGGCACATTGTAGGTCCACTTTAGCACCAACTCTTTCTATTTTAAATTTAAAAATATTAACACAAAATCACATTCTTTGTTGATGGGTTTAAAAATACCCAAAACCAATGAAATTTAATGGTGCGGTAGAATTCCAATAACTATATATTTCATCTGAAAATAGGTTAAGTCATTAACTAGGTATATTTGAGGTCCTCCATTGAATGCAACAAACATATAATAGTCATGAGGAGGTTCAAACCTTCCAATTTGTATCCACCTCTTAGGATCGGACTCTAAGCATTTAACCCCCCATATGGATTCCAACCTCTCACTCAATAGATTGAATAGGTTAAACTTGTTCCTCGAGGTGAAAATGCACGATTAGGTAAGGTGTCATCCTTAATATCATATTTAGAGTTTTTTGGATCAACAAAAGGATAAATCCTTAGTCTCACTTAACTCACCTTTAGGTAAACCAATTAATCAACATCTCCAAACACCAAGTGCTCTTCAATACAGTTTGCATTCAAAGTGGGGATATTGAATTATCAACAAGGAAATCCAACTCATGGCTATGGATGAAGTATCCCTGCTAGGAAGAATGAAATTGAAAACTACATTTTGTAGGAATGTATCCAAGTAGTCCTTTCTATCTTCATCCTTATTCTTTTTAAGCCTTGAAAACAAATGGTCACCTAGTGACCCATGGGCATGTTTGAAGTAGATGATATTTCCAATAAACTAATGCTTACAATAAAAATATTCTACCAATAAAAATCAGTCAAGTCTTTTGGACACAACAACATTTGCCACCCGCATGTTGCACTAGGTAGGAGCCAAGGGGCTCAGTTCAATATCCACCAATCTATTATTTGTAATGTATTGTTGAAACCAAGGGGTCATTTGATTAGTCCTATATTTGGAGCCCCATGATTCCTTAGTAGTGGTGGTTAATTTGGGGTTGACCACTAGAATGAGGGAACAACAACCAAGGAGACGACACCTTTCAATAGTCTCCCACAAGTCCAGTTGATCAACATAAATCCCACAATAGTTAATAATTTGTAGGGGTATATCCAAAACCCTACAAAAACATTTCAATAAGATACCCCCACAAATCCAAAAGGGATTAATTCTAATACAAGGTTCCAAGCAAAAAGAATGCCTCCTGAAAGGAATGTAGCATCAACCAAACTGTAATATACCCCATATACCTCTATGCCATTATGCGTGAAAAGGGTTAAGAATTGTGTTTCGCTGTACTACAAAACGAGGCAATCATGTTAGTGGAGGATTTTATTTTCTTTTAGATGGCATTTATTTTAATGAAGTGCAAGACTCCGAGAGATATAACATATAATAATAATATGCTAAGAACAAATTTGAACATTGATTTCCTATCAAAGACAACATATACCTTGGATAAAAACATGTAAACTACGAATGCTCTACAAGCTTTCCTTTCGATCCCATACTTATGACACGAGGTATCGGCTGCCTCATCAAATATTCATGACACAGAATCACAAGGTCTATAATCTATGAAAACACTTTATGCATACTTATCCCTCTACAACCTTTTTATTTTAGTTCTATATGGAGGCTTTTCCTTGTAGATAAAACATCATAAATCTATATCTTGCATACAATGTATTTATATTCTAACAGATAGNTTCCAGATGTTAACATCTCTATTCAAGAGGGATGATAGATCTGAATCTCGGGTATCTTACAAAGAATAGTTAAAGCTGTCCACTAATTAAGAAGAATATATATATATATATATATATATATACATTCTTATTAATGAGTCGTAAGGTGTATGGATTTCATTCCATCAATATCATACCCTTAAAATCTTCCAATGGCATTATCTTAATCAATAACTTAATGTGATTTCAATAAATATCCATACATAACCTTATGGGGCGTTCAAGCATTTCATCATCATTGTGCATTCAAGCCATCATTATTTATCCACATGTTACCTTGCTCGTCCTTTCTGAAGTTTAAAATAAAAATTGGAAAGGTTACAATGTAGCATTCATAAATACATGAGCAATAAAAGAAAAACATTTAGACATCAGACAAAAATGCACCAATATACATGGTTCACCCAATCCCTAGGCTATGTCCACAAAACTGTCACATCAAGTGACATTTATTTCTTAAAAATGTTACAATTGACAACAACAATGTTGCCATACATTCTTTACTGCTATTCTCACATATCTTCTCTCTTTCCTGAGACCATCCTTTACAATGAATTCTAGATAGGTCGATCATCGGTTTTTATGCAACCAATAAAGCTATAAAGGTTTGTAACCTATTCTTTTAAGCCCTAAGCTGGGATCATCCTCTATTTTTATTTTTATTGCCGATTATATCTAGGGCTATCGCGGTGTCTCCACTAGTCCAAAACATAACCTACACTACCATCAATCCTACTTGGGATGTTCTCAACCACCCTATATAAACTATATGTATAATATAGTAAATATAATATTAAGACAAATGTTTACTAGCAGTACATACACACTCAAACGAGGGAAAATGCTTTCTATTCTACAGGGTAACCCAAAATGAGAATCCAGTAATTCACAGACACGTAGTTTATGTTGAATACACTGGGTGATAACACTGTTGAAATCTAATGGCGTAAGCATATCTGTTTACCCCTCAGCACCGGTTGGTCAACACAATTTACAACCGTGACATTCATAGATATTAGAGCCTGTGTTGGACCTATATCGTGCTACGAATCTGCACTGATTTATAACCTGATTATCACTATGACCTCTCAGAACTGAACCCTACATTGGGTGTTCATCATGTCACAACGCAACGAGAGTTTAGGAAATAATCCCCAATTGCATATCTAAAGAATTCGACAATGCTTTTATAACCTTTTCAGAGTCCATAGATCTATGCTAGGACTACATGGCTCGTACCCAAACAAAAAAGGAGAGAAGCAAAACAAGAATTCATTTGTAAACTACCCATGACAGAATGACTTAAATTCCAGTCATTATCTTTTCAAGAAGGATATGTCTATGCCTGGTTCGAAAGGAAGCTAGGGTAAAACATTTATGATCAAAAGAGGAAACATTGTTAAAAACATTGATTTTTCGATCACTCATATCCTTAGTTTAAAACAAACGCCATCAACTAGAAAACATAGCTAGGGTTGAGACTTACAGATCAAAAGTTTTAACTTATACATGAGATCTATCATATGCCTTCAAGGCAGCGATATGCCTTCAAAGGCAGCCATATCTTAACTTCTAGAAGAAATAAGCTTCCAAGGGAGTGTCATTTCCAGATCTTAGCTTAAATCCTTAGCAGTACTAAGACAAAAAGGAAGTAAACAGGAAAAATCCAAAATACTATTTTCCTGCTCAACCTAATATTTCAACAATGAAAATATTTGAAAGATATCAAGCAGAGAATGTCTCGATCACCCATTTAAAATCATCAGCGTACGGGAGGTGGTTGGCGCTCATGTAGGGTTGGATAACCCTTACCCCTTCTATTCGAGAGGTCATATTTTCCCATGAACGAATTGATAAAAAACAGCCCCAACAAATCAACGCCCCAATTCTAAAAGAAACTTGATATTTGGTAAGGCCCACTGTATAACGATATCAAAAAATACAGTGAGATGTATACATCAATTCTAAGATGTAAATGCATATCTAAATACTTCTCCACAACCCGAATGCCAACAGGTGCATACCTGGGTGAGTTAGCATATAATGCATTGAAAATACCTTTGCCTAGTCTTGGTATGACTCCCGAATCTTTCAAACAACCTATTTAAACAATGCTTTCCCTTCCCCACCGCGAGCCTTCTAGATTCTCGATCATTCAATCCTCGCATCTCTTTTCCATCACAGGGATCCTTTCCCCATTTAGATAATGGCCTGGTGATCTCTCTTCACTCAGCTGAAAATGCCCCCCCTTTACAGTCTTGAAGAAACCCCTATAAATCTCAGTAGTCCTAACGTCTCTATAATCAACCATCTTAAATTACGGTAACGCCTCCATTACGGGTCACTGCGAGTTAGGGATATTAATGTGTCTGTAATCTCAGCTTCAAAGTCAATAACATTTCCTTAATCTCAGCTTCAAAGTCAGTAACATTTCCTTAATCTCAGCTTCCAAATATTTAATACCAAAAGTGACGGTCAAACCTTGACTAAAGGTTAAGGGAAATACTCCATCATTATGGGTATGTGGTTCTAAGG
>LPNX010967221.1:30887-75584 GCA_001517045.1 Pseudotsuga menziesii | reverse complement strand
TATATATATATATATATATATATATATAATTTCCTTTTATAAGGAAATGTATGTATCATTTAAATTCATTGCCTATTCCAATACATATATATGGAATTTCCTTTTATAGTCTAATTCAAATGTACTATAAGCATAATTTTGCAGTGTTCCACTTGTATACATGAATGACATGATCTACTTTTCTCACGATATAATTACTCTAACTATTATGTGTGAAACCCCTTTATATATATATATCCTTATGTATAATATCTATGCCCTCTTCCTCCAATGCCTTTGGCTAATGCGAGGTGGAAGAAACCTTATTGGGGTGAGGGTTTTTATATTCCCACTTTATGATTTAGTTGTACAGGTTGTAGTTTGAAGTCCCTTTTATGTGATAGCTCCTCCATGATCGAGCCCTAGGCCCGCATGTCTGCAATTAAGTAAATTTCTAGTCGTGCGTGTGAGAAATCTTATAATCGGCTTAAGTTCGAAGGTGGCTGGTTCCTTCGTTGATATCACGATGATACCTAGTTACCATCATTCGACCTTGATGTTTTTCCTTTATTGTTTATTCTTCCCTAGTGGATTAGTTCTGAATCATTTAACTTGCGCCAGTGTATATTTGTTTTCCTAAATCCACAAATTAGGGAATTAATCGCCTACATACTAAGGTTTTACTAGTGGGGTCTTGGCCTTGAGCTCCTCACTAGTAAACCAGTACAATTACATTAGACTATTACAAAATAATTATGGAATATAAGGGGGATATTACACCCCCCCACATGGATTCCAACCTCTGAACTCAATAGATTGAATAGGTTAAACTTGTTCCTCGAGGTGCAAATGTGCTATTACGTAAGGTGTCATCCTTAATATCATATTTAGAGTTTTGTGGATCAACAAAAGGATAAATCCTTAGTCTCACTTATCTCACCTTTAGGTTGTTAGTTTTTCAACATTAAGCTAGGATTATGTTAGGATCTTTACTAAGAGAATAACAAGTACAACAATCAAACACAAGAGACAATGAATAGTGTTTTTGATTGGGGAAACCATAAATAGAGAAAAACCCCACAACTTTCTCAGAGATAGAATCAGCATAAGATGTAAAACCCAAAAATAGTAAGGTGCACTCCTGACAGCAGTAATCTTCTTCTTTCTAGCCCCAATGTCCTCTCCTTCCTCAACTATGCGCTACAATTGAGTGTGTGAGTGATGTGTTAAATAGAGATCCCAGCTCTCTATTTATACTAATCCTGACATGACTAATACCCTACTAGGGCCGACCTCTACTAGGAGAGTCTAATAACCCTAGTGCCCCGAAACTGCAGGGACTTTAACCCTTACACAATCGGAGGGTTACCTACTATGACTTGACATGACTTGTTTACATTATTGATCCTCCCAATCGGAACATCGGGGCATGACAACATGACCCAAATACATAATATATACATCCTGGAATAAACATCAGGTTACAATACATAAGATACATAGATGAATACATTCCGAAGTTACAAATACATTAACACTCCCTCTTAACTAGGAATGTATTCTTTCGACACAATTTTCAGCACTGGCCTTCTTTTCTGTATCAACTGGATCATCTTGTCATATGCATCTTGAGTCTTCTGAGTCTTCAAGTCATCTTCATCTTCAAGTCATCTTCATCCTTCAAATCTGGATCATCTCTCGATCTAGATCATCATGGGACATCATCACTGGATCTAGATCATCTCTCAATCTGTATCATCATGGAACATCATCACTGGATCTAGATCATCTCTCGATCTGGATCAACATCACTAGATCTGGATCATCACTTGATCTGGATCATCACTTGATCTGGATCTGGATCATCACTCAATCTGGATCTCTCAGAGTCATCATAACTAGATTTGGATCATAGCTCGATCTGGATCTCACATGGTCATCATCATGTGTGTGATATCTTGTCATAGGAAGTTATACAGAGCCAGCCTTCTTAAATGCTGGGTGTATTCCTACCTCCTCGTAGGTCGTTGGTAGCCCTTATATCTGACCTACTCGTCAGAATGGCTAGCACTCACATCTGACCTGCTCGTCAAAAAGGCGGTATCCCTTATATCTGATCATATAGGACCTACTCCTACAGTCACATCAGAATGGCCAGCACTCACATCTGACCTACTCGTCAGAAAGGCGGTAGCCTTTATATCTATGTAGGAGCTCATCTTGCATTAGAATGGACAACACTCACATCTGACCTACTCGTCAAAATGGTGGTATCCCTTACATCTTTCCTACACGACAGAATGGCCAGCACTCACATCTGACATGGGAGGAACCAAATCCTTTCGCCATGAACAGAATGGATCTACCCTTACATCTGACCTACTCATCAGAATGGTGGTAGCCCTACTCGATAGAATGGCCAGCACTCACATCTGACATGGGAGGAACCAAATCCTTTAGCCATGAACAGAATGGCTCTGCCCTTACATCTAACCTACTCATCAGAATGGCTTTGGTACTCATCACTTTCCCTTGGAGGAAACCTTGATCTGGAGAACACCAAGCTTCTCCCTGAAGTACTCGAACTTCACTCTGGCTAATGACTTCATCAACACATCAGCTATGTGTTCCTCTGTCACAACATATTGGAGCTTCACTGCTCCCCTCTACACCATATCCCTGATATAGTGATACTTGATCTCGATATGCTTTGACTTGTCATGGAAAACTGGATTTTCTAACAACTTCATGCAACTATGATTGTCACAATGTATACAAGTAGCATCCAACTGGAGATCAAATATATCATACAGTAGCTTCCGTAGCCATACTACCTCACAACTAGCTAAACAAGCTGCGACATAATCTACTTCAGCTATACTCAGTGCCACACCGGATTGCTTCCTGCTAAATCAAGAGATCACACCTGATCCCATACTGAAGCAACATCCTGATGTGCTCTTCCTATCGATGGCACTGCCTACCCAATCTGAATCAACATAACCCTCCAGGTTAATCTTTTGATTTGCATCATACTTGAGCCCATAATCAATTGTACCCCTCAAGTACCTCAGAATATGCTTTGCAGCAATCAAGTGAACATTTCTCGGATCTGTTAAGAACTGGCTCAAGGTGTTCACAGCAAAGAAAATGTCTGGTCTCATGTTCGTCAAGTACATCAATGACCCAATAATCTAACGATACATCGTAGCATCAACCATCTTTGAGGAAGCATCATTCAATAGCTTTAGGTTTGATGCCATAGGTGTGGCCATAATCTTGCAGTCCATCATCCCAAACCTCTTCAAGATCTCTACTGCATACTTCCCTTGTCCAAGGAAGATTCCATCCACACTCTGCCATACCTCCATACCTAGAAAGTAATGCATGATATCCAAGTCCTTCATCTTGAACTCGGCAGCAAGCTTTCTCTTTGTATCAGTAATCAACCCATCCATACATGTCACAAACGGATCATCTACAAATAGTAGAAGCATCACTGGGTTTCCATCTTCAACCTTATAATAAGGGTTGGAATCTGCTTTACTCTTGGTAAAGCCCAAACTGGATAGAAAGCTATCAATTCTACCATGCCATGTTCTGGGTGCCTATTTCAAACTGTACATGGATTTCTTTAATCTACATACATGAGACTCCCTGTCATGTGTCTCAAAACTGAGTGGTTGTTCTACATCCACTTCCTCTTCCACTACACCATTCAAGAAAGCAATCTTGACATCCATTTGGTGTATCTTCCATTTCATCACTGCAGCCAAAGAAAGTACTGATCTAATGGAAGTGTATCTGGATATAGGTGCAAAGGTCTCTTCATAGTCTATTCCCTCTTTCTGAGAGAAACCTCGAGCTACAAATCTTGCCTTATACTTTTTAATGCTACCATCTGCAGCATGTTTGATCTTGTAGATCCATTTGGAAGTTACAACTAACTTCCTATCTGGTCTTGGGACAACATCCCAAACATCATTCTTCATGATCGATTGGTACTCTTCGATCATAGAATCCTTCCATTCTTTCTATTATGCTGCTTCTTCATAACTGGAAGGTTCTTTATCAATAAAATCATATAGTAAGGCTACATACCCGAAACAAGATCTGGTCCTCTTTCTTTCTCTGTGATTCTCTTCTGGAGCCCCATATCTTTCCTCACCTTGGATAAGTTCTCGTACCCAAAAGTAGGTTTCCTCTTATGAGGATTCTTCTCCAGAGGTGGATCTACAGGTCTTTGTGGTTCTTCAAATTCTTAATCTTCTTCTTGAGTTTCTTTAGTCATGGTTGTATCATGAATTCTAGGTGCTTCTGCTTATTCAGGTTCTTTAGCAGGTCTCTTTCTGGATTTTTTGTAAGCTATGTCTTTATCAAATTTCACATCCCTACTGATGTCAATCTTCTTATATCCTGGGAAATATATTCTGTAAGCCTTCAAGCTTTCAGAGTAACCCACAAATATACCCTTCTTTCTTGAAGGATCTAATTTAGTCCTCTTCTCTTTGGGAATGTGGATGTACATAGGATAGCCGACTATTCTGAGATGGCTGACTTCTGGTTTCTTGTTGGAGAAGACTTCTTCATGAGTTTTGTTATCGAGTACTCTATGTGGAGTATAGTTCTGTACATACACCGTTGTTCTGGCAGCTTCCGCCCAAAGATTCATAGTAAGGTCTTGATCATGAAGCATTGCTTTTGCAGCTTCCATGATAGTTTTGTTCTTCCGTTCTGCAACCCCATTCTGTTGTGGATTATAAGGAGTGGAAAACTCCCTCTTAATCCCTGATTCTTTTCATAGCTCTTTGAATTCATTTGAAGTGAATTCTCCGCCATTATCTGATCGAATGGTCTTGATCTTATTTTCAGTATGGTTTTCGATCAAGGCTTTGATTTCTTTGAACTTACTGAATACTTCATCTTTTTTCTTCATGAAGTAAACCCATGTCTTCCTAGAAAATTCATCAATAAAAGAAACATAATATGCATACCCGCTTAGAGAGTTTGATGACATAGGACTGCATACATCGGAGTGGATGATTTCCAAGATTCCTTTTGCTTTGCTTTCACTACTTGGAAATTTATTCTTTGTATTCTTTCCTTTCGCACATCCTTTGCAAACCCCATCATGTTTTGCTTGAATTTCTGGGACACCTTCGACAACTTTGCTTGCAATAGGTAGTGCTCTGTAATGCACATGTGCAAGCCTTCTATGCCAAAGTTCACTTGGCTCTACTGTGTCCTGGACCAAGGCTTGTTATGGATGGCCCTTTAAGTTGTACAATCCTCCTTCTTGTTCTCCAATCACTACTACATCATCGATAGTCTTTCCTTTTGGCCACATGATGACTTGACCATCTATCAATGCAACCCGCATTCCTTTTGCATCTAATGCTGATATGGAGAGAAGGTTCTTCTTGAGTCCTGGCACAAATAATACTTCTTTCATTGTTAGAGATTTTCCAGAGTCTAACTTATATGAAGATTCTCCACTACCTTTTATTGGATATTGGTAGTCATCTCCTAGCTTTACCTTGTGAGGTGATTCATGTTCTGACAGTCTAACAAAGGATTCCTTGAATCTAGTCATATGTTTGGAAGCCCCGCTGTCTATAAGCCAATCATCACTACCATGAGTAATGTTACCTGTGAGATTTGATACCAGAACATATTCGTCCTCGCTTGAAGAATATTCGCTTTTATATCTGGATCTCTTCTTGGATGGTTCATCATCCTCTGCAGCATGAGCATGATGTCTTCTTTTGTTGCTCTTCTTTACTATCTTCTGTTTGCTAGGACAATTCCTTGCATAGTGTCCTTCTTCATCACAAGTATAGCATATGATCCTAGATACATCTCTTCTAGTATTATCTTTGTGAAAGTGCTTATCTCTAGAACCATGAGATTTTCTCTTGCTTGACTTGGAGTGAGACTTGGAGTGTACCGTAAGAGCTTGGTCTTCACTTCCCATCTTCTCTTCTTGGGCTGCTATCCAAGCTTCTTCTTGAGAGCACTCTTCCCATAGTTTGCTGAATTTGACTAACTTCTTCCTAGCACAGATTCCTTGGATGAAAGAATCCCATGACCTAGGAAGGCCATTCAATGTAGTCATTACAATCTCTGCATTTTCCACTTCTTCATCAACTGCTTCTAGTTGCTCTTTGATTTACGAAAATCTTGTGAAGTAATACTGGATTGTTTCTGCATTCTAAATATTCACATTCTTCAGTTGGTTTCTCAGGGTCATCTTCCAATTGATGTTCTTCCCTTCAAACAATTTGGTTAGGGCATCAAACATAGCTTTAGGTGTCTTGAGAGAGGACACTTGTGGGATAAGGTGATCCTTGATAGAATAAGCAATGATCGTCTTTTCCATAACCATATTATTCTTATGTAAGGCCTTTGCCTCATCTCCCTCTGGAACTGGAACCTCCTCACGAATGTAGGAGTCTAATTCATTTTCTTCTAGGACCAAGGAGATCCTATACTTTCAGGCTCGGAAGTTTTCAGCTCCCTCAAGCTTTTCATCAAGCTTGGTATGATTAGACATCTTAAATGAGAACCTCAAATGGAAATACAAAATATTTTAGATATTACCAGGTTCAAGATGTCGGATCTGAAACTTGAGCTGAAATCTTGTAGAGTTAGTTCAGGAGCAAATTAGGGTTTTGATTTTTTGAAGTTCTGTCTACCCAAATGCCTTGAAATTTGTTCCTAACTTTGATTTTGGGGAGGAGATCAATCCAGGCCTGGGCTCACTGAAAAAATCCTCTTCTGTAGAAATCCCTAATTTTTTACAGTAGTGACAGGTCCAAAACTAAAAAACCTCAGAATTGGATTATGCTTCGACAGAAAAATGTGCCCTAAGGAGGAGAGTTATTCCACCTTACTTTTGCTGAAAGTCTTTGGAGGAATATCCCCAAACTAGGAAGCCCTAGTTCCCGCAGCTGCACAGTGTCTTCTTCTTAGGTTAGCTCTGATACCATGTTAGTTTTTCAACACTAAGCTAGCATTATGTTAGGATCTTTACTGAGAGAATAACAAGTACAACAATCAAACACAAGATACAATGATCACAGTGTTTTTAATTGGGAAAACCATAAATGGATAAAAACCCCAAAACTTCCTCAGATATAGAATCAACACAAGATGTAAAACCCCAAAATAGTAAGATGCACTCCCGACAGCAGTAATCTTCTTCTTGTCTAGCCCTAGTGTATTCTCCTTCCTCAACTATGCACTACACTTGAGTGTGTGAGTGATGTGTTAAATAGAGATCCTAGCTCTCTATTTATACTAATCCCAACATGATTAATACCCTACTAGGGCTGACCTCTACTAGGAGATTATAATAACCCTAGTGCCCTGAGACTGCGGGGACTTTAACCCTTACACAATCAGAGGGTTACCCACTATGACTTGACATGACTTATTTGCATTATTGATCCTCCCGATCAGAGCATTGGGGCATGACAACATGACTCAAATACATAATAGATACATCCAGGAATAAACATCGGGTTACAATACATAAGATACATAGACGAATACATTCCCAAGTTACAAATACATCAACATAGGTAAACCAATTCATCAACATATCCAAACACCAAGTTCTCTTCAATATAGTTTGCATTCAAAGTGGGGATATTGAATTATCAACCAGAAAAACCAACTCATGGCTATGGATGAATTATCCCTGCTAGCAAGAATGAAATTCACAACTAGATTTTGTAGGAATGTATCCAAGTAGTACTTTATATCTTCATCCTTCTTCTTTTTAAGCCTTGAAAATAGATGGTCACCTAGTGACCCATGGGAATGTTTGAAGTAGATGATATTTCCAATGAACTAATGCTTACAATAAAAATATTCTACCAATAAAAATCAGTCAAGTCTTTTGGCCACAACAACATCTGCCACCCGCATGTTGTGCTAGGTAGGAGCCAAGGGTCTCACTTCAATATCCACCAATCTGTTATTTGTAATGTATTGTTGAAACCAAGGGGTCATCTGATTAGTCCTAGATTTGGAACCCCGTGATTCTTTAGTAGTGGTGGTAAATTTGGGGTTGACCACTAGAATGAGGGAACGACAACCAAGGAGACCACACCTTTCAATAGTCTCCCATAAGTCTAGTTAATCAACAGAAATCCCACAATAGTTAATAATGTGTAGGGGTATATCCAAAACCCTACAAAAACATTTCAATAAGATACCCCCACAAATACGAAAGGGATTAATTCTAATACAAGCAAGGTTCCAAGCAAAAAGAATGCCTCCTGAAAGGAATGTAGTATCAACCAAACAAAAATCCCATGTGGGGAGCATAATCCAGAGAAACTCCCTTGCTTTCAAACCAAAGACCATCCTCTCCAAAAATAATAGGATATCCAGGCAAACCAAATGTAATAACCTCTAGAGGGTCACAATCTTCGGGGTACCCCCACCCTCTAATATTTAAGGACAATATCATCATTAGGTAACAAACTTTATGGCTGAATCTACTCTAAAAGGTCTGGAATCATTTGATAGTGCATCCTATGAATCCAAAATCTCATTAACAATTTCCTTGTCTGTCGTCGACTCATTTCCTAACATTGGCTATTCCAAGTGGACTTACCTCCTTCTCTTTCCATTGTTATGTTTTCCATACTCAACTTCTTATCATCTGAGTAGTTGGTTCACCAATAGAATGTACTGCACCACAACTAATAATATGACCTAGAGCTACTAAGGGTTATAAGAAATGAGATTCAACCTCACTAACTACCCATTCAAAAGATACCAATTGTTCTAGTTGCAAGCTTATGTGGTTTCTCTTTTCAAAAGTTGTTTTATTTTTTTCATTGATACAAATATGCACTCTTTACAAATAGGTAATATTTTGTTTAGAATATTTGATTCATATAGAAATAATATACAGTTATTATGTTTGATTCATGATTGTATGAGTAGACACAAATATAAAACATATCATATGAGGTGTTTTCAGATAATTTTGATTGAATTAGCATAAAATAATAGAAAACATCGGTTAAAAGGTATAATATTAGGCTTTATGTCATCCATTGTTTTTAAATACAAAGGTTGACCTGATAAAGACTTATCTTGTGTTGTAATTGTTGATTAATTAATCCACAAATTAGATCATATTATGTTGACTATAAGCTCAATTTATTCCAAAGAAACTATATTCTCAACCATTATCTCAATGTAAATAACATTTTATCAAACCAAAGGCATTCATTTCAATACTAACAAGGATCATGAGAATTTAACAATTTGTGAGAGATAGCACATAATGAGAAACAAAGATCCTTCTAATTAATCATTCATCCATATATTTATTGAACATAGATAAAACATTTTACTTATGTATTACTTCAAAAATCATAAACCAACTTTATATTATCTTCATGCTTGTTATTTATATGACTAGGAACCAAACATAAACTTCCGATAACATTCAGAACTTACCAAAGGATCATTTGTTGTATTTAAAGAATTGCACAATATTTAGCTATGGGGTATGTTTTTCAAGGTGATATACTTATGAAATCAAAATGCTTAGGCTATAACTGAAATAGTCAACCAATATGCCTTACAAGAATTGCCAAGAGTGGAGTAATGATGACATATCTAGAAGGGAACAAAGAGTCAATTGGTATCAGTTATATCTTAGATGCATGCCCAATGAAAGATAGTGATATTTGTAGTAATTCATCATACTCCTATTTAATTTATCAAATTATTTACCAAAATAATGTTGGTTAGGTGTGCCAAGAATGAATTAAATGAAGGATTGCAACAATAGAAACCAAATGGTGACAAAACACTATGATCAAAATTCAGATCTATCTTAAGAAGTATAAGGCAAAAATATATTTAGATATGTCATATTAATTTGGCATCCAATATTATCATACTCAGAACAAATTTATGTGCCAATAAATTAGTACTGTTTGAATTAATCCCGAGATACAAAGTTCAACATCACGTTGCAAGTGGATTTGAGAGCAAATATAGTTCCAAATACCTGTATTACATAATAATGATCTACTCATTTAAGACATTTGATCTTTAAGAGGGATTAACAATATTTTGTTAAAAGAGATTTAGTTGTTTTCATATAATGTGATGAAGACATGGTTAGCAATGAAACACTAAACAAGAAAATAAAAACGAAAAGGCATAACACAATATGAAATCTAAGTTGTATTGAAACTAGTATGGAAAAAAATATAGCAAATTCACAAAAATGTTATATACAATATTGCACTACAACAAGTAAAAATATTATATATGCATATATACAAAAAATACATTGTCTTCTTATCCTAAGGAAAAGTTGTAACTTCTGTACTTACTGCCATTGTCTTCTTCATAGGATTCACAGTAGTAAACAAAAGGAGAATCTAAGTTCCTAATGGATATATTCTAAAATATACAGACATATTGTCCCAGTAGTAGAGAAAAAAACATAACGACATGTTTATTTCCCTAGAGAGGTCCCAGAACCCTTGCCATCAACAAATTTCTCGTTTGATACATCATTCTGCACTCAGGATTCGAAGGCCATAGTTCCTACATGAATCTCGACACGAGTCAGTCTATCCATGAGATCTTGAATGGCATGGGATTGCTCCTGACGTTGGGATTCCTCGGCAGATGTTTTCTCCCTCTGAATCAATCTCACTTCATGGATGTCCTCTGCAACTTGCTCAAAACTTTCCCTTTCTTCTCCTTTGAGTCAGTGAAGTTGACGCTTCTGAATATCCACATCATATTCAAATATCCTTAGTATTCATCATAGTGCTTCCAGGCCATGCTACAGACAACAAGGCTCACTCTCATCAGTGGAGACCATGTTATTAGCGTGTTTGTAGAGGGGCCAATTATCTTGGAGGCTCTCAAAGCTCTAAATTTCTTTCTTGAGATGAATGAAGTCAGAGATAAGTTGGTTCCTAAATATATTGTAGGAATGATCTTTCTCATCAACCAAGTCATTGTTCTTCATAATGAAAAAAAATATTGTTGGAATTCTCTAAATCCATCCTCCACCTCAAATCTCACCCATGGCCATATTAACGTCATCTCGCATGATCTAAACTAGCTTGACATACTTTCCACAACTCTCATAGAGGGCGCATAATATTCTATGACTACTACGGTTTGTACCTATTGTAGTACAAAACCAAAATTTGCAAGAGGTTCATCGCTTGGTGAGTCTGATATGACATACTAATCTCCTTCCATTTTTGTTGCATTTATGTTCTGCCAAATCCTACTTCACTCTGCCTCACTCTTCCTTGTAACGTCACCCATGTTTGCATGCTCCATGGATCTCTTCGATTTCATTCACTCCATGTCACACATATCTTTGATTTGATTCACCATGTTTCACACATACCTCCACATGAATGTTTTTGCGATAGGAACAATATTCGACTATCATGCATTAAGATAGATGATTAATGTCATCGCTTTTTCTCCTTTTTGCACATCTAGGTGTCTGATATCTAATATTCCTCAATATGACGATAGACGATTACACCATATGACAAATGAGAAATGTTGTCGGTCCTTTTATTCTTTTGTATCTGTCTCCATCGGATCCAACGTTCTTCCCCTGTTTTTTGATGACCATGACATATTATGGATGGAACATTTCATTGGATATCCGATTTCTTGTAAAGTATTTTTTTGGCAGTTTTCCGTAGTCGGAAATATTTTTTTCTGATAAGTGTTGGTGGTGGAATATCCGATGTTGATATGTTGGATCTATGACTAGTATATTGATACATGTGTTGTCGGATATCAAATGTCATAGTGTCAGATAATTGTCTATATAGTAAACATGTCAGATATCTGATGAAACGAAATCGACGTTTATAAAATCCGACCCTTGTGAGATAGTCAACTAGTTTTTGTTGAAAATCAGATGTATAGTCCGTTGTATTTTGTGCTCAAATTATTTTGTGTAGTCTTTTTGAATGGCATTGCACCTTACTAAGAAAATGGTCTTATTTCAGCCAAGTTGTGGTTTCTTTTTTTTTAAGGAGGAAAAAAAAAGATATATATGTGTGTGTGTGTGTGTGTGTGTGTGTGTGTGCGTGCGTGTGTGTGTATTTTTGTGTATAGTGAATCTGTGTTTATGCTCACTAATAAACAATCTACATTCAAGGTGGTTACTGGTTTGATGGTCTTGAAATAGATTAAGGTTTCTCCAAGAGGTCTATCACAAATTTCCCTCCTCTTCTTACATCTTTCATATAGGGATACCTTATCACTTATGAACCTTTTTTTCATCTGTTGAATATCATTATCAATGATTTATGGCTGAGAAGATGAAAATTATATAAAATTACTTCCACTAGATCCAGTTTTACTCTTGCAAAACCATTGTTGATTATAAACTTAAATATTTTTTCCAATTGAAATATCTCCTTTGAAATTCTTATGTTGATTTGTAAATAGATAACTGCTTCTCCCAACAATTCACCATTTGTTGCTCTCAGCAACAGATAACATTTCAGCTACTAAAATTGGAGCCCCATTCATCCACTAAGGTAACATTTAACGTTATTATTTTTTTCTTACGGGGTCTTACCCATGCTTATTGTATGTACTATGTTTCAGTTTTTTATAAAATGCACCAAAGCCTTGTTTTTTTAGTTTTGTGGATTGTGGAAGCAAACTCTTTTCCTTGTTATTTTTGCTTTTCCACAATCCTCATTGTAGCTAGAGGAAGTCCTTTTTTGGAAGTTTTTAAAATTGTTTTCTCACAACCCATAAACCACAAATGTGTATTGTGAATATTGCAAATTTCCATATTTTGTTTATTTTACCTTTCGCAACTCGCAACCTACAAATGTGGATTGCGGATATTGGAAAATATTTTCACAAATAAAATCTGAATTTTTGGTTCCGCATTTCCACAACCCACAACGTGGATTGAGAAAATCAGAAACTCAATAAGTAATAAAATTGCAAAATTGTGTTCTTGCAATTCCGCAACTCACAATACGGATTGCGAATTGCAGAAGTAAACAAATCCACTTTTGTTCCCAAATATCATCCTGCAACCTACAATGCAGATTGTGGGTTACAAAAATATAAATTGAGAAAATCAGTTAAAGTTTATCTCTAAAATTCCATTTCCCACTCTAATCTCAGCCATTGATTTGTTTGAAATCTATGATGTAGATCTATTTCATTGCTGGACTTGTCTAATTTAAATCATTTGAATTTTACGATCTGTTCACCATTTCAACCTGCAAATTTTAACCTATGTAAATATTTTACTGTGATTTTCTCATCGATCCCATGAATCCTCTTGTTTTCAAGCTATCTAGGGTAATTTTCTCGAATTTCATAATTCTCAGCGGTACAATCTTGTTATTTTTATCTTGGGTAAATTTTAATTATGGTCACCAAATTTTTATTAGAATTTACCTTCCAGTATGCAAATATGTCAATAACTACAAGATCTAAGGCTGCTCTTAACGAGCAGAAGATCAAGGACCCTAATGCTAGTATTTTCCCTGGCAACAACGGACGGGCGTTGGAAACATGTTACCTGGACTGGTCCCGAATATATGATATTTTTGACAATGACAATATTTCCACCATTTCCCATGAAAAATAAGCTTACAACAACATAAGTAAGTCCTAGCTTCATTTTATAGCCTCTAGACCTCCGTTCATCCCATACACAAACATGGTAAATTTGGCACTTAACCACGCAAACCCTAAAGAGGTATATCTTGAGTATCATGCACAGACGAAGCTAGCCTCCTTTCTCCCTGAGGTATTTGCAAGAGCATACTCCCTCAGACCACCATAATAGTTGTTGAATGCTCAATTTATTGAAGCTTCCATGACCCATTTTAATTTTGAAGAAATGATAAAATCATGAATGGATAACCCCAGAGAGTTCATCCCCAAGCATGATAAATCCTATCCCATATCCCGTCTCAAGGATTTGTTCTCTCTACTGGAGGAAATGCTCTACATGCTTTATGGTAGCCAAATTGTACTATATTTAAAGAGGAATGGGTGCCCCTTGCTCATCATGTCCGGAATATAGGTGAATATTTCAACTGGGCACAAATTATTTCGGTCATTTTGAAGGAGACCATAGAAAAGTATCATGAGAAATTGGCATCCATAAATCTATCATTCTCCCTATCGGCTTATGTTATGGACATATTTTGTTCAACATATCAATTACCATCTATGGGATGGAATTGAACAAGACTTCACCACCTATCCACATCTAATGCTCAGCCTTATAGGAGGACAATTTTATTCTCCACATTCATGGCATATGCAACCATTTAATTTGGTCCATTTTTCATAAAATCTTAAAAGGGGATTCCCCTACATTCTCTGACGGGGCCAAGGCACTAATATCAACCATGGGAGATTGGTATGTGGGTGAGTACTTCTCCTACATCAGAGTTTGGGGAAACAACATTGTTCATCTGCTGCCCTGGATAGTTCTGGACATGATGGTACTCCACCATACAATGATTGATGGGGTCTTCTTGAAGATTAGAGAATCAAAGAGAAAATGCTAGCCAAACTTTCCCCTCAATTTGGGATTTTTTACTTTGCAGAATTCCATACATGCTTCCATTCTTTGGAAGGAAATTACTAAAATGAACTTAGGGAAGGCACCTAAATGGATGCATGATCCTATGTCATTCTTAGCCAACCACTTTATTCAGGAGCACATGAAGATCACATATGTCCATCAGGAAAACCTCGATGACTCAATTTACCGAGGTGCTGATGAATTTTCAGAGGTGGTGAATAGAATCTCTTCACCACGAGAGAAAATATTCATTTTCCAATATCAAAAGGAGACTAAGAAAATAGTATTACAATATAGAATCTCAAATTGGTAGTGGAATAAAATATCTAAAAGAAAACAACTGAAAAATAAGCGAAAGAGTCATTAGCTGGATCTTCTTCCACTCAGGTTGATCACTCAAAGGATAAAGGTAAGTTTATTCTTAAAGTTCCTACAAGGTCCCAACCTTCTTCTACACTTCAGGCCCTGCTCAAGTGAGAAGAGATAAAGAAAAGTTTAAAAATAATGAGCTTAGAAGTGGAGGCACATAAAGCAATTTTTGAGCCACAACCAAAGAGGAAAAAGGTTTGAGAAGTCATTCCACAGGTTCAAGGACAAGTAGCAGTCCTAGAACCTCCACCAAAAATATTCTAGAGGGTAGAACATCCAGTTATATAATTTTATCCAATTCAACAAGTTGATCCACCACCCCATGCGAATATTGAGGTGTTGGATAATGAAATCGACCACAAGGAGGAAATCTCTCCCTCTACTTATGTTTTACTAGTTATTATTCCTACCATCATACCACCAAATTTTTCACCAACTGATTCAGTTAGAATTCCATTCGAAACTTCAATTCCTCAACATTCCTTTTCAAAGATTAACCTCTCCCACATTATTTCTTAGACTAATGGTACACCTTTAGTATATTCACATATGCCTATTTCTACCCCTTTTTCCACCTTACCCATTTTTTTAGCAACATTTGAGTTGCCTTCCATTTCCACAAACCCATTCCTTAGTATCACAACCTGGTATCTCTTCCATCCCTAATACTTCCCCCAAACTTATCACTCATATTTGTATTTCCATCTTTTCACCCCTACCTGTTATGCCTCTGTTGCGGCTGCAACTGTTTCCCCAAATTTCTTAAATTTTGGTCCCCTCCTCATGATTTGGCATTGTTTTTTTTAATTGTTTGGATCCTTGAACCCTTTGTTCGTGCTTTAAGTTTGGATAGGCTTGATGATTATAAATAATCTGGCTTAATTTTCACTCGTGTGTGGAATTGTTGTAAATCTCAGTTTTTAAAGTTTGTTTTTGCTGAGTTTAACGTGGATCAGGATTTTTGTCATTTGCAAAAAGATTTTTCAGAGGTGAAATAGTTCAATCGCTGCCAGGTTGGAAGTATTCGTCACTTAGATCGGAGGTTGTTGTCCTGGTTTGCTTCTGTCGTTGCGGCTCTCAAAGTAGTTAAGCCTCTGAAGTATAAAGCACTCCGCCCTTCGATATGTGTCACATGGCTATAACCTTTCTTTTTCCACCGTTGTGGCTCCCAAATCGACTAAGCACCCGAATTCTAAAACGCTCCGCCAGTTGATGCGTCAGTATTTTAGTCGCTTGCCCGTAAATTTTTCTTCTTCCACTATTACAGCTCCCAAAGTGATTAAGCTTCCAAAGTGTAAAACCTTCTGATTTTCGATTGAGAGTTTTCCCGCCCGCGGGTCGCGTATCCTTAACCTTTTCGTTTTCTTCGTTGCATCTAGGAAATCCTTTTTGCGTCTGATGTCAATATCCTTCTGAATTCCGATTTAGAACTTTCCAGCTCGAGGTAGTGATGGCAGCATTTGTTAAAATTCTCAGATCAAGGGGTGCAACTGGCCATTTTCTTGTGGATTAGCCATTCCAGGTGGTTTAATTTAACGTTTAAAATTCCATTCCAATGAATGATGCATAGTAATTGATTGCAGGTAGAACTCAAGGGACTGTTGGGGAGACCGCGGCGTGAAGGCGTAGCTTGAGATTTTTGTAAAAAATAAAACCGAAACTGGTAGGGTCACAAGGGAGACAAGCAAAGGAAAAGACAAAATCGTAAGCAACAAAAGCATAGATCTGAAATGTCCAACAGTTACTCAGCTGATCATGAGCATATGAAGAAAAGATGAAAGGAGGGATATGAAACGCTCGAAGAACCAAAGAGTCACACGTTTGGGGGGAACCCAAGCGGTCTACTGATTTTGTTTAAATATTTGAAAGTTAGAATTTACCAGGGATTTTTTCCCTGGAAAAACTTGTAACTTAATGCTTGTAAGAGGAACTATTTCGTTTTACAATCAGAAACTGCAAATTTGGCCTGTTGGAGGAAGTGTTGTGTGGAAAATATCAATGAGTTGAAATGAGCAATGTTGAATGTGAACTATTTCATTTTCAGCTGTGTCTCATTAGCTATAAGAGTGTTCTAATTTATTGAACCTATGTTCTTACCTGAATGTTCTTCAGTACCTTTATGATGTCTTTTTCCACTATGAGTAATGGAATTTTTAATTATTGATGAGCTATCTTATCATATATGCTTTTATTTGTGTTTATATGTTTGGTTATAAGAACAACTATCTGTGATTTTCCATAACACATGAACAGGGGTGCATTACTCATGAATGAATACCCAGCTCTCTAGAGATAGTTTAGTTAGTATTTATTTTCTTGCATGATTTGGATGCTTGCGAGTCTAAGACGAGAGGTAAGAACCTGCGCATCACATTGTGACTACTCTTTGCATCTTTATCACCCTCCATGGTTAATTAGTCACGTGCATATCATACTTAAGTCAAAAAATACAAAATACACGGTGGACCGGGATGCAACTGGTAAAACCTTTGTTTTGTTACTTGACCTACGGTAGCCGGACCACAAACCGGACGGATTCCCTATACCAAACAGTCACGGGCTAATTGGGAACGTTGACTGGGGAGAATCCCTTGCTGTTGTTTCCTATGGATTTCTAGGCCTCAATAGTTCTGGTGCTAGAAGGAGGGCCTCCAGTGCATGGCTGGCCGAGGAAACCCATTTTCCCGAGATTATTCCACCGGTAACAATTCTGAAAGTAGTGGACTTCATAATCCAATTCTGGAAGAAAGGAATAGAGAACATCTATATTCTATTGGAAACGAAGTTGTTAATGACCTGAGAAGACACAGCAGGGAATATGTAAGGAAGATTGGAGGATTTCGAATTATCCCTGAATTTCCCAGAAGATAATATAGAAAGAAAGATCGTCCTATACTAGAAGACTCAGTGCTGGTTGGAGACTAGGAAGAACTTGTAGAAATAGCCTTACAGGAAGTTGTACTACCTTTGAATCAAGAAGGCCCAGATACCCCTCACAGTTCTCCGGCTCACACTCCTATTGGCTCACCTCCTCACTCTCCACCTAGACTCATGGTAGGAGTAAATGCTAATCCACCACCTAACCCACCAAATCCACCACCTGCTTGGAGAGCCAGATCACCATTAAACCTGACACCTCCATTACATGATCTACCTCAAGCCTTTGACAAGATGTTGCCCAAGTTCGAACCAAGTGAGAGGATATTAGTAGATGACCACCTACAAAGTTTTTACTTGGCAATAGAAGGATTAATGGCCAGGGAGTATGAAGACGTAGTCTGTAGACTGTTCCCACATACCCTTAAGGGAGTTGCAGCATTATGGTACTTTGGGTTTCCTGCAAACTCTATCCCTGATTGGGATACCTTTGAAAGGATATTTAGGAGTAAATATGTGACTCGGAAGACTCATGTAGCCCTCATGAAAGGGCTATGTGCCTTAAAGAAAGAGAGAAAGGAAAAGGTGCACAGTTTCACACAAAGATTTGCAGCCTATCTCAAGAATTTTTCTTAAACAGATAAACCCTCAGACAAGGTCCTGATTGAATATTATACTTCAGCTTTAGGCCCTGATTTGGCCATCTTTGCCAAAATAAGGGCCAAGCCTACTTTGGCAGAAACCTATGCAGAGGCAGAAGTAGTGGAGGCTGAAAGAGAAAGTATTGAAGATTATCCCGAACAGTCAGGAGAGAAAGGTGCAGGAAGGAAAGCCTTATTCTTTACTAAGCCTGAGGAAGAGAAATTGCCAGATTTTGAAAATATGGCAAAAATGATGCAGAAGCTTTCCAACAAAATCATAGATTTGGAGAAAGAGAAGGAAACACAAAAGTTCTATAAGCCCTATTATAAGAAAAGAGAGGATAACAATTAGTCTCAACCTCCTCCTCACAATGCTGCATCTATGAATTTAACAGAGGTAGGCATGGACAATTTTTGCACTTTCCACCAGCAACCACACTCTGAAAAGAATTTTCCCCAATGGATAAACTCAGTGACATTGGTCATGAATCAGCTGTTGTATTCTAGATTAACAGAAGATGGAGATGAAGAAAGAAAAGAGAGTACCACTTCAACGAAGGAACCAGAAGAGGAAACCATGGTTCTGTGGAATTTTGTTTCATTATTTGATGTTGAAGAGGAAAAGAATCAGAGAAACAATGTCATGGAAACCAACGTTACAACAAGGAGCCAAGGGGTGGTTAAAGAAGACAGTCTCATTCTCCCAAAGATCAAAAGGCTGCAAAAGAATGTTAAGAAATTTCAAAATAAATCCTTAGCTGATAAAATTCCAGAATTCACTATTACCAGCCAATATCCTAAGTAGAATAATACGTTGGCCAAGCCAAATGAAGAAAAGATGAATGTTGATAAACCTCACCCCATTGAACAGCAGATGGATGATGACATTGTGGAAGATATTAAGAAGGCGAGGGAAAACGTTTCACTATTTGAAATGTGTAAAGTGCCACAACAAAAAGAAAAACTATTGAAAGCACTTGAAGCATTGGACGAGAAGATGCCCACTGTCAATCAACCTCGGGAAGAAGAAGAAATTGGAGAAAACAGCATTGAAAGTAAGTCTAAGAGAAAACAACCACCTTTCCTCCTCACTTTTGAAATTTTCAATCACAACGTACATAATTGTCTGGTAGACTCAGGGGCGTCCGTTAATATCATGCCAATATCAGTCTGTAAAAAGATAAATGGGCAGCCTAAGCCATCCATTTGGAGGGTTTTTCAGTTGGATAGGACGGATGTAAAGGTAATTGGTGAGATGGAAGATGTCCTAGTCCATCTGGCATCAAATGATAAAGTGTGCCAAGTCATTAATATTGTGGTGGCTGATATACCAGACACTTACGGTCTTGTCCTAAGCAGAGATTGGTCGGCAAAACTAAATGTATATTTTTCCTTGGATTGGTCACATCTGTGCCTTCCATACAAAGGAAGTCCGAACCAGATTAAGATTTTAAGGGAGCCTCACATGAAATACAAAATTACTCAATTGGATGAGAAGAATGAACAAGTGGATGCTGTATTGGGAAACTATTTTATTGAGTTGGAACTAGGAAATTACCAAGCAGAAGAAGCCAGCAACACATCAAACACTCAGCCTGATCTCCTTCGATTCTCATAGGATGATGAGATTGACTGTAACATAGTAAACTTAGTCATAGGAGTAGATTCGCATTCAGTAGTTAGTGATTTTTGGACTTTGTTTTTTGATGGCTCTAAGACGTTAGAAGGGTCAGGGGCCGGTTGTGTCCTGATCGACCCCCAGAAGAATAAACATTTTCTCTCATGTAGATTAGAGTTTGAATGTACGAATAATACAGTTGAGTACGAAGCGCTAGTGCAGGGATTAAGGAAAGCGATTGAATTAAAGGTAAGTAATCTGAAAGTTTTTGGAGATTCCGAAATTATTGTGAAACAAATCCAGAATCAAATACATTGTGTTTCCCCTCACTTAAAGGCTTACCAAAATGAGGTATGGGACCTGCTTAAATGTTTTAATGCATTCAATATTATTTCAATTCCAAGACTTAAAAATGTAATGACTGACTTGCTGGCCACATCAACCGCTAGGTTGGTACCCACTAATAATCGATGCTCTATTGAATTACTTTTCAGGCCCTCAGTACCTGATATGATTACCAACCTATGAGTGTTCGATGATGACCAGCAAATTATAGAATGCTTAACGAATGATGAGGTATTTAAAGGAGCAATTATAGACGATGAAGAACATCAGGCTGAGCTGAAGTATAATAATTTCATCCCTAAAGGATTCAGAACGTTAGAAAGAATGTTCAATTTAAATGAGAACTTCAGAAGACCAGCCAACGTGAAGACCCACAACTCATTTCTACAGTTCGAGCTGATAAATTTAGGGACTGAGATGAATCCTAAATTTGTGAATCTTGGCAAATGTTGTTCACTAGCAGAAAGAGACAAGTTAGTCAGTCTGTTTAAACAATATAAATATGTTTTCGCATGGACATACGAAGATTTGAAAACATACGACACCAGCATCATCAAGCATGTTATTCCCATCAAAGCTGGCGTCAAGCTGTATCAGCAACCTTTGAGAAAAATGCATCCAAAATTGGAACTGCTGATTCAGAGTGAAGTAAAGAAATTATTGGATGCTAGAATCATTTTTAAGGTCAGACACTCTGAGTGGGTATCAAATCTGGTACCAGTGAGGAAAAAGTCTGGAGAAATTAGACTCTACGTGGATTTCAGGAATCTAAACCGTGCTTCAGACAAAGTGCCACCCATGGAGCAATTGCTACAAAAGGTTTCAAGTTCTGAGCTATTTTCATTATTAGATGGTTTCTATGGCTACAATCAAGTATTGGTAGCCAAAGAAGACATATTGAAGACAACGTTCAAGACTAAATGGGGAACCTTTGCATACAGAAGGATGCCCTTTGGGCTTATAAATGCTGGAGCGATGTTTCAGAGGGATATGGACATAGCTTTCCATCGATTGATTGGTTGTAGTGCTGTAGTGTACCTTGATGATATTACGATATTATCCAAAAGGAAAGAAGAACATGCATTTCACTTAAGGAATATTTTTGAACGATGTCGGAAATATGGCATCTCACTCAATCCCAAGAAGTGTGTGTTCATTGTCACGGAGGGCAATTTTCTGGGTCACATAGTTTCAATGAAAGGAATCTCTATAGATCCAGAAAGAATTAAGGCCATTGAACAAATCCCCTTGCCCCATAATAAAAAAGTGACGCAATCATTTATGGGAACTATAAACTTCGTGCGAAGATTTGTGCCTGATTTCGCTCAGATTGTCAAGCCGCTACATCAGATGGTGAAGAAAAATGCACAATTCAAGTGGATTGAGATTGAGAAGAACTCTTTCATCAAAATTAAAACTACTGTTGCACACGCACCCTCCCTGAGAATCCCAAATTTCGATAAAGACTTTATTCTGTATACCTTTGCATTCGATGATTCGCTAGCAGCTATGCTGACGCAAAAGGAAGATGGGGGGGATGAATTCCCAATATATTTCATGAGAACTGGTCTACAAGGCGCTGAATTGAATTACCCAGCCATTGATAAACAAGCTTATGCAGTATTCAAAGCAGTGAAGCAAGTCAGGCCTTATATTTTAAAAAATCGAACCAAGGTGATCGTCCCCTACCCAGCTGTAAGGTCCCTTCTTGTACAAAAGGAGTTACGAGAAATAAGGGGCAACTGGGTAACAGCTCTTCAAGAGTACGACCTTGAATTCAAGCCAGCCTCTATAGTTAAAGGACAAGGGTTGTGCAAACTGATGACTGAAAATGGAAAAAATGAAGAACACGCTTGGGAGGATGAAGTCGGATTACATGTAATGGAGGTATGTCCTTTGTTTACAGCTCCTGAGTCTTGGTACAAAGACCTTGTGCATTACCTACAGATAGGGTTGTTTCCAAAACATTGGAGTTCTAAGCAAAGAAGAGCGTGCGTCTCAAATCAGCATCCTATCAAATTGTTGAAGGAATATTATTCAGGAAAAACTATGACGGAGTTCTCCTGAGATGCTTAGAGAAAGAAGATGTGAATAAAGTGATGACAAATTTGCATGACGGGCCTGCTGGGGGACATTATTTAGGAGATACTACAGCCCACAAAATCCTCAGAGCTGGTTACTATTGGCCTATGCTCTTCAAAGATGCACACGCACATGTCAGGAAGTGTGATATTTGCCAAAGGTGTAGTGGGAGACAACCTAAAGCAGCGGCACCCCTAAATCCCGTGATGATCACGGAGCCATTCGAGCAATGGGGGTTGGATATTATTGGAGAAATAAAACCAAATTCCTCTCTGCAGCACAAGTACATTCTGACCATGACCGATTATTTCACTCGCTGGGTCGAAGCTATCCCGTTGCGCAAGATAAATGAAGACGTGGTCATCAGCTTCCTGCAAGATCATATTATGACCAGGTTTGGAGTTCCAGTTTTGTTAGCCTTTGATAATGCTAAGTAATTTTCATCAATTAAATTAACTGCTTTTTCTCATGACAAAGGGATAAAATTGCATTATTCTGCTAATTACTATCCATAAGGAAATGGCTTTCCTGAATCCTCTAACAAAAATCTGATTAGAATTTTAAAGAAGACTGTAATAGAAAACCAGAGGAGTTGGCACTCAGCGCTACCTAATTCCCTTTGGGTTGATAGAGTCACCCCCAAGTCTTCGATTGGAGTGTCTCCATATACCCTTGTCTACGATAAAGAAGTCATTCTTCCTCCCAATATCATGCTACCTTCTTCCATAATAGCTCAAGAATCTAGAGGGTCGGATGATGAAGTTTTGCAAATAAATATAAATAATCTCCTGAAAGTAGAAGAGGCTACATATAAATCCAGAGAGCACTTTAAGCAACAACAGGACGTAATAAAGAGATGGTTTGACAAACATAAGGCAGGAACAAAATAGTTTGAAGTGGGAGATCTGGTTCTTAAGTGGGACCACCCCCATGATGAGAAAGGAAAGCATACTGAATTCCAGCAGTTGTGGGTAGGCCCTTTTCAGATTGCAGCAAAGCTTGGCCCTTCTACTTATAACTTGCAATATCTACAAGGGTGGGAAGAGAACTTATCAGTATATGGCTTGGTTCTCAAGCCTTATTTTTCCTAAGTTTGTCTGAGTTCTTCTGTCATGTATATAAATAATATGTTTTGGCTGTCTTTTTTAGTCTTTGAGGCATGAAGTTGAGTTTTGTGTTACTTTAGATTTTCTGTTTTATTTTAAATAAAAGAAAAAATCTTTGGTCGCATGGAGAGCATTAGAATTTTGGACCAGCTAAAATCCTTGATTTAAGACTGTGTATTATGGTTTTATCTGATAGAATTCCTTCTAGTTTAGCAGTTTTCCCAAATGGCTATGAATGCATTGAAGTCCTGCTTAATCCCTGTAAAGTAACTCAAGATCAAAAGGTCTAGAATACTATTCCGAGGCTCCATCCATCTCACACTTAAAATTGTCCTAGGGGGTGACAGCAAAAGACCCATGGAAAGGAAGCAGGGTAAGCAGTATATTATATATAAATGATCCCATGCCAAGAATTGAAAGCCAAAAGGCCAAGAAGAGTAAAAAATCCTAATAAATCAATGTATATCAGAACAAAGTACTAAATCATATGAGTATATAATTGCCAAAAGTTCCTCTCCGTCCGTGAGCTGAAAATTAAACACATCTCTCACACAAAAGGACACTATGGATAGAGGAGCTTGAATAAAATTCAGAAAGAAAGGCATGAGGAGGACTCAAAGCACAAAAGTCCAAAAGCACAAAAAAGTGCAAAATGGCATGGGAATGAGGAACAAATGAATATTTCTATAAACCAGATGTTACGATCCTATGGTTTCCAAGCTGGAAGCTACCTAAAGACAGAAGTAAAAATGAAACTCATACTCTTGGCCTCGAAAGAGTTATCTTGACTCTGAGATCTTGGTTTCCATTTTCCCAAATTGAACTACCCTCAATGTTTAAAAGTACATATATCGCCTTTTTGGGAAATCCATATATCTAGAAGAATTCAACATGGTGGTTTTATTATCAAACAATTTGTTATTCAAAGAAGAAATTATCTAGAGGTCTAGGTTCACCAGGTAGTCGCCAATTGTTGCGGCTCCAACTGTTTCCCCAAATTTCTTAAATTTTGTTCCCCTCCTCATGATTTAGCATTGTTTTTTTCAATTGTTTGGATCCTTCAACCTTTTGGTCGTGCTTTAAGTTTGTATAGGTTTGATGATTATAAATAATATGGCTTAATTTTCGCTCGTGTGTGGAATTGTTGTAAATCTCAGTTTTTAAAGTTTGTTTTTGTTGAGTTTAAAGTGGATCATGTTTTTTGTCATTTGCAAAATGATGTTTCAGAGGTGAAACGGTTCAATCACTGCCAGGTTGGAATTTTTCGTCACTTAGATCGGAGGTTGCTGTCCTGGTTTGCTTCCGCCGTTGCGGCTCTCAAAGTAGTTAAGCCTCCGAAGTATAAAGCACTCTGCCCTCTGATATGCGTCGCGTGGCTATAACCTTTCTTCTTCTGCCGTTGAGGCTCCCAAATCGACTAAGCGCCTGAAGTATAAAACGCTCCGCCAGCTGATGCGTTAGTCTTTTAGTCGCTTTCCCGTAACTTTTTCTTCTTCCACCATTGCGGCTCCCAAAGTGATTAAGCTTTCGAAGTGTAAAACCTTCCGATTTCTGATTGAGAGTTTTCTCGCCCGCGGGTCGCGTATCCTTAACCTTTCTGTTTTTGCCATTGTAGCTAGGAAAGCCTTTTCACGTCCAATGTCGATATCCTTCCGACTTCCGATTTAGAACTTTCTAGCTCGAGGTAGTGATGGCTGCGTTTGTTAAAATTCTCATATCAAGGGGTGCACCTGGCCATTTTCTTGTGGATTAGCCATTCCAGGTGGTTTAATTTAACGTTTAAAATGACATTCCAATGAATGATGCACAGTAATTGATTGCAGGTAGAACTCAAGGGACTGTTCGGGCGATCGCGGCGTGAAGGCGTAGCTTGACAGTTTTGTAAAAAATCAAACCAAAACTGGCAGGGTCGCAAGGGAGACAAGCGAATGAAAAGACAAAATCAAAAGCAACAAATGCATAGATTTGAAAGGTCCAACAGTTACTCAGCTGATCATGAGCATACGAAGAAAATATGAAAGGATGGATATGAAACGCTCGAAGAACCGAAGAGTCACATGTTTGGGGGGAACCCAAGCGGTCTGCTGATTTTGTTTAAATATTTGAAAGTTACAATTTACCAGGGCTTTTTTCCCTGGAAAAACTTGTAACCTAATGCTTGTAAGAGGAACTATTTTGTTTTCCAATCAAAAACTGCAAATTTGGCCTGTTGGAGGAAGTGTTGTGTGGAAAATATCAATGCGTTGAAATGAGCAATCTTGAATGTGAACTATTTCGTTTTCAGCTATGTCTCATTAGTTGTAAGAGTGTTCTATTTTCTTGAACCTATGTTCTTACCTGAATGTTCTTTAGTACCTTTATGATGTCTTTTTCCACTATGATTAATGGAATTTTTAATTGTTGATGAGCTATCTTATCATATATTCTTTTATTCGTGTTTATATGTTTGGTTATAAGAACAACTATCTGTGATTTGCCATAACACATGAATAGGGGTGCATTACTCATGAATGAATACCCAAATCTCTAGAGATAATTAAGTTAGTATTTATTTTCTTGCATGATTTGGATGCTTGTGAGTCTAAGACGAGAGGTAAGAACCTGTGCATCGCATTATGACTACTCTTTGCATATTTATCACCTTGCATTGTTAATTAGGCACGTGCATATCATACTTAAGTTAAAAGATACAAAATACACGGTGGACCGGGCCACAACCGATAAAACCTTTGTTTTGTTACTTGACCTACGGTAGCCGGACCGCAAACCGGATGGATTCCCTATACCAAATAGTCACAGGCTAATTGGGAACGTTCACTGGGGAGAATCCCTTGCTGTTGTTGCCTATGAATTTCCATGCCTCAACAGCCTCCGCACATTCCACTACCATTCCCTCTGTTAGTATGCATATATCTACCCCTGACAGTTGCCATCATGCACCTATAGTTACAATCGCTGAAGGAACCATCCTAACAACAAACGATGTGGCTGACTTTGGTGGCGATCCAGTTGTCTCCTTAGGGTGGTACTTATTAAGCAGGAAGGAAAAGGTTGTAGTTAAAAAGGGATCTAAAGGATCCAGGGAAGGAACCTTTAAGGAGGGTTCAGTTCCAAACCAAATTGTGTGGAAGAGGGATTCGAATTATGTCAAACAAGATGATTTCGATACTGCAACTTCCATCTGGATCTTTTCACAGGATAATTATGATTCAATTTTCTTGTGTAACAAGGAAGTTGAGGAAAAGGAAGATGAGTTGCAGAGGTCGAAGCAAGAACAAGCTCAGGAAAATGCACAACATCAATAGGAGTTGCAAGACTTGAAGAATGAATATGAAGAGAATATGAAGAAATTCCAAGAACATAATGATATTCTCAAGAAACATATTGAAGAAGAAAAAGGGATGAATGATGAGCATGTACTCAGAATATTTCCACCCTTGAGGAGAAGGTGAAAGATTTTAAATTTATACCTGTTACTTCTTCATTTTCCAAATTCACAGAGGAAGAATTTAAACTGTTGGCTTAGATATTTCATGATGGTCTTTACCAGCTAATGGTTAGTCTTTTTGAAGGATTCAATAAGATACAAGAGACATACAATACATTTGAGCGCCATTCTGATCGCCTCTGACCAAAATCGAAGGAGGAATGAAGCAACAAGAGCTTATGACACTTTGTTAGATTCGAGTAAGTATGTCAAAGATAGAACTGATGATTTACTAGTCCTATACAAGGGTAATATCAAGAGGATCTAGATTTCAACTGAAGCATGGGAAAGTGTGTGTGACTTTGTAGAGTCCGTCATTAGAGATGGACCATTGTCCTAGAAAAAGAGATGGTTTGCTTCAGAAACTCTGCTATGTTTTCTGGACATGCCACTACTAGGTCCAGTTGATGAAGCCATTCCTCTAAATCCTAAGCTCAAGATTTCCTTTGTAAAATCTAAGGAACAAATTCAGCAAATCAATCATCTTCACTTGGAAGAAATAAAGGAATAGATCGAGGCACGTCTTACATCACGTATGAGGATTGACCTTTTCCTCTAAGAATGGGGTAATGTTAAGAAAAGAGAGATTGGATCTTTCATTTTAAAAGCTGAAATGCACCTAGAGCATGCCCAATATCAGGATATACATGATTTTTTAGATGTATTTTCCAAGTGGCAGTCTGCCCCTCGAAAATATTAAAATTGTTATCTTGTAACCCCATATTTTGGGAAGATTTTCTTTCGTTGTAAAATATTCTAATAATTATTTAAAATGAAGGATGTCTCTCAAGAGGGGGGGTGGTGGGAGTAATTCTCGAGGAAAATAGGAGAAGGAACCACCAAAAACATACAAGGGATGCTATGTAATTTTGCAAGATTATAATTTCTTATAGTTTTAATAAAAATTACATTGTTTCTTATGTCATGTGTTTGGGTTATCCTTTAAATTGATTTAATAGATCCAAGTTATTCTTTTTTCTTCCTAACAAATTGATCATATGTTGTTTATTTCTTAAAAAAAAATGATCAGTGTATTGATGTTTCATTACAATGTTAATGTGTTGATTATGCAATGAATAAATGTGTTTATTAATTCATAAGCCATTAATTGCAGCAATTGAATGGTTACTTATAGCCATACTAATTTTTGAATTGGTATTATTCTGATAGAACAATTATACATATGTAGTACTTTAGATAAATCGGTACAACTTTCATTGTTTCAGTTTGATTCAAGGTTGGGAAAAGGGAACATGTCTAATTTATATTTTTATATGTTGGATTATTATTTATTTGTCACAAATTACACATATAATTGTTCAAATTGAAATTATTCACAATTGTTGTCTCAGTTTCCTTAGACAGGTCTAGTCTCTAGTTACTATAAAAATTTCCTAGATCTTCCCTAGAGGAAGTACATATCCATTCAGATATGAAAAACCTTGTGCTAGTGGATTCCTCATATCGATAGGAGATAGTTACATCAAACAACTTGGTGATAGAATCGTCTCTGTGTGGGATCGATTTGAATCCTTTCTGGATGGACTATCTCCTCCTATTGATTTCCTCGTAGTTTATCCAACAACCTACAAGCCGGGTCCATCAAACATGATGTAAAGACTTGACTAATAAACCATGGAGAGATGAAGTGCAAATCTTTACTTTTTCTTCCAAAATATTCCCTATTTGAATAGGATACTAAGATTTTTTTCACAAAACAAACAATCAAAATTAAATCCCTCAGAATTCTAAATGAAATTCCAAACACACAAAGCTTGTGTACTTCACTAAAATTCGACCTGTAATAAGCTAAAAGAAAAGCTAACTAGTTCTCTCAATTTTTACAATTTCCATTAAGTGAACAAATCAAAAGAAAACCTAGTCATTTACTTCAGAAATATAGAAATCAAATACTAATTGAAACTAAAGGAAATCAATATATTTTTAATTTCAATTTTTTTTTTCATTTTTCTTTTGGAAATAAAAGGAAACACACAAAGAGAATTATTCCTATAAATTTATATAGAAGATACAACTTTTTTTCCTTTTATGAATATATGCAATTAAAAAAAAAAATCTAAAACATACTTTAAACCCCAAGGAAAAAATTCCACACTCAAAACTATCAAACTCTTGAAACTTGTATAAAAACCTTGTTGACGTAATTGTAACTTCGGAATGTATTCATCCGTATATCTTATGTATTTTACCCTGATGTTTATTCTAGGATGTGTCTGTAATGTTATTGAGTCATGTCATACCCTGATGTTTATTCCAGGAAGTTTCTATAATCTAAATAAGTCATGTCAAGTCATTGTGGGTAACCCTCCTATTGGTCAAGGGTTAAAGTCCCCACAGTTATGGGGCCCTTGGGTTATTAGACTATCCTAGAGATGTCGAACCTAGGTGATTCATTGTAAGTTGGGGAAATAGTCCCCACCATTGTGTTAACGATAAACCTCCTTGTTGGTCGAAGGAGGCAAAGTCACCACAAGTTGTGGGGCACTAGGGTTATGAGACACTCCTAGAGATGTTGGCTCTATTAAGTAATTGTTAAGTGAGGCCGACATGTTGGAGTGCGTTTTCAAGTGAATGAAATAATATAAATAGAGAGTGAGCCTCTCTATTTATCACGTACACACACACTCACTCATTGGGGTGCATGAGTGAGAGGATAATTTGTTGGGACAAGAGAGAGACTACTGCTGTCAAGAGATCGTTTTTATGTTTTTGGGTTTTACTTTTGGTGCTGATTCTATCTCTAAGGAATTTGTGGGGTTTTCTCCTTTATGGTTTCCCCGAGGAAAATTATTTGTGTCTCTTATCTCTTGTGTTTTTGTTGTGCATTTTATTCTCTCAGTTAAAGATCATAAGATCATAATTGTAGCTTGAATGATAAAAATCTAACATGGTATTAGAGCTAACCTGAGAAGAAGACATTATGCAGCTGCAGAAGCTAGGGATTATTACTTTTTGGGTCTCTCTCCACAATCCATCAGCAAAAGTATGCTAGGATGACTCTCCATTGAAGGGCGTATCTTTCTGTCGAAGCAGAATTCGATTCCAAGCATTTTCAGTTTTTGGTGCGGGAAATTAGGGATTTCTATAGAAGAGGAATTTTTGACTGATCTCAGCATAGGATTTATCTCCTCATAAAAATCGAATTTTAGAGACCTAGATCAAGATTTTTGGTTCGGTGAAACTCTGGGAAAATCAAACCCTACCTTGACCCCGAGCTAGAAAAACCCTAAATACTAAAACTATTACGTTTTGGTACATTCACTATATCCTAATATTGGAGAAGGATCAAGATCTGAAAAGTGCAGAGGAATAATATAAAATCCTTATTTACACTGTGTCCAAAATTAAGCCTCAAATTCGCTATATTCTTGGAGATATGATCCCTCCAAGTTAGGGTTCCAGACTCTTCCAGAATTTATCCATAAATAGGACCCCTGGGGATAATAGCTATATCTTGGGATACAAAGGTCAAAATTAAATTTCTGAAGATGTTACAGAAATGGCATGGAATTTACTTTCTTTGGTTCAATATTTAGACTTAGAAGATAAACCAATTACATGTGGAAGCCCGTACAACTTCGCTGTTTTGAATAGTCCTGTAACAGGTCACCTTGGGAAAACAATCATAACTCCCAATTGGTTAAACAAATTCTAATTAATCCTATGGTTTTGGATCAAGGACATGTGAGGCTACCTTATTATGAGGTTTTAGACACATAGGAGTAGTAATTTCGGAGATACCATAGAAACAGTAACCGGATAGTGCTATAGAAGGAATTGGAAAACTAGGGCTTCCTGTTCCGAGAGCTTCCCTCCACTATTTTCAAAAAAGGAGTACATTGGACAACTCAAATTAAAGAAATATATTTTTCTATCCAATCAGATCTGAAAGATTCCAAGTTTTGAAAATTAGGGTTTCTCTGACAAACCCTAGATCAGCGAGCTCATGAACCAGGACGGACACCTCAAATCGGTAAGATCTAATATTTTGCTATTTTAATTTGGGGTTCTCATTTCAAAGTGATCTATCACATCAGCTTGATGATACACTTGGTGAAGTTGACAACTTCCAAGTATGGAAGTATTTGATATCTCTGAAGAAAATGAATTGGACACCTACATGAGTAGAGAGGTTCCTGTTACAGAGGGAGATGAGGCTAGAATCCTTACACAAGAAGAACTTGGTCAAGGCCAAGAAGATCATTATTGATTCAATCACGGATCAACTTGTACCACAAGTGTCTTCCCTAAAGACACCAAAGATGTTTGATTCCTTGACCAAGCTATTTGAAGGGAAGAACATAATTCAGACTTTGACTTTAAGAAACCAATTGAAGAATGTGAAGAACCAGAATGCAGAGACCATACAGTCGTACTTTACAAGGGTCTCTCAAATCAAAGAACAACTTGAAGTAGTAAAAGAAGAAGTGAAGAATGAAAAAGTGGTGATAGCCACCTTGAATGGTCTCCCAAGATCATAAGATTCATTCATTCAAGGAATGTGACAGAAGGAAGTGATTACTTTCAGTAGACTCTGGGAAGAAGAAGAAGCTCAACTAATAATAAGAGAAAATAAGATGGGAGCAACTGAATATCAAGCTCTCGCCATCCAAAGAAGATCCCTCAAGCGATGAGGAATATCAAGAACTGAAATCTTGAAGAATATATTATCCACCTTAGCATTTGGATAATAAACGATGAAGTTGAAGGATCAAGAAGGAGTCTACCCATGAAACAAATAAAGATAAGTATTCAATTGTCATTTCATTGTTTTGTTATGCATTTGTTTATATTCAATTAATGTATTATGCATGATAGAATGTTTGCATTAATGACAGTATACTATTAAGAAGAAGTATCAATAGAAGCTTTAAGATTTTCCTTGTTCTTTTATATGTTGTCATTCCATTGTTGATTGTGATCATAATAGATCCTTTATTTGTATAAGGATGCCTTGACTGTCTTGGGGGCATCAAATTCAATTCTATATTTAAAATAAGTGAGCACTACTACAAAAAGGGCATTTAGAGGTGGTAATTATCGTCCTCCAAAAGTGGAATTTGTAGGGGTTTTAACATTAGAGGTATTTTTTCAAAAAACACCCTCTAAAGGAACCATTGATAAAATTCAATCCTTTAAGCAGTGATTTTTGAAGAAATATAAACCTCCCCCAAAAGTGAGTTGAAGGGGTGGTTCCAAATGGCACCCAAAAACTAACTTTTGGTGGTAGTTCTGAACTGCCCCTAAAAGTCACTTTTTGGGGGTAGTTCTGAACCACCCATAAAAGTCAAATTTTGTGGTTGGTTTATATTTCTTCAAAAACTATTGCTAAAAGGACTGAATTTTAGCAGTAATGAAATTAAGGGGGGTTTGGAACCCCCCCTCAAAAAGTGATTATTAGGGGCGGTTTAGAACCCTCTGCATAGTAACCTATAGAGGTGGTTTAAATCTCTTCAAAAACCACTACAAAAAGAATTGAATTTTTGGGACATTTTCGAAGCCCCCTCATAGTAACCTATTATCATGGTTTTGAACTCTCTTCGTAGAATATTTTGAGGCAATTTAGAAACCCCCATTGTGGAGGTTTATTAGGGTAATTCATATCCCCCGTTGTAGCAACTTATGAGACTAATGTAGAACCCCCCCCCATAGAAACCTATGAGGGTGGTTTAGAAACATTGTCATAGCAACTTACAAGGGAAATTTATAAATATTTCTCATAGAAACCTACAATGGAAATGTTTAACCGCCTTCATAGCAACTTATGAAGGTAACTTATAAATCCCCTTGTAGATAGTTATGAGAAAGTTTGAGAACCTTCCTCATAGGATCTTGCGATGGTTTTTTAGAACCCTCCTCATAAAATATTGTGGAGTTAATTTAGAACCCCCCTCGGTGACCAATGGTAGCAAATTTACAATATTTTATTACTCGACTAAACATTTATTCGTATTTAAATTAGTCATCAATTCATTCTCTTGATTTATCATCTAGTCATATATTTAGTTGTATTTTTCTCATTAATTTAGTAATCAAATGTTATAATTAATGACCAAATACATGACTAAATAAACAACTAAATGATCAATCAAAACAACCAATTAACAACTAATATAAATACAAATAATTTTTTGGTCACGTGATAAGATACTAAAAATTAGCTACCAAAGTTTCCATTTGGTTGTTTGTATATGAATGCTAGTATTTTTTTGGTCACTTATCTCTCATTTTATAGAAGTCATTTATCTCTTTTGAATAGTTCAATAATATAAGTGACCAATTTAGTCATTTTTAGTGGTTTTATTTGTGTTCAATTTCAATCAATATAAATAAACAATTTACTCATTTTTAATCATTTTATTTGTCTTCAGTTTTAATAAATATAAATGACTAATTTATTGGTTTTATATTCATTTTATTTGGGTTCATTATTAATCAATATAATTTTTTAGTATGATATTGCGAGTAAATTTTAAAAAATTTCATACAATATTCATTCTCGTCTAATATCAATACACATGTTAATCATGCAAAGTCACCTTAGTTAATTACGAAACTATAGTATACTGAATTAAAAAATTAAGACCTAAGCAATGTTCAAAAAGAGCTCAATTTTGATTTAAGTACTATATGATATGTTAATGTGAGAAATGATTACTTGGATCCATATTGATAATACATGACACTTGATATACTTTCCATGGGATTTTCCAATATCAACATTGTCTGAAAATAACAACACTTAGTTATTGCATTATGTATAAAACCTATAAAAAGGTGACTAAGAGTTCCTTCTATTTTTTTAACAAACTTAGCATTTGAAAATAATGTAAGTGCACTGAAACAAAATTTGCATAAGTACATGACAAATCATTTAAAATCATAGCTTAGGAACCTTAAAAACAAAGGAGATACAAACTAAAAGAAAACACTAATCCTTCCATTCAAAAGGAATCCCTCTGCCCAATGAGAATAGAAGGGTACAATAATTTTAGTCATATCCAATACCAATTTAAATTCATTGCAATCATGTATTATCTGGAGTACCATAACATTTGAAATGCCTCCCTCCCACTCGGGGATGATTTCACAAGACATTATTCATAACAATACAATCATCTCTCGATAGCTACATATTGGATCACCTAGTATTGAGGGAAAAAATCAACTTGCCTACACCAACAATAGGTAAGAAAATTTGTTATATCTAACCCTTAATCTAACCCCAAATACAAATAGAACCCTGTATAGAACTATAATTCTACTAATGGTCATGGACCATCATTAGTAATTTAAGCCCACAAAAAGAGAATAATCAGATGCGACTAATACAACTTAGGACTTGGTTGAGCTCCCAAAAACTAATGATGATGTTAGAAAGGATGTCTCACATGATAAAGAGCAAATTCCCAAGCAAATTCTAGCTTCTGAGTGGTAATGTAAGACTAGTAAGAAATAAATTGATTTTGTTAAAGAATATTCTGAGGCAATTAAAATTTAGAGCTGCATCATAAAAATTGAAGAGATTGTACCAAATAACAAATTATTACTATTCGGGACTTGGTTAATCTCCTTAGAAAACAAACTAAGAAATTACACAAGTTTTCTAACTATGGCCATTTTTAGTAGACCATGATGATATGTATATTTTTATTTGTATAATTGGAAAATCTCAACTTCATTAACCATATTCTATGATGTAAGTCTCAAAGTTTTCTCATAATTGTGCCTACAATTTATTAAAACATATATAAAAACAAATTATGTTGATATATGAAAAATATAAATACAAATTAATGTTATTAGTGACAATAGAGTGTCAAGCATGTATGCTAATTCTAAGTTCAATGAACCTATCCATTACATAAGCTACTTGTTGCATTATTTTTTCCCTCCATTGATAATGACATGTAATGCCCCTTAAATCCGTAAATATTTTTTTTNGTTCAATGAACCTATCCATTACATAAGCTACTTGTTGCATTATTTTTTCCCTCCATTGATAATGACATGTAATGCCCCTTAAATCCGTAAATATTTTTTTTTTTGGTATGGTCCATAAAACTATTAGGATCTAAGGGTCATATAAAATTACTTAATCATTGTATAAACTTATTAGGAAAGATACTTGTATTGATGTTTTGTATTTCTCTCATATATTAATACATGGTGTTCCATTTTCTTATGGGGATATTTATTGTCGTTTGTTTGTACACTAATGTTTCTTGAATATTTATTTCATTTATTTGTTTAATGATTTTTATGGTACAATTCATAGTCTACTTACTTCCTACTTCTTTTAAATGGATGCTTTGTCTTTAACACAAACTAGTCTTGTTTAACCTAAATTGTCGTGGTTAACTTACCTCTTCTTCTAAAGGAAAAGAGTGGTTGGATTTAATAATGGCTCATCAGAAAGGTATGAAGGTGTCCTATTGTAATGTCCCAAATTTGGAATTGGGTAACAATGGCCAAATCACATTTTCCATATTCATTAAAGTTGTCAATTGGATGCTAAAAGTCAAATAATTGCCAAGGAGGAAAATCACTAGTTTCCTAGGTTGGGGTGGAAGCTTTGAGATTTGGAATAAGGGGGATAATAAATTATGTTTAGACATTAGAAGGGGATAAATATTTCATAATTTATCTTATTAAATAAATACAATATAAAATGGAAGTGGAAATAGAGCATGAAGACACATGGAGACTATGGGGCCCACACTAGCTAGAATTCCTATGTTAAATGCTATCTTTCTCTTGCAAATTTGAATATATGTGAAGTCTAATGTTTTTGTATGGATTATAATTTTAATATAATTGTCCATATACTTCATAGGTATAATTTGGGATGAATTGTGACTTACATGGGAGAGGAAGAGCCAAATGGGAGTTTCATGGACACTTGGCTAGATTCCCCTTACATTTATGACAACTATGACACCAATGATGGAGATTCCATTACAGTTATGACCCAAGTCAGATATGAAGGCTAAAATACTGACATAATGACATTTCAATCCTGAATAGAGCATCTTGGAGGTCTAAATTGGGAGTTGGAGAAGGCCAAGAGGCTCCTACTCAAATTCGGGAGAAGAGGGAAGGTGAAGAGAGAGGCCACATGGCATAGCATGAGAAGCCACACCAATTCGACTTGTCTTTGGTTTATGGATGGATTTGGAACCTTATAATACCAATAATTTTTATAAAATACATGGATCATCCATGAGAATAATCTTTTGCTCATTTGTGAATTGTGAGAGCTAGTGGATGACTAGTTTTCTTGCTTAAGCCAACTTCGAGGGTGAAAGATTCCCATCATAGTTCGTGTTTGGAGAGGATACTAAAGTATTTAATGGGGATTTTGTGAATTCTTATTTTCATGTGTAATATATAGGAAATCATGTGGATTCTTCTATTGCAGCACTCTCTCTCAACTATTTCCAGTTTTCACACCATATTCATGCCAATGGAGGGATTGCGCTTTGGGTGATCTCTTGATCTCTTGGGGGAAGATTATAATGCCCATTATATTATGTTATGATTTATATCCTTTTTATTTCATTCTGACAATACTCTCAGGTCTAAATATCCAAAATAATTCATGTAAAAATGTTGAACAATGAAGAAATGGTGTCATTTCTCCACTATCTTGTTGTGAACCATTGTAATGCTGATGATTTCAAATTGGGAGATAATTTAATTGTAAATTTATGATTTTAATCAGTTAATTATTATATTTTATTCATTATTATAAATTTTCAATTCTAAATTCCCAATACTTGTATGTTGAAATGACTTTTAATGGGCGAACAATGACCATTTCCACTCTATTTTGATATATGCCATGGTAATGCTTATTATTTCAAATGGAGTAATGTATCTCTGATAAATGTATGATGTATGGACTGTAATTAATATTTATTTCAATTCTCATGCTCATTATTTAAGCATTGGAAGCCATTTTACTCATTTTTATTGCATTGGGAGAAGATTTGGTGCATTTTACCCAAGGGTTGAAATTGTGACTTGGGAGTTGTTTTGGAAAGAGTCATAACAGACTACATAAATCGAACCATGATGCATATGAGACTTTTAGAAGTTACCTTACACATAACCATCCTATTTTAATAAATTAAAGTGACTTTGGGATCATTTTTGAAGCCATTTGTGGTAATTACCCAAGGGGGATTGGAGCCCCAATTTGCTAGTAAAGGATCCTACTTTGAACAAAACATTAAAAAAGTTTGTAGATGTAATTAGGAGGTAAAAAAACATACATTAGAATTATATTTAAGTTATATTATAATTCATGTACATTCAGAGAAAATTTGGAAGCATTTGGGTCAATTTGGAGATCTAGACACCAAAACTAGTCAAGAGCCAAAATTTGAGAAAAAAATTGGAAAATTGGGCATTTTAATAAAATTCTGAAAAGGGTACATTACAGTGGTATCAGAGCATGGTATTGGAATCTATTGAATATATGGATGGTATATATGAATTGAATAAATTCATTAATCCATGTGGTGATGATATGTCTAGGCAGGTTAATCAAGCATTCAAATTGGCACATAAAACTATTAATTGTGAAGACCTTAATGATTGGTTGAAGGAATTTATAAAAAATAATTCAAATAAGAAATAATTAAGGAATAATAATCAATGCACAAGTAGGGAGGAGACCAAGGAGCTACAAATTTATGTGGGTGATGAATAATAAAAGGCATTACATGAAGAGGATCGAAATTCACTCCCAAATGACTTTGAAAAAGATGAGGAAACATCACATGAGAAGGAAGAAGAGTACCTTGAAACTATTGAATATCATTCTGAAACATATTCTACTATGGACATGGACCAAACAGAATCTACTGATGGATTCTTGAACTATTAAGGAGTACCTACTTATGGGTGCTCACACCTCTATGTTGGTGACATAGAGATCAATTTTGAAAGTGTCGCTGCAAGCCAAACTTCCATTAAACCTAAAAATGACTACCTTGTAGCAGTTGAAGAAGAAACAAGATCAAATTCCCCATCACCACTTGAGCTTCATGAAGTTGGTCCAAGCAAGAAGGAATAATATGAGAAGGTTCATTTGCAAGAGCATCATTTTCTTGAAGGGTCCTTAAATATGAATGAAAAGAAGATCCAAGATACCCTCAGAATACTCCATGACACTCAAGCATTGGTATCAAATTCTTGTTGGAGATCTACTTCCTTGGACGAGCCATCATTCCTTGAAGACATGGAGAAGATTCAAAGAGAAAAGTGCAACATCAAAGGTAATTTCATGTCTTTTCTTTTTGATAGAAAAAATGTCATTGAGATTAGTGAATGTTTACATGAATCCTACTTGAAGAATAATGAATTTATTCATAAGCTCACAATTCAAAATGAGCAACTTCTTGAAAAGTTCCAAGACACTTGTTTTTCCTCCTATGTTTCAGATTGTCAAATGGTAGATTGTTTGGAGGATTCTCATGACATGGTGGATCGTGATAAATTTGTAAATTTGAATGTACTTGATTCATTTGAAGATGTAATTGAATATATCCAATTACTATTAATGGTGGAAAAGGAACCTGAGTTACCTCTTGAAAATGGTTACACAATTTTTGAAGAACTGCATAATTCCAACACCTTGGAACCAACCCATGAGAAAGTTTTTGCATTTTCTAGGGAGGTGAATAATCATACCCCTATGGATACTTCAAATTATGACAAATTTGTACTTACTGATCATTTGGGTGATTTGGTTCTTTCTCCTACATTCTACACTTCTAAATTTTGCAGCAGTCATCCTAATGAAGTATGGGTGAAAGGTTTATTTTTTATGGTGCCACATGAAGAGCATGGACATTCTATTTCTCCTTTGGATGATGGAATTATTATAGAACCATCTTATTTACATTTTCAGCAGCATCCTTGTTTACATTATGATTATACACATCTACATGGGTGCACCTATGATGTTCATTTGAGTCACTTGAAGACTCATGGTTTTTCTTGCTCAATGCTTGGTTCATTTGATGTTGGAGGAACTTCATCCAAAACTTGGGTGAAGAGGGATATGATTCAGGAAAATTACTATTAGCAGCAACATCCTCTATTATTTCATGAGGATATACATATTCATGGGTGTATTGATAAGACTTCTTTGAGACACTTGAAGTCTTCGTGTTTTATTTGCTCCTTATTTGGTTCATATTTTGGTGGAGGTTCTTCATTCACTGCTTGGATGAAAGAAACATGGCTGATTATATTGATGCACATTATATATCTTTGGAGAAGAATAGTGGGACACAGGATCCTCACCTATGTCATTGGAGCAGATTTGATTGGTTACTTGAAGCTTCTATGCACTTGGCAAATGATAGTCTACTCATTGGGAGGTATAAGAAATTTCATGATTTATTGGGGAGGCACCTCCTTAATGTACATTATTATTATGTTTTTATATACTTTTATGATATATATTATTCACTCATGATGTTTGGAAGAATGCATACAAGAAAATGGGATCCAGTAATTCTCTTTTCAAATGGTATGGGTTGGAGAGCACTTTTAATTATTGGAGTGCAATGCAAGCAATGGGACCCTGGTATAGTTTTTAGTCCAATTGATTTCAAATTCTTTGGGAAACAAGCAATATGGGAGATGGATTCCCCACTTAATAATTTGATGTTAATCAGAGTAGTGCAGAATCAAGCATGGTGGTTCCTCTCTGAAATATTCATTGAATCTCAAAGACTTAAAGTGGGAATCTTAGTGGCAACTTCAAAGAATCATATAGAAAGCAGGTTCTTCAACAACCATGTTTGAAATTGCTTGAGGACAAGCAATATTGGGAAGGGAGGATTTTTAATTTCCCAAATTTGGAATTAGTTCACAATGTCCAAATCACATTTTTCATATTCATGAAAGTTGTCAAATGGACGCTAAAAGTCAAATAATTGCCAAGGAGGAAAATCACTAGTTTCCTAGGTTGGGGGTGGAAACTTTGAGATTTGGAACAAGGGGGTTAATAAATGATGTTTAGAAATTAGAATGGGATACATATTTAATAATTTATCTTATTAAATGGATACAAGATAAAATGGAAGTGGCAATAGAGCATGAAGACACATGGAGACTATGGGGCCCACACGAGCTAGAATTCCTATGCTAAATGGTATCTTTCTCTTGCAAATTTGAATATATGGGAATTATAATGTTTTTATATGGATTAAAATGTTAATATACTTGTCCATATACTTCATACGTTGAATTTGGGATGAATTTTAACTTACATGGGAGAGGAAGAGCCAAATGGGAGTTTCATGGACACTTGGCTAGATTCCCCTTACATTTATGACAACTATGACACCAATGATGGAGATTCTAAGAGTTATGACCCAATTCAGATATGAAGGCTGAAATACTGACATAATTACATTTCAGGCCTGAATAGAGCATCTTGGATGTCAAAATTGGGAGTTGGAGAAGGCTAAGAGGCTCCTACTCAAATTTGGGAGAAGAGGGAAGGAAGAGAGAGGCCACATGGCATAGCATGAGCAGCCACACCAATTCAAATTGTCTTTGGTTTATGGATGGATTTGGAACCTTAGAATATGAATAATGTTTATAAAATACAGGGACAATCCATGAGAAGAAGATTTTTCTCATTTGTGAAATTGTCATTTGTGAATTGTGAGAGCTAGTGGATGACTAGTTTTCTTCCATAAGCCAATTTCGAGGGTGAAAGATTCCCATTGTAGTTGGTTTTTGGAAAGGACACTTAGGTATTTAATGGATATTTAATGGATTATTATTTTTTGGTGTAAGCTACAGGAAATAATGTGGATTCTTCTATTGCAGCACTCTCTCTCAACTATTTCCAGTTTTCACACCATATTCATGCCAATGGAGGGATTGCGCTTTGGGTGATCTATTGATCTCTTTGGGGAAGATTATAATGCTAATTATATTATGTTATAATTTATATGCTATTTATTTCATGTTTATAAGAATATTATTTACAAATACCGAAAATAATTCATGTAAAAATGTTGAACAATGAAGAAATAGTGTCATTTGCCCACTATCTTGCTGTGAACCATTGCAATGCTAACTATTTCAAATTGGGAGAGCATTTAATTGTAAATTTATGATTGGAATAAGTTAAATATTCTCTTTTATTTATTATCATAAAGTTTCAACACGAAATTCCCAAGATTTGTTTGTCAAAATGACTTTTAATGAGCAAACAATGACCATTTCCACTCCATTTTGATATATGCCATGGTAATGCTTATTATTTCAAATGGAGGAATGTGTATGTGATAAATTTAGGATTTATGGAATATAATTAATGTTTATTTAAATTCTCATTTTCATTACTTAAGAATTGGAATCCATTTTACTCATTTTTATTGCATTGGGAGAAGATTAGGTGCATTTTCCCCAAGGGTAGAAATTGTGACTTGGGGGTTGTTTTGGAAAGAGTCATAAAAGACTCTATAAACTGAAACATGATGAATATGAGACTTTTAAAATGTCCCTTACACATACCCATCCTATTTTTATAAATTCAATTGACTTTGGGATCATTTGTGAAGCCATTTCCGGCAATTACCCAAAGGGAATTGGAGCCCCAATTTGCTAGTAAAGAATCCTACTTTGAACAGAACATTAAGCAAGTTTTCACAAGTAATTGGGAGGTAAAAAAAAATACATGAGCATGATATTTAAGTTATATTATCATTCATGTGCCTTCAGAAAAAATTTGGAAGCATTTGGGTCAGTTTGGAGGTCTAGACATCAAAACTAGTCAAGAGCCAAAATTGTGAAAAAATTGGAAAATTGGGCATTTTAATAAAATTCCAAAAAGGGGACATTACACCTATGAACCTGGGCTTAATTATTTATTTCTAAACTAATACAATAGGAACTCGTTGTTTTCAGGTTCTAGGTACCATCCCTATCCCAAGTGTATGTTTTAAAGAAGTGACATGATCTAGAAAACACAGGTTCTAACCTTTGAAACTAAGGGTTTTAATGCATGGTGCAATACAAAATCAAAATAAAAAAGAGTCTAGTGACTATAGGGAGTCGGTAAAGATAAAAATATTAGTGGGAGGTGGTTTAAGCATTAAAGAATTCCATGTGGACGCCTTGTGTTCACCTTCCACGTTAACTAAGGCACATATGTGATTTACCCAAAAGAAATGAAACCCTCTTTTGTATTCCAAATACAGAGGAGGGGAATGAGCTCCTTGTTTAACAGTTTGATCGAAAAGAGCATGCTTAGTGGGTTTACAGAGGTTCCTTTTCTATTCCAGTAAGTTCCTCCTCCCTATGGATTACAACTCTGATGCTCTATATATACATTTTTTTAAAGCATATTACTAATCCCTTACCTGGTTTTGTGGCAGGAATCACAACATTTACACAGGGTTGTAACAGGGAAAATGGAAGACCCTCAGCTAATCTTGGTAATCCCATGTTCAATTCCTTTTCCTCTATTTTGTCGTTCTACATTTTGAAGGGGATTTGGAAATATGTTGTTTGTGGTTTTCATGACTTTTAAAATGGAACGAGGGTTAGGAAAATTTCATAGGGCTTAAGTGTTGATGAGCATGTTGAGTAATTTTGTAATTAATTTGTAATTTTAATTTTTAACTGTGCATGAAATACCACCGAACCTAACTAAATCTATTATCAAAAGTACGTATTTGTATAATTCTTCTATTCCATGTACTCTATAATGGTTTTATGGTGTTTAGATAGGTGAAATGAGGATGTAATTCATAGTTTTAACATCTCTATTTATTTTTTAGTTTTGAATGTATCCTACATGTTCCCTCGTAAAAGTTGTCTCAATAAAATGATTTGTTGTTTAAATGTTTTCTCTGTGTGTTAAAAAGAATATCTAGGCAATGTATTTTTATTATGGTGAATATTTGTTGAATTAGTAGTTCCATTTCCAGTAATGGCACTCTTTGTAATTATTGTTGGATTCGAATATCTTTTATTTGTTTCTCTTCACTACAGAAGCACAAGAAAATCCATATCTCTTTTCTCTATTTTAATGTTTAATGTTGCGTAAATGAATTTATAATCCAATGCTGGAAGCGTGGCCATTTCTTGCAAAGGATGGATGGAAAATGCCTTTATGGGATTCAAAACACCGCGCCTGAGTGTTTTTGTTTTACTAGATTCAATGTTGACATTGGGGATATCATGATACCCTAGTTTAACATATATGGATGGTTATGTATTTTATTTATTTATTTTTAAAATTTTAAACATACCTTGATCCAAAGTGTTGCATAGTTTATGGAGATATGTTTGTGAATTCTGGAACTATTTAATAGTGTAGATTTGGGCTCCAAGAGATTCGACCTGTCGTGGTTCTTTATTTGTTTCAATGTTGGCATGTAATTGTTTATAAAATTATAGTTTTTTATGGACTAAATTGGTAAACCCTTCATTTATGATTTGTAATAGATTCTAAGTGTTTATTGTAGGTTTATAAAACAAAGCTCCAGCACAATCTTGCTTCGCTGGAATGATCTTCACTTGTAAAATGATTTTGTCCTATATTTTTAAATGGTTAAATAATTGTTTAATTTTTAAATGGCTTGTTTCAAGGATCTATGATTCCTATGTTTGAGGACTTATATGTGGATTTAACGCTATCTAAGATGTTTGGAAAATATTTATCATAATATTTATAAGGGATTAATCCTAGATTCTAGCCTAAACCCTTGGACATTTGCAAAATATTTGGAAATAAATTATCATAATCCTTATAAGAGATTAATCCTAGATTCTATTATAAATCATAAAACATAAAATAAACACATTTATCCACATTTATGAAGGACAATTTATAGCTTCCAATACAAATATTGATAAGTGTAATCTCATCCTGTAAACATATTTAAAAGCATAAATAAAATATTATATATGATAAACATCTTACCTACAGTTACATAGCTTGTAATAGCTCTATCACCATGCACACTTCAACACAAAATTAATAGGAAATATTTTCTTTCTGACCTATGGAATGGTAACCATATGACCTTAGAACTTCCATGTTCCTCCAAAACTTAACACAGAACCGTTCCTGGTTCTTAATGGGATCTCCCGAGCTGGCTCTAGCATGTAAGAGAAAACTAGAGCTACCAAGGATGAGGCTAGTGGTATTTGGAAGTGAGTCTCTATATTCTCTAATTGTTGGGTTTGTAAATTCTCTCCAACCCCCTCGAGAAATAATGTTTAGCTACCATTTTCTGCCTTAGATTTTGCTCTTATAGATATTCTTTGGAAAAGGGGCAATTGGTTAGCTTTAGTTAAATCAAGATTTTAATACTTCCTTGAAAATAACTCTTAGCTTGAATTATATGTAATATAGTATTTTTTTTTATAACTAGGAACTTTCTATTAGTTCCTACTTGATTTTATAAAAGAATTCTTATTTTTATAGTTATTTAATAAAATAATATATATGTTTGCTTTGACTTACTACTTTTGTTATATTTGATTTATTTTTTAATTACTTCACCCACACACACACA
>LPNX010967221.1:10181-30297 GCA_001517045.1 Pseudotsuga menziesii | reverse complement strand
CAATTTATTCATCTATTATTATCTATGCATTAATAGCATAATTGTTTATTCAATGATTGCTTCATTTCTGTTAATTCATTTAACAAGGTCTTTTGTGGGGTTTGGTTGGTCACCTAGGATAGGTAGCCCTATATTTCCTTGCATGTTTGGTTACCTCGTATTCCTGGGAGTATCTTGCGGTCCTTGCTGAGAAATATATTGTTATTTCAATTAATCAACTTAAATTAGTATAATAAAGGTTGGTCATATTTAGAGTCTTTCCAAATCAACACCCTTAATTAATAGTAACCCCTAGTGTTATTCATAGCTTTTGCTCAACACTATTAAATGGGTGTTACACTAGTGCAATTCTATAGCATTTTTCTCAACACTAGTACTAGGATGCATTTGTACAATACAACTAGGGATACTAGGAATCTCAAAATCATCTTGGAGTTCTCCAAGGATTATGAAAAACACTTTCATCCTTTACTTTCTAGGGTTACCTATGTGCTCTAGAGATTACATTCAACACATAGTCTCATAACCCATGTGCTCTTGAGCTTATGCCCAACACTTTTATTCTTTACTTGTTGGGGTTACCTATGTTCTCTAGAGCTTACACTCAACACATAGTCTCATAGCCCATGTGCTCCATGGCGTATTCCCAACACTTTTATTCTTTACTTTTCGGGGTTACCTATCTGCTCTAGAGCTTACACTCAACACATAGTCTCATAACCCATGTTCTCCGGGGATTATTCCCAACACATCATATATATCAATCATGTATATCAGTCTTATGCACAATACATCACAAAACTATCATCTCAGTATATTAGGGATTGTGCCTAATCACATAATAAATAAATCAAGCACATCGAGGCCTATTTTGAGTACAAAAACAATAGTCCTTGTCCAATAGGGCCCATGGCCAATATATAATCACATAGCAAAACAATAAAATATGTGCATTGGGGCTCATGCCCAATACATCTATTTAACCAACATAAATCATGTGTAGTGGGGCATACAACCAATATATAGACATAAATATATCATCTAAGTAAATCATGTGAAGTGGGGCTCATGCCCAATATAATCAAGGTCAAAATTTGGGATATTAAATCCCTCCCCTCTTAGAACAACATTGTCCCCATGTTCTAGGGATTAGAAATGAAATCATGAAACAAGTTGGGGTTATCCTCTTTCATGGTGGTTTCATTCTTCGATGTGCTCTCATCGGGAGAAAATTTATTCCATTGCACTTTTAGCTGGACAATAGTTCACTTCCTGAGTTGTACTTCTCTCTTGTCCAAAATGTGAAGGGGCTCTGGCATAAACTCCCCTTCAAGTTCCACATGTAGAAAGGACCAATCAATCACATGTTTAGTATCATTGACATATTTATTCAATAAATATACTTGAAAAAAATTATGAGCTTTTACGTGAGAAGGTAAAGATAATCCATACACCATTGACCCTTTATTGTCCAATATCTCAAAGCATCCACAAATACTTGGTGCCAACTTTCTGCACCTCCCAAGGCTTAATGACCTTCTTTTATCTTTTACTTTTAAATAAACATTTTCGCCAACTTGGAAATATTTATCCTTTATCTCTTTATCCGTGTAACTTTTATGGAGGTCTTGTGCCTCTTTTAGACACTGTTTTACTTTGATGACTAATTTTTCTAGGTCTTTTAGTAAATATTTCCCCTGCGTGATTCTTTCCACCGGGCTATCCCAAGTCACCAGTGTCCTACAATTTCTACCATAGAGTACCTCGAAGGGACTCATTTCGGCATAGGTCTCGTACCCATTGTCGTATGCAAACTCTGTGAGTTGTAAGTAATCCTCCCACTTTGTGGGATTATTCATTACATACATTCTAAGCATATCCTACAAGATTTGCTTTACTCATTCCTTTTGCGCGTTAGTCTACAGGTGGTCAGCGGTACTGAAATTTAATTATCTCTGATATTGAGAATAAATATATCCTTAATTTATATTGGTTAATTGTGTATCTCGATCTGAGATGATTTCCTTGGGTATCCCATGCAATCAAAATATTTCTTTTAGGAAAAACTTTACAATGTGAACTACTTTGTATGTTGAATTTACCAAAATAAAGTGTGTCACTTTGGAAAAATTATTGACTACTACAAAAATGGAATGATTCTATTTCTTTCTCTTTGGTAACCCCATAGTGAAATCCATACTGATAACCTCCCATTTCCATTCTATAATGGGAAATGGTTGTAGGAACCTTGAAGGATGTTGGTGATATTCTATGACTAGTTTGTACTCTCGTCATTTTGTGATGAATAGTGTTATTCCGACCTTTAAATTAGACCAAAAAAAGTGCTTATTTATTTTTGATATCATATTTTTGATATCTTGGGTCCCTCGAGTAGGGATTTCGATTAAACTCTATTAGAATGTTGGACCTGATGTCTCCTCCATTCGAGACATAAAGTCTCTCTTTAGACCACAACAATTGTGACTCGTCTACCTTATATTCCTTATATTGTTGGAATAACCTATCTTCCTTGGTCTTCTTAACAACCTCAACATAGAAATGGTCAACCCTGATTTCCATTCTATTCCTATTGTGAAAGTCCAAATCAGTTTGGCTCAAAGTTACCTCATACAACCTATGATCTCTTCAACTTAAATAATTGATGATTTTGTTTTCCTTTCCTTTTATGTTCTTTAATTTGAAGTGGTACTCTCTAAGGAAGACCAACCATCTGGTCTGGCTCACATTTAAATCTAGTCGGTCGAATGAATACTTTAGACTCATGCTATTTGTCTTTAGGAGAAAATGCTTCCCCATGAGGTAGTTCCTCCACATCTTCAAGGCATGGTTGATGAAAGTTAGCTCAAGGTCATGTGTGGGATAGTTTTTCTTGTGTTCTTTTCATTTTCGTGATTCGTAATAGATTGTGTAGTCATTGTGCATGAGGACTCCATTAAGTCCTTCATTGCTTGCATCTGTGCAAACATAAAAATATCCATTGGAAACCACAATTCGTAGTATAGGTGCAGTAGTAAGAACTTGGTTTATCTTTTGGAATATTTCTTCACATTTGGTCATCCACAGGAATTTGTTTTCCCTATTTTGTAAGGTGGTCATGGGAAAATCATTCTTTCAAAAATTATCAATGAACTTTCGATAGAAACCCACTACTACCATAAATGACCTAATGTATATGACACAAGTAGGGGTAGGCCATTGCTTGATGGATTTAATCTTTTATGGGTCAACGAATATCCATTTTTTATGAAATGATGTGACCTAGGTATTGTATCTGCAGTTTGTAAAAATCACACTTGCTAAACTTGGCATAAAGTTGGTGTTCCAGTAGTACTCGTAATACTATTTGAATATATTCCTCATGTTCTTCCCTACTCTTTGAGTAAATTAGTATATCATCTATAAATACTAATACAAACTTATCTAGGTATTTACTAAAAATATTGTTCTTCATGCACATAAAATTGGTGGTGTGTTGGTTAGCCCAAAACGCATTACTAGAATCTCATAATGTCTATATCGATTTCAAAAAGTGGTTTTGTGTATGTATTAATCATGGATACTTATGTGCTAGTATCCAAATTGCAAGTCGGACTTTGAAAATATATTTTCTCCTATGACTTGGTCGAATAAGTCGTCGATCCTAGGAAGTGGGTAACGGTTTTTTATGGTCATCTTGTTGAGTTGTTCGTAATCGATGCACATTCACATCGTATCGTCCTTTTTCTCTATGAGTATAGGTTCTCTCAAGGGAGACACACTAGGTCGGATATAACCCTTCTCTATCAATTCCTGTAACTGTAACTTAAGCTCCACCACCTCTGGTGCACTCATGTGCTATGGCGCTTTTGAAGCCAATACTGACCCTCGGGTTAATTCTATGGAAAAATATAAGTCCCGCTTGGGTGTTAGTCCTAGTAATTCCTAATGAAATACATCTTTGTAGTCTACGAGAACCTAAAAGTATTCAATTTGCAGCCCTTCCTTATGCATTTCTTTGCTTGTAAGATGGATATATTTCTAACAAAAAACGTTTTGGGTATGCCTTGAATCTTTCTTTGATTCCCCTATGTGTCTAAGCATAATATTGACATGTTTAAATAGTCAAGCATGACATGGTGTTGTTCCAAGCAGTCCATGCCTATAAGTATGTCATACTATCCTAATGGTAATATATTTAGGTCTACCTTAGTTGGAAAAACGTTCATGTCTATCTCACATTCTTTTACTAGTTCTAAAACCTTTCTTTTTTGTACCAATGGCTAGTTGTACCTGCCACAGTTTCTCATGTTCCTCTTTGTTTAGTTTACATGTGTCGACAATCTTGGGGGAAACATAGATTTGGAAAACACCGGGATCACTTAAAATTGATATAGATGTGTTCAAAACCTTACCTTCTAGTTCGATCATTCTGTCCTCATGGTTTGCTTGTCAATCATCGACTACTGCATATATCCTAGGTGTACAAGCCATGTCTTCTACTGTCATGTTTTCTTGTAAGTTTTGTAGGAATCCTCCCATTTCATTTGGGAAATATCTAGAATAATGGGGCCCTTGACATTTCCAGTGGTTAACCTGTAGTGAAGAAGCCTTGGATCCTTCACTTGTTTTTGTTCTGTTGGAATTTGGTGTGGGAACATTTGGCCATGCACCGGGTTTGTTGAAATTTATGTTAGGTGGGAAACTATTGTTATGTCTCCTATAGGGATGTGGCTTAGAACTAGGTTTTGGGTTGTGTGATAAGGACCTAAATTTTTCTTGATTTAAGTTCATACTTTGTTGTCGGAGTTGTCCATGTTTGTTATAGCCTTGTGCAAGGTGGTTTCTAGAGTTTTGGGCATGTCGAAATCTATTCTCTCTCGAAAATTTGGAAGGAGACATCCCAAAAATTGTTGTGTATTGGCAATTTCATCCCTTATAAAGTTACAGAGTGCAGGAGATCTAAAAATATGTTGATAAAGGAATCCGTAGTTAGGGATCCCATCTTTAATTCATGGAATCCTTTTACTTTTCTATCAAATAATCTTTCGGACATGTACTTTTCCTTGAATATTTTGTTGAAAGTACTCCATGTGATTTCCTTTACTTCATCCCTCTTAGTATGTTTCAGGTCTCTCCACCATCTAGCTTACTTCCCATTCAAGTTGTAAATGGTCTGCTGGGATTTCATCTTATTGGAGTAATTATGTACTTGAAAGTATTTATTCATGTCGAGGAGCCATTCTTCAGCCTTTTCTTCGGTATTCATTTCCCCTTCATAAGTTGATGTTTTCATATTTCGAAATTATCCATGAAGGCTATCATCATTTTTCTTCCTTTTCTTGAACAAAGAAGGTGAGCCATGACTCGAGGAACTTTGATATTCTTTGTCTATGAAATCAGTTGTGTGTTCTTCTCATCCCTCCTCTGTTGGACTGTTGGTCCTTCTTTTATGATGGCATTTTTTTTGGATTTGTTTCTTGAGTGGGTGGGTTGTCTATGGGGGCTTACCCATGCAAGTTCCAAGGTAGAGCTTCATTTTTTTTTTGTTCTCTCCTTTCATTCATGCTATCATTTCAAAACTCTATAGATATTCTTGTAGACACTGTATAGTCTTGATTAATTTAGGATTCAGTTCCACCACTATTTCTCCTTCTTGGGGTGGGGAATTTAGGTTCCCATGTCGAATGTTTTTCTCTTCTGTGTCCACGATATGTAGTTCCAATAGTCAGTAACAATATTTTGTTGTTAGTTTTAAAATCACAAATAAAGTTTTGAAAATATATTTCTATGGCGAATTTTCAGTAGCGATCCCAAAAGGTCTCTAAGCATTCGAAACTGGGCTCTATAGAGCGTGGTGAGTGGGTTTACACAGGCACCTTTTCTATTCAGGTAAGCGCCTTCTCCATGTGGATTACGACTCTAATTTTCTCTGTGTGTGTGTGTGTGTGTGTGTGTGTGTCTGCGTATATATATATATAAACATATTACTAATCCCTTGTGTGGTTTTGTGGAAGGAATCATGGCATTTATAGAGGGTTTCAACCGTGAAAAGGGAAGACCCTCGACTAAGCTTGGTAATCCCATGTTCAATTCCTTTGCCTCTTGTTGGCCATTCTAGGTTTCGAAGGGGATTTTAAATTGAGTTATTTGTGGTTTTCATGGCTTTTCAAATGGAATGATGTTTAGGAAAATTTTGGAGGGGTTTAGTGTTCATTCATTTTGTAATTAATTTGTAATTTTAATTTTTGATTGTGGGTGAAATACCATCGAACCTAACTAAACCTATTGTTGGAAGTACATATTTGTATAATTGTTTTATTCCATGTACTATGTAATGGTTTGATGTTGTTTAGGTCAATGAAATGAGGATGTAATTCGTAGGTTTAACATTTGTGCATTTTTTTTAGTTTTGAACATAACATGTACATTCACACCTACATGTTTTCTCGATCTAACTATTTTGCTTTAAATGTTTGTTGTGTGTGTTAAAAATAATATCTCCACAATGTATTTTTATTATGGTGAAGATGTACTGCGCTACTAGTGTCATTTCTAGCAATGGCAATGTTTATAATTACTATTGGATGGGAATATATTTTGTATTTTTTGCTTCACTAGAGAATCAAGGAAAAATCCCTAGATCTATTCACCATTTTAACCTTTAATGTTGCGTTAATGAATTAATGAGCCAATGTTGGAAGCGTGGCCATTCCTTGCAAAGGATTGTTTTCAAACAACTATATGGGATTTGAAAACCATATACGCCTTAGTGTTTTTCATTTTACTCGATTCAATGATGGTAGAGGGGATATCATGATACCCTAGTTTAACCTATGTGGATGGTTATGTATTTTTTTTAACTTTAAAAAGACCTTCAACCAAAGTGTTGCGTAGTTTATCGAGATATGTTTGTAAATTATGGAACTATTTAATAGGGTATATTTGGGCTCCAAGATGTTCGACCTATCGTGGTTCTTTATTTGGTTTAATGTTGGCATGTAACTGTTTATTAAAATGATAGCTTGTTTATGGAATAAATTGTTAAATCGTGCGTGGATGATTTGTAATAGATTCTAAGTGTTTATTCTAGGTTTATAAAAGACATCTCCATCATGAGCTTGCTTTTTTGGAGTGATTCTCGCTTGGAAAATTATTATGTCCTATACTTTTAAATGGTTAAATAATTGTTTGATTTTTAAAGGGTTTTCTTTTTAGGATATATGATTCACATGTTTGAGGATTTCTATGTGGATTCAACGTTGTTTAAGATGTTTGGAAAATATTTATCATAACATTTATAAGGTCTTAATCCTAGATTCTAGCCTAAGGGTGTGTGCAAGAATTTGAGGGACCTTTTAGATGCAATGGTGGAGTGAAGTCAATCACTCTTGATCCAAAAAAAAGAAATCATCCCAAGCAATCCTGAACCTACCAAGCCTAGTCCCAAGGCTTCCAAAAGGCATGCCAATTAGGATAGTAAAACAAATCGCACCTCCGTTTTATTTAAGCAAATCGTGCCTCCGTTTTAGTGAACAAAATCACGCACATGTTTTGGAAAGCCTGTTTTTTTTAAATAGTCCAAGCGCATATTTTTCACCTCATCACACAGCTATTGGACTAGTTTGGAGCAAATCTCGACTAGGCGAACACGTTTTTGGGTGTGCCAAAGCCATCCATATCCACCTTTGGATAAACCTCCTATTTGTGAGGTATTTTCCTCATTTCTTTTCATGTTTTTTTCTCTTTGTTCATCAAATTATTTTCCCTAAATTGTAAAATTAAACCAAAATAAATTAAATTATGGCCAATGGAAACAAAATCCCCAATGGAATTGGCCAATGGAAACAAGAAACCTAATGTAATTGGCCAATTGAAACCAATTCCCCAATTTAATCATAAAAATTAAATAATTTTCATTATTTACCAAAATTCATACCCAAAATTCCCATGTCCAATGGAAACTAAAACCCCAATTAACTCAAAAAACAAACGAATTTCACTATTTCCATATGCATATTCACAAGGATCCTTGTGTATCCATACCAAAATCTAGAAATACGCAAAGTTTGGCATTCACATTGCAAGTTTGCATAAGTAATTTACATGCCCAATGTAAACCAAAACCCCAATTAACTCATAAAAAACAAACGAAATTCACTATTGTGAATCCAAACCAAAATTAACAAATATGCAAAGTTTGTCAATTATGTTGCAAGCTTGCATACAACTAAAAAAAAATCAAGTAGAATTCATATATTCCCCTAAAATACATAAACAAACACGGTAAATCCCTTGCCTCTATCTGAAATATCAAAGTTGCTCTTCCAAGAACATCAATAAACACCTTATAGCTTTGATGAAACTTCCCAATCCAAGTGTTAAAATAAGGTATATAAGCTTCCCATGCTTTTAACAAATATTTTGTCTTAAACGAAGGGTGCTTTTTGGTTAAGGTCAAGACAACAAAGTTCAACAATAGACTCTATGAATGTGAAGATACATAGGTAGGTTGATTTATTTGATTAAAAATGTCAATCACATACTATCATACATGATATAATCCAGTGGAACCCTTGCAACCATAAAATCCATAAAGATCTGCTAAATAGACTTTGGAGTCCAAAAAACATCACACTATAAAAAATAATTACATGTCTAACAAAATCATTGCCTATACTAGGATTTTATTCATCAACAACATGTTATGCTGCCTATTCTAGGGTCTAGTTGTTGCCTCTACCCACAATCTCGGAGCTAGTCCTGCAACGGAAAAAGTCAGCACCTCACAATTTCAACGAAACTTCATAAGCCAAGCCTTAAAATAAGCTAGAGGAGCTTCACAATCAACATATGCACTCAAGACACTTTATGTACACATGCATACTTAAAAATTGGAATTAATACTTGAATTTAGGACATAAATATGAAATGAAAAAATGTTAAATGTTTATTCTTTACTGTAAAATTCAAGATCAATTTTTAAATTTACATGATAGATTTAGTTTATATGTTGTTATTTGTTGTACATTAGTTATATAGTTTTCAGTGCTTAGATATGTCGTTATATCATTTGTTTATATCTCTAATGATATTTTATTTGTATTTATGATTGTAGTGGCTACTATGCATAACAATGTGGAGATACTGAGGTTTATTTCCCATTTGAGAGAGATTGGTTCTACTTGGAGGGGTGAAGATGAGTTCTGCTGCTTCTTGTCAGATTCTTTGTTGTCTATTGTTGACATGATCGCAAGATCGAATGATGCTTTGTATAGCATCACATCTTACAATATGTTGATGGATTAAGTTACAATGAGTTAAAAAATCTCAAAATAAATGAAACAACACATCTATTCATTGTTTAGACTGCTTGGGATGGATGACATTCCGGAGATCAACAAGCCACATAATTCTATTGAGTGGTGCACCTTTCCACCCCTCAGAGACAATTGGATGGGTAGGTGGTACATTTTTTTTGACATTCCCCCTCATAATAATAGGGAAGTACCGATGTACTTCCTCCAAAAATTGTATGCAGAGTTTGTGATGGGGAAACATGTCAACTATTTTGACATGTTGGGCTTCCAGAGTTGGTAGGGGGATGCCCCAACACCGACCTAATCCTAGGAATAGAGATGCCAATCCACAGATACCTGCACCCCATGCCTAGCTAGCTAGGGCATACATCCCTCCTGCACATGACATGGTTTCCCAGACATAGGAGGCATTTTTTACTCTAGCTGAGATGGTCTCTCGACACACGACCCCTATTGATCAGAGAGCCCCCTCTTCCTCTACTGGTGTACAACCACCAGCTTTTGGTGGTGGAGGGACATCTATTGGTGGGGATATACCCACATCCCATGTGCCTCAAAGAGAGCCACACATCTACACATCATGTGGGGGACCCTTTTATGGTCCTAGACCAAGACATGGTACCACTACGATGACTGGTTGTCAAGTAAGGACATTTTTTTAAAACTTTGTTATTATTCAATTTTTAATTTTTCCATAATATATGGAACATATTAAAAGATTCATAATGTATGCAATATATAATCTTGTGGGATATTGATGCCTCTCACGGGGTTGGTACTACACCTGGTGTGGTTGTACCAGAGGCCCAAACAACCACCATTGAGGTAATATTTAAACACTTGTCATTTTGTTATTACATATAGTTTTGTTAATGCATGTGTTAGTCTTGATTAATTTATTAAATTGTCTAATATTTACAATTTTTGAAGTTGCAGGAACCCCACTTAGAATGTGATGTTGGAGACGTTGATATCAGCGACATAGTCCAAGGTGGAATTTATGATTACTTGAAGAATGTAAGTACATGGGTTATGACTGAATCTTGTTCGAAGTACTTAAATTTATTACTGTACACTCCTTTATAGATCACTAATATTTATAATTTTTAAACTTGCAGATGCTATTAGCATCTGAAGAGTGGCAATAAATTTATGGAAGAAGTCACTCCCATGGGGGAGATATGTCCCAGGAAGGGGTAAGTATATTACAACATGTTATTTTTTCAGTACATATTACTCCATCCATTCAAATCCATGTCTAGTTATGGTAACACTTTATGACTGTAGACGTCATCACAGACCCTTACACCACCTATTTGGTTTGGATCTCCCCGTAGTCCAAAAATAGATAAGGGGGTTGTCTACACCAGATGACCCTCTTCCTTGAACACAGTGGGTGTGCATGAAGATCAGCCTACTCATCCCACGGTAATGTACACACTTCTAATGGCAGTTGTTGTTTAGCTATGAATTCACTTCACAAGTGGTTTTTATTAATGTTATTTTCGCATGTTTACAGCATCAAGATGTAGAGTCATCCATGCCAGACCTTAGTGGGATAGTTGATGCTACGGTCAATGCTGAATCTACAATAGGGATAAGTCACACTGACGTACATCTACTTGAATATTTGTAAGTGTACATTTCATTTGTATTGTTTATGGACATGCACAATTTCTAACTATTTAATCATTTGGTGAATGTAGCCACACCCTGGTCCATTAGTGCACGCAACTGAGGTTGATGTTCAACCTACAGCTCCTCTTCCTACTGAAGAGTCCCAATGTAATCCCCTAGAAATGGTTTTTTTGGTGAGATGTTCAATTTTTTACATAATTGATTAGTACTTTCTCATTCATGTACATGTTATAATTCTTGAGATAATTGACATATTTTTTTTATTCATAGAGAAGCATTGCAAAGAGGCTCTCTGCAAGGAGGAGGAAAGTAGAGGCACCTATACCCTTGATACCAGAGGCACCTATATCCCCGACGGATGTAGTGAGTCTTTGTTTTATTTACAATTGAGTCATATTTTAAATTTTCAAACTTTGTTATTGATGGACAGTACTAGTTTAGTTACCTAATCAAGAAATATTGTCATTGATTTGCAGTCGCCAGAGATGCACAGTGGTCGTAGACAGAGCCAAAAAGCATTAGGGTCCAGTTCAAACAAGAGAAAGTTATATTTTTTATGTGTTAGTCCAAGACAAATATGCATTTTTATGTACAATCTAGAGTTAGATTATAGGGGCATGGTCCAGGATAGATGTACTTTTTTGTCAACATGTACATCAAATATATTTTTGATACATGTACATTGGCAGGCCATAGATAGGCCTTTTATTTTTGTATTATAACTTTCATGATATAAAAAATATTTCATATCAAGGCTCTTGAGATCTTCATGGTTCAATCTCTTAAGTGTGATTATACACGTGTGGCCAAGAATGTTTCTGTGTAATGTTCCCAAATTTTTATAGATTTTACAATTGCATGGAGATATCAGTTATAAATTTGAGAACAATGCACAATTACAATATTACATAATGACAAAAATGTACATTTTAATTATTTTTTACCACGATCCAGTTGCATATACAATGTTATATTAACAATGTCAAAATGTATTCACAAAGATGGAACATACCTAATACACATAAGCACCCAGCACAACTAAGCAACTGATCCAACTTGGTCGAATACAGAAGCACCTTACCCACATAACAACCTAACAAAATTTTAAAGGATGAACGAAGTTGACACACCTAAGTGATGCACTTGTGTGGTCTACATAAATAAAATTATTGTTTGGCATGATGTCTTTCATCTAACGAATACATTGGATACACATCAAACCTAAAATTATCCGAGTATTATAAGGTTGATTCAAAATAATGGTTATGACTATATCCTGCACACTATGTATGTCCTGGACATTATTTTATCATTTTGTTAATGTACATGGCATTTGATGAATGGCCTCGGGTAACAAATTTGAAAGAGATGAAAGTTATGTGAGATTTTATTATAGTTTAAATTGATTAGAGAAGTACTATTCTGAATCTTGTTTTATAAATTCATGTTTATGGAGTACTATTCGAAGCATTTGTAGTGTGAAGATATATATATATTGTAATAATGGCGTAATATAATGGCCACTTGTTTCTAAACATAAACATGTACCATTACATGGTTACTGACATAATGGCATTGTCTCCTGCTGCATTTCATCTTACAAATGCTCACATCTCTTGGATGAGGGGAAGACCTACAATCACCTTCAAGCTAGCCTTTATGTGCAAAAAGTTCACATTCACTTACTGAGCAAAACACTAGTTTCCAAATTTGACAAAAAAAATGATCGCTTGTACATGGACCCAGAGTAGAGGGACACTCTAGCACTATCCCGATGTACTGAATCCAACAGAGCCGATGGTTCATCGATCTGAGAAACAGTCATAAATATATGGAACATTGAATCCCACCTCCTACAGGATTTTAGGGACACCTGTTGAATCCCTAACTGGGGCATAGAGTGGAAACCATGCATCAAAAAGGTATTTCAGTGGGTTGTGCAAGTGTTTTTAGGCAGGTTCCATGTGGGAATGCTAGCCACACGTTCACGGTCAAGGAATTTACAAAGCCGACCCCTATGTGCAGAAATTGGACATTCACTTACTGAGCAAAACCCTAGTTTCCAAAATTGACCGAAAAAATGATCCCTTATGCATGGACCCAGACTAGAGGGTCACCCTAGCACTATCCCGATGTCCTGAATCCAATGGAGTCGACACTTTGTCGATCCAAGCAATGGTTATGATTGTATGGTACGTTGAATCCCACCTCCTACACGCTTTCAGGGAAACCTATTGAATACCTACCCGAGGTATAGAATGGAAATCGTGCATCAAAAAGGGCTTTCGGTGGGTCATGAAAGTGTGTTTAGAAATTTTTTATGTGGGAACGCTAGCCACACCTTCACGGTCAAGCAGTATGCGAATTTGACCCCCATGTGAAAAAATTTCACATTCACTTACTGAGAAAAACCCTAGTTTCCAAAATTGACCAAAAATATGGTCTCTTATCCATGGAACCATACTAGAGGGCCACCCTAGAACTATATCGATGTCCTAAATCTAAAGGATCCAACGGTTTGTCAATCCGAGCATCCGTCATGATTCTATGACACATTGAATTCCACATCTTGCAGGCTTTCAGGGAAACCTATTGAATCCCTACTCGGGGCATAGAATGTAAACCATGCATCAAAAAGCATTTCTAGTGGGTCATACAAGCTTGTTTAGGCATGTGTTATGTGGGAAAGCTAGCCACACCTTCACGATCGAGCAATATGTGAATTTGACCCCAATGTGAAAAAATTTCATATTCACTTATTGAGAAAAAACCTAGTTTCCAAAATTGACCACGAAAATGGTCTCTTATCCATGGAACTAGATTGGAGGGCTCCCTATTACTATCTTGATGTCTTGAATCCAACGGAGCTGAAATTTTATCGATCCGAGCAATGGTGACAATTCTATGGCACGTTGAATCCCACCTACTCCAAGCTTTGAGGGACACCTATTGAATCCCTGCTCGGGGCATAGAATGGAAACTGTGCATCAAAAAGGGCTTCTGGTGGTTCGTATAAGAATTTTTAGGCATGTGTTATGTGGGAATGCTAGCCACACCTTCATGGTCGAGTAATATGTGACTTTGACCCCCATGTGCGAAAATTTCACATTCACTTACTAAGAAAAACCCTAGTTTCCAAAATTGACCAAAAAAATGATCTCTTATCCATGGAACCATATTATAGGGCCTCCCTAGCACTATCTCGATGTATTGAATCCAACAGAGCTGAAATTTTGTCGATCCAAGCAACGGTGACAATTTTATGGCACGTTGAATCCCACCTACTCCAAGCTTTGAGGGACACCTATTGAATCCCTGCTTAGGGCATAGAATGGGAAATGTGCATCAAAAAGGGCTTATGGTGGGTCTTGCAAGATATTTTATGCATGTTTTATGTGGGAACGCTAGCCACACCTTCACAGTCGAGTAATATGCGACTTTGACCCCCATGTACAAAAATTTCACATTCACTTACTAAGAAAAACCCTAGTTTCCAAAATTGACCAAAAAAATGATCTCTTATCCATGGAACCATATTAGAGGGCCTCCCTAGAACTATATTGATGTCTTGAATCCAATGGAGCTGATGGTTCGTCGATCCAAGCAATGGTCATGATTCTATGGCACGTTGAATCCCACCTCCTACAAGCTTTCATGGATACCTATTGAATCCCTACCCGGGGCATAGAATGGAAACTATGCATCAAAAAGGGATTTCGGTGGGTTGTGCAAGATTTTTTAGGCATGTGCTATGTGGGAACGCTATCCACACCTTCACAGTCAAGCAATATGCGACTTTGACCCTTATGTGCAAATATTTCACGTTCACTTACTAAGCAAAACCCTATTTTTCAAAATTGACGAAAAAAATTGTTTCTTCTCCATGGAACCAGATTAGAGGGTATCCCCAGCACTATCGCAATGTGTTGAATCCAACAAATACAATGGTTCATTGATCCGAGCAATGGTCATGATTCTATGGCATGTTGAATCCCACCTCCTACCGGGTTTCAAGGACACCTTTTGAATCCCTACTCATGGCATAGAATGGAAACCGTGCATTAAAAATGGTTTCCGGTGGATCGTGCAAGCTTGTTTAGGCATGTTTTATGTGGGAACACTAGCCACACCTTCACGATTGAGCAACATGTGACTTTGACTCCCATGTGCAAATATTTCACATCCACTTACTAAGAAAAACCCTAGTTTCCAAAATTGACCAAAAAAATGGTCTCTTCTCCATGGAACTAGATTAGAGGGCATTCCTAGCACTATCACGATGTCCTGAATCCAATAGATATGATGATTTGTTGATTCGAGAAATGGTCATGATTCTATGGCATGTTGAATCCCACCTCCTACACGCTTTTAGGGACACCAATTGAATCCCTACCTGGGGCATAGAATGGAAATTGTGCATCAAAAAAGGATTTCAGTGCGTCGTGCAAGATTATTTAGGCATGAGTTATGTGGGAACGCTATCCACACATTCACGGTCGAGAAATATGCGAATTTGACCCCCATGTGCAAATATTTCACATTCACTTACTTAGCAAAACCCTAGCTTCCAAAATTGACCAAAAAAATGGTCTCTTTTCCATGGAACCAGATTAGAGGGAATCCCTAGCACTATCTCGATGTCCTGAATCCAACAAAGATAATGGTTTGTCGATCTGAGTAATGGTCATGATTCTATGGCACGTTGAATCCCACCTCCTACAGGTGTTCAGGGACACCTGTTGAATCCCTACCCGAGGCATAGAATGGAAACCGTGCATAAAAAAGGGCTTTCGATGGGTTGTGCAAGTGTTTTTAGGCATGTGTTATGTGGGAAACCTATCCACACCTTCATGGTCGAGCAATATGCGAATTTGACCCCCATGTGCAAAACTTTCACATTCACTTACTGAGAAAAACCCTAGTTTCCAAAATTGACCAAAAAAATGGTCTCTTATCCATGGAACCAAATTACAGGGCCACACTAGCACTATACCAATGTCCTAAATCCAATGGAGCCAACAGTTTGTAGAAATAAGAAATGATCATGATTCTACGGCACGTTGAATCCCACCTCCTACAGGATTTCAGGGACACCTGTTGAATCCCTACCTGGGGCATAGAATGGGAACCGTGCATCAAAAAGGGCTTCCAGTGGGTCGTGCAAGGTTGTTTAGGAATGTGTTATGTGGGAACGCTAGCCACACCTTCACAGTTGAGAAATATGTGAATTGTACCCCCATGTGCAAAAATTTCACATTCACTTACTGAGCAAAACCCTAGTTTCCAAAATTGACCAAAGAAATAGTCTCTTATCCATGGAACTATATTAGAGGACCACCCTAGCACTATCCCAATGTCCTGAATCCAATACAGCCAATGGTTCATCGATATGAGAAATGACCATCATTCTATTGCACATTGAATCTCACCTCCTACAAGCTTTCAGGGACACCCGTTGAATCCCTACCCGGGAAAAACAAATTATCGGAGTGAAGGAGATAATTATTGTATTCAAGGAGATGTTCTTATAGGATCAACTTAGAGATTCAACGAAAATGCAATAGACATATCCCATATAGAGTGGTAGATAATGATCTTGGGCTATAAGGCATGAGTCATGTAAGTATCAATATAATACAACAAATTCATTGTAGAAGTCTATTGAATTTATCAATATATCAAGCGCTCAATGTATCAAACTGCAAATAATAAATGAGAGCATGAAACCAAAATATCTGGCTACCACACAACTAACTAACTACCTTTGGTCATTCAACTAGACCATCGGGATCACCTCTAATAGCAACAGTATCCTTTAGCCTCTTGTGCTAAGAGTAAGGCAACAAGTATCGTGACTTTGATGAGTTCTTGTTTGGCATTGTTTGCAGCTGGAGGTTTGTGCTAATAACTAATTTTGCATAATGGTACACAATTTGACCTGGTCTATAATATTCAAATACATAACCTTTTTTCTTTTTTGCGTGGGAAACCTGTGTCAAATATTCCCCTTTGATAACCATTGACCCAATTGGAAAATCATTGCGCTCGGAGTCGCTTAATGATACAATGAGGGTCTGCTTCCCATCCAAGCAACGTGCCAGCCAGTAGTCAGTGTGCCATTGATTGTCTCTCGAGGAAACCACTCCATATATGTTTCTTGCATAAAATAAAGTGCAGACCTAGGATTCAGCTAACTAAACACAACTAGTCATCAAACATTTCAAAGTGATCAACATAATAGTCGAACTTGGTTGTATGAGATCTGAAATGTGGTCATAGTCATGTAAAATACTCAACTGGCCTTCCTCCAACTGGGATAATTCTGAATTTATTTGTCAACCAATGGGGAGTGATACACGATCCGAGCTATCAACCCAATCTGTTGATTCACAGTTGTCCCATTCACCACTACTACATGGATAACAAAAACAAGAGAGTTTTCTTGTCCACATTTCAACTATAGCATTGTCTGACGTCCTAACTGAATGGAATGCATGAGTTCCTTGGATTATCTTGCACTCATATAGGTGTGATCTATATACATCGAACACCTCCCAAAAATATCTATGTACATGTGCTTTTTGAGATGATTGGTCTTCTTGCCTTCTAGCTCCCAGCCCCATCACTGAAGAACACCATGCAACAATGGTCTTTGCATCTCGGATGAGCGAAATGGTTGTGAATTTTCATCTCTTGCCTACGTAATGCAATCTTGATGCATGCACCTGCTCCATCATGTTCCCCATTTCCATGTTCAGTCTCAAAAAAGTTCCAAATATGTGGCACCTTGTGCCTCTTGTGGAGAATACATAGCCATTGGAAGACATGGGAATTTTTGAATTGACCCGCACAACCATAAGACCAAATCCAATGTTGATCCATCTATATATTGTTATCCTCCAAGTGTTTGTAGAACAATTGAAAGCTGTGTTGTACAAAATCCAATTCATGACACCTATCATCACTTATGTAAAAGTGATATTGCTTCAATATAACCCTGTTCTCTTCAGTACTATCTACCCCATGTCTATAGGCGATATGGACCATTATGCTGACCTGATCTGAGTGATAATATTGACTCTGAATCTTGTTTTGTGGTTGAAGAGTGTAGGTTTCCACAAAATCGACCACTGATAATATAATTCCAATAGGAAATGTATCCATGCATGCTCTAAACTGTTCATCTTGCCAACGAGCCACATGTACATGCTTTACATAATGTTGTGTCTTTTCAAAGAATTCCTTCATGAAGTTGCATACCACTACCTGGTAGATAAACAATAAAGATGTACAGATCAATAGGTTGTTACATAAATGAAGTATAAATAGATATCAATAGGAAAAAATAGTATTTAGGAACTTGTTGCTAACCTGATAGGTGACCAATTGTATTTTTTTCCTTTCATTCCCTCCACCGATATCATACGTGACATATTTGAATGACTGCAAGTTCACTTCATGTCTCCCAAGTTCATGCTCATCAGTGACATGTATGCATTTGTCCAAAAATGCCATTCCATCACACCTTGGGCATGTCCCATCTATGCAAGGCTTTTGATAAAATTTGCAACCCTTTGTCCTTCTACACAAGATGCTATGGATAAACTCTCTAGATGATGTCGGTGGCAATGTAGTTGAGCATTCCTGCATGAGAGTGTTATGCAAAACATGCAATATATGTATATATGTATCATAATAATAAGCATACTCAATGTGATATCAACAACAACATGTGTTACGAGTTGTGTTTATTTTAAGATACCATGATTTGCATTTCTCGAAGGATCTTTGGCCCAAGTTAAGTTCATTATGTTCATGCCTAAACCTCTCATATAATTCAGTTTATGTCATGTCAAGAAAATGTTTAATGTGGGGCTCATGATCCCTTGAACCGATTCTCAATTTTAGTACATATTTTTGGTTGGATGAAGGTCTACTATTGTCACACAAAAACTCTTGCATCAATCCCTTTACCGCATCAATGAGCTTCATATCGGAGCGTGGCAACCTACCAACAAAGGACCAGACATCTATTTCACCAGAGTGAAGTTGTTCTCTTCAAGAACAATACCTACGGAGTGCTTTGATATCCAATCCTACAAGTCTGGATGTAGGCTCAAGAAGGCGAAGGGCCCTGGTGCTTTTGTTCACTATTGATTGTGACAACACACGGCAAGCTGCATTGCGATCCTTTGAATGAGATTTCTTTCCAATATTACTAAATGCATCTACCAAACTTCTGACAACATAAGAACTTGGTTGAGAACTATTTATCATCTTTATCCTGAAGTTTTTCCTAACAAAAGTCATAGACCTAGATTTTAAGAACGATATAAATAATCTACATTTATCTCCATCACATTTAGAATCAAAATAGTTTACAAGTATTTGTTGAGCTTGATATACAATATTGCATTTAGACAACGTACCTTCAAGCGAACCAATGAGACTTTCATCGATTTGTATACGTTTTTGGAGTTCTTCGGCGTGAAGTTGCTAATGGAGGTAGGGAGGTTGCAATCGCACCCTGTACCATATCACCCATTCGGTCTGGAGTTTGAACATGAGCTTCATGTCCTTATGTGTCTTCCTAACGGTCAGACGGTGGCAATTGGAAATCCTCTTGAGTGGTCTAAACAACATTGTCTTCTTTGAGCATACCTTCGGCATTCAATGTCTCTCTAACTTTGTCACTTGTATACCCACATTCAATTAAATCTGCAAAGGTTTCAGGTGTCCTTGATGTGCACCTATGTTTTACTACTTAATCAGTTCCATGCAATGCTCGTTCTTCTACTGATATGGTGACCAAAGACCCCTCGAGTGAATGCTTTTGTCTTTCTTGATGTGGATTGGTAGGAATAACTACGCTATCCTCAACAATCGGAATTGGTTGAGTGTCCATAGAGCATCTTTGATTGGTCATGTCATTTCTTTTCTTCTCTCTAATTTCTTTAAGGATTTCATTGGGTATCCGCTTCCTTGCTGATTTTCTTGCTCGATTAGGTGAGTTTCCCATGACCACAATGATCAATGATATACATGGTTTCCTTTTCTAGCTCCTCAATGGGAAACTACCCAGGGCTTCGTTTCTTTCTTGCTCAATTGTGTCTAGATACTCAAGATAGGGGGAAGATTGGGAAGAATGTTTCCTTTGCTAG
>LPNX010967221.1:2681-5181 GCA_001517045.1 Pseudotsuga menziesii | reverse complement strand
ATTATGAACATGGTGTTGAGGATGATGTCTATGATGATGAAGATGATGTTGAGGATGGTGATGATGACGATGATGATGATGATGACAACAATGATCGATGATCATGATGGTGATGACGACGACGATGATGATGATGATGAATGATGGTGATGACAATGGTGATGATCATGGTTATGATGATGACGATGATGATGATGTTGTTGTTGATAATGATGATGATGATGATGATGTCAATGATGTTGATGTAGGGGGGATAGAGGTAGGAGGAGGAGGGGATTTAGAGATAAGGAGAGGAGGATTGGGGATTAGTAAGAATTGGGGGGAAGAGGGAGAATGTTAGTCGTAGGGGGTGACCCATGGATGTGTGATGTGGGTGTCTATGTGTGTGAGAGAGATAGGTTTGGGGAATAGATAGGGGGTGGGGTCTAAGTGTAGTTGGATAAGTTGAGGAGCAAGAAAGAGTGGAGAGAGAGGTTTTAGGTGTTAGGAGTGAGAGAGAGGCACTAGAAGGATGCGTGTGTGTGTGAGAGAGGAAGAGAGAGAGAGGGGGGGAGGGAGGTTTAGGGCGGTGGGGTGTTAGGAAGAGAGAGGAGTCAGGGGGACATAAAATAATAAAATTATTGGTATAATTGACAAAAAAAACACTCATTGTAGTATTTAAAAATGCGCTCCCGTATTTATTAAATAAAACATGCCCCCTTTTTCATTAGCTCAAACATGCTCGCATTTTTCTTACATAAAATGCACTTACGTTTTTAGTTACTAAATCACGCTCGCATTTTGTTTAAATTCAAAAATCTATTCCCTCCAAATGATAAGGTTGAGCCTCCACCCATGTTTTCATGGAATTCTTATGCTTATGTGTATGCTTCGTACTTTTCTTTGGATTCAACATGCCTATTCCTTGGAGTATGATAAATCATGGCTAATTCAGCATTATATCCAAATTTTCAATATGCTCATGTTTAGTGGTTCATCTAATTATGTTGTACACCTCCATTTTTTATGAGATTTTACAAACAGATATGGTTTTTTTTGCAGATTCTAAAAATGTAAATTTTAACAAGAATACATAATTTTTTCTATTTTTTTCTTATTTATCTCCTATCATCACTCCTTCACTCAAACAACACGCTGTTAATGTTTCGTCCATATCTCTTTCATTTCTCAACCATTTAAAAAAAAATTGTATGGTGCACTAAAGAACACCAACCTCTACGTGATATAAAAAACCCATTTCCAAATAATTTCATTAAGACATTCAAACACTGCACTGACAATTGACGTACCATTTTTGAGGTTTGATCTCTAAGATAATTAAAAAATTATTAAAAAAATTATTTTTATTATTGGAAAAATAGTCATGCACTAGTCCTATATATTCTCTATATGTATACCGGTTTTCGTAAGTTTATTCCATCATTTAGAAACTCACACACTGCACCCACAAAAACATATACCTTATAATTTTTCCCAAAAATAAAAAGTGCCCGTTAAAAAATATCTAACTTTAGACAGTTAACAACATTTTCAATAGAAAAAAAATTATATATTTGGAAAGGTCATTCAATTTCCTACATGTCTTTTAGTGATCGCAAGATTCATTGTGTAAGTGTCTAAAAATATCCATGCAAGTTGATGGATGTCTATTTTTTCAGTTTTGTATTGCTTCTAACGCGCGAAAAGAGACCCTCAACTTCTTGCACACACCCCTAAACCCTAATACATTTGCAAAAGATTTAGAAATAAATTAGCATAGTCCTTATAAGTGATTAATCCTATATTCTAGATTCTAAATCATAAAACATTAAAAAAAAAAAATTATTCACGTTTTCGAAGGATGATTTATAGCATCCAATACAAATCTCGACAAATGTAATCTCAGCATGTAAACATATTTGAAATCATAAATAAAATCCGATATAGGATAAAGCTCTTACCTGAAGTTGTGTATCTTGTAATAGCTCTATCACCCTCCACACTTCAACACAAAATTAATAGGAAATACTTTGTTTTTGACATTTGGAATGGTAATCGAATGACCTTAGCACTCTCTCATTCCTCCCATCCTTGAACTAGAACCACTCATGGTTCTTAATCAGACCCCCCCGAGATGGCTCTAACATGCAAGAGAAAACTAGAATTCCTATGGATTAGGTTGCTCATATATGGAAGTCATGATCTATATTCTTTAAGTGCTTAGATTGGAAATTCTCTCCAACCCCGTCGAGAAATAATGATGAGATCCCATACCCTCCCTTAGATTTTTCTCTTATAGATATTGTTTGAAAAAGGGGGAGCTCGTTAACTTCATTTAAATCAATATTTTAATACTTTCTTGAAAATAAATCTTAGTTTGACTTATATGTAATATATATTAATTTTTGATAACTAGGAACTTTCTGTTAGTTCCTACTTGAGTTTAGAAAATAATTATTATTTATATACTTAGTTTATAAAATAATATATAATGTTTACTTTGACATAGTACTTTTGTTAT
>LPNX010967206.1:769856-796368 GCA_001517045.1 Pseudotsuga menziesii | reverse complement strand
GCCCAATGGCGTAGTGTGTAATGGGGCTGAAAAATAACATCGTCCCTCAGATCCATAAGTGCTTAGGGTAAAATGCCATCTTTGGATGTTACCCACCCCGGGGATTGATCCAAGTGGCTTGCACAAACTATTTATAGGTATCATCTTGGGTGTTCTTGTTCAAATCTTGTCTAGTAGGTAAGAGGAGTCAAGGAGCATCTAGGGAATACCTAAATGGAGGAACTCGGTCCATCGCATGCCAATAGATTCCAAAAGATTTGAGACCCCTGCATACTAGTATTGAGTTTGGCTTGAAGAGCTAGCTGAGGCAATGGACATCGATGAAAAGTAGGCCATGTACGGGTATCACTCCTGCCCCTTCATTGAGTCAATGAAGCTCCAAATGCGGTGTAAGAGTGAGATAAGGCTAAACACAGTCTCAAGCTAAAAGGGCTAGACACCAAACTCCTCAAGTATGATGGGCTGAGGTGCAATTTGTTTGCATATGATGATGCGCCAAAGGAGGAGGGCCTGCACTCTCTCTGCTGAAGACCAATTAGAGTCTAGAAAACGAGGCCCTCAAACCTTTGAGCCATAGAGGATTGTGTGTTGGAGGAGAGTGTCAACGAGAGACATCTTGGAATATATGTCATGAAAATGGTGTCTGAAACATTGTCTCTCTAGAAGAGCTAAGGATCCATAGCCCTTGTTGACTCGAGGCCGAAGGGCATGCCACAGACTAAAATGAGGTACTCTGAATTGTACCCCCAAATAGGAATAGATGTTGGTGATATCAATCTCCTCCCGTCTAAATAAGAAATGAAAGGATCCGAGAGGAGCTTCTTTGACCTATTGAGGATTATGACCTTGGTTTTACCCAGGTTGATTGTCAAGCGACGAAGATCACAGAAAAGGGCCAAGGCATCTAATTGTCTTTGCAATCTATCTGAAGTTGATGCCAAAACGACCACATTGTGAGCAAGGAGTAGGATAGACATCAAGATCTGGTGGAGAATGCACACAGCTACATATTGGGTGTGCTCCTATAGGAAGGACTCTAGCTCATCTATGTAGATCCCAAATAAAGTAGGGGATAGGGGACACTACTGCTTTACCCCAATGGTACTCCTGATAAAATCTGATACCCTGTGGGCTATGAGAAGATGACATAGGACTGACTCACATAATCTCATGATGGCGGTCAGAAGGGTACTGGAAATGCCAACATCTCCAAGCCTTTGTCTCTGATGATTTAGTCAAACGTTTTCTGAAAGTCTGCAAAGCAGCAGTAAACTTTTGAAGAGCAATGGTGTAAATTTTTATTAACATTGAGAAAATCAAACTACTATGAAGACATGTTGCTTTACCCCAATGGTACTCCTGATAAAATCTGATACCCCGTGGGCTATGAGAAGATGACCTAGGACTGAGTCACATAATCTCATGATGGCGGTCAGAAGGGTACTGGAAATGCTAACATCTCCAAGCCTTTGTCTCTGAGGATTTAGTCAAACGTTTTCTGAAAGTCTGCAAAGCAGCAGTAAACTTTTGAAGAGCAATGGTGTAAATTTTTATTAACATTGAGAAAATCAAACTACTATGAAGACATGTTGTGACACATTTGCACACATTTTAATTTTATAAAAATGTCAGTGTTGGATGGATTCGTTGAGAGATGTGGGTCCTGATTGTTGAACATGTTTGGTACAGGTAATATCTTGAACAGGATAATTAATCCATGTGTGTTCAACACTTGGACAACGCATGCCTAACATGTCCCCATGTCCTTGTGTCTGACATGGGACATGTGACAGGAGGGCCGAGGAGTACATGTCCTGTGACTGAGTAGTATTTCAATAATAAAATAAAACTATTCTTGCTGTTAGACCAATATTAGGGTTTTATGGAACTAAATGCTAAACATCGGCTGTTGGTGCATGTTTGTGTTTATGCAAGAGAGATGGGGAGAGGAAGCAAAGATTGAATATGAGGGTCCTTGTGTCTAATGTTGAGGAAATCTGTATTGACCCTGCATTTCATATTTTAGTAGCTTCATAACTCGAAACATTTATATTTTAATTATGAAGTCAATAAACTGTCATTGTGGAGATGATAATTTATACCAGCTTTCAATATCTGTACATGGCTGATCAATCGTTGCAATTTTAGAGCTTAAAGAATCTCTCTCATAACTGTATGATGAATTTACTGTACCCTTATACCTTAGGTGACATCAATTAGAGACTCTTAACTCAGTAAATATATCCATACTCTTATGATCAGATCTCTCATGTTAAGCATGTGTTGGGTTAGCAAACATTATCAAGTTGCAAATATTGATCCACAACATGCACAGTATATACTATATACATCTATGTTCTGATGGTTTTAATTGTCTACAATGATGTATGTTATAAGAATTTTGAATGCTTGTAATATTCCCTGTAATCTACCTTCTAATTCTTTGAGTTCTGGGGCAATAGATGGATGTCCAACCATCCATGAATTTTTTCTGTAAGAATTGAGAAATCTGTAACTTACCAGATATGCATATGAGGAATCTAATTGGCTGCATTTTATCTTTTTCCAATGTATACAATTGGAAGCTTCCTTGTTTTAGTTTATATCGTACACTTACAATTGACCAATTGTTTTTATTGAGAATCTGCAAACAATGACCTTTTCCATCATGTCATCTTCATAGATTCATGTTTTTGCTCCCTGCACAGGTTTGAAAGTGCCAACATTGAAAGTTTTTGCTCCCTTAATGCTTAAACTAGACGTAATACTGAGATCATCTAATGGATTGGAAAGCACGAAACAACATTCAACCAGTCTAAGAACCCTTTTAGAGACAGCTATAATAATTACTTGCTTTAAGTAACACTTTTTTTCATCATATTTCATATAGGCTGGCACCCTGAAGACCATGAAAGAAAGATATTCGTTGCTTGGTACCCAATCTTCTTGGCTGCAAATATATATATATTTTTTTAAAATTCACTAACCGTGGATATAGAGACGATTGCAAATATTTTTTTTTTTTTTTTAAATTCACCAACCGTCGATACAGCAACGGTACTCTGTGGATACATCGACGCAGTTCCGTGGATACAGCGACGAAACTCCGTGGATACATCGACGAGGAGCTGTGGATAGAGCGACGGAAAACCGTGGATGAAGCGCCAAAGATCCGTGGATACATTGACGACAAGCCGTGGATACATCGACGACCAGACAGGGATACATAGATGGTTAGGCGTGGATATAGCGACGGATTACATTGTCGCTCTTGCGACGCAAATTAGGGGTCGTCGCTATTGCGACGAAAAAGTTTCCACGGAACAAAAAACACTTAAACGTGGCAATATCCACGCTTTTTCGTGGATAGTTCCACGTTTTTCCGTGGCAAAATTGATCACTTGTACTAGTGACAGTGATGTTAACATAGAAAATGAAGTACAATCAATTGTAATATTTTCCTAGGCATCATAATGGTGGCCCTTCAATGAATAACCAATAATAATGGAATTTCATGACATGAACATCTTATTTAGGAAACTCATATGGCCTTAGACCCTATGCAACCTTAAAGTGCATGGTCAAAAGTCACCACACATACTTATAAAGATAATTTTTGGCTTATATGTGTTGCATGGACACCATTACAAGTTTTCATGCACCGATGATGGTTCTTGATGGCTTAAACATGGTCAAAGGAGACACACCGATTTCTTATGGTCTAAAAAAGGATTTTTAGTGCTCATGGACCATGCACTTTGTATGAAACCACCATGAAATCCTTGTAAAGAGAATGTTTGGCCTGCATGTATTGGATATGCATCATTGTAATGACGATGATTATTGAGGCCCTAGATGTTGTATGAGGAAGATCAATGTCTTAGATTTTTGGAAGCTATTCTTGGCGTTATATTGGATGTTTTTTTGGACGCTAATTGGGACGTTAATTTGGATGCTAATTGGGATGATAATTGTGATGCTAATTGCGATGCTAATTGAGACATTAATTGGGATGCTAATTAGCGTCAACTTTTAAATTGGGACACTAATTGGGATGCTAATTGGGACGCTAATTGGGACATTAATTGGGATGCTAATTGGGACGCTAATTAGGACGCTGATTGGGATGCTAATTATCGTCCAAAATAACACCAAATTTTAAAAATGGACGCAAATAACGCCAATAAAAGCGCTATCCCGTGAAAAAGCGTCCACTTTGTCCAAAAAATGATGAAAAATACACTAAAAGTGATAGTGGACGCTAAAAAGGAAGCTAAAAGAGACGCTAATCATAGGGTTTTCTTGTAGTGGTGACATATTTTGTATTCTATATTTCCCATTGGACAATACTATATGGTTGAAGATGACACATTATTTTTTTATGGCACTTTAGCACTTGATAATCTCTTTATTTCATTCTTATTTCTTGAGTTTGTTTTATCTTGTTAATGTTTGGTATTGGCGGATCCACTACTTATTTTTATTATCTATATGTTGTCTATTTCTTGATTAACTGATTTGGGGCCTTTTGCAAGATCATACTCTTGTTGTTCATACCCCTAACAAGTGGAATTTGTAGGCTCAAGATCCACTTCCATTCATTTTTCTTCTGATGTGGTTCTTGAAATCCATTTTACATGGATCCACGAGACTTTTTCTTTGATAGCCGCATGATCGTGCGACTTTCTCTTCATTATACCACACAGTTTATCCTTGCATCCTCTATAACTTGTTACTTGCATTATAGTTTGATTGTTCAGGGTAATCCCACAATATTGACTTGATTTTTTTCTTTTTGTCTTGATTCATCACAAATTTAGTCCATATGGCTACCCACTCATGCTAAGTAATTAGCAAACAAATTCAAATTGTTTTTACTTCTCTAGATATTGAATCACATATTCTACATTGGGAGAGTAAAGTTTTAGGATATGAAACTAATATTTGGGGGACAAGCCATAGATATTTGGGGGTTCAGGGGAGGAGCCCCCATGGTGAAAATTTCTAGACCCTTCTAGTGTATTTTGGTTCCTTCGGTAATTGTTAAAATATTCTAACTTCAGAATATATTCTAGTTGTATTCCTACTTCGATAGTTGTCACTGATGTAATTGGTAATGTAAGAGTCATTTAAATAATCAATGTAAACCTTCATATGTAATTCGGGTCAATAGTACCCTTGAGTCATTATAATAAATATTATTTTGGTGTCCTACTAGTCAAGTCGGCCCATTTAGGTTTTAGGACAAGTTAAGACTCAATTATAAGTAGGGAGGTGCCTCCTTCATTTGTACTCACTTCACTCAAGAAAGTTTTCAAGAGAGAGAAGAAGAAGTGCGCCAAAAAATGAGAGAAGCATTTGGCTTGGGTTTTACATTGTTTTGGTTGAGTTCTATACTGAAGAATTTTTATTGGGTTTTCTCCCCATGAGGGTTTCCTTGGATAAATATTTTGTTCTCTTGTGTGACTATACTTGTTGTTATTTCAATGATCCTACCATCTTAAATTGTTTTAGAATATCAACTAAGCAATAAGAAAGATAAACATGGTATCAAAGCCACCCTTAAAGGAGACATTGCACAGCTAGGGTTTATTGTTCCAAACAATTCCCTTGACAAATAAATCAGAAAAGAAGGTTAAATCAACTCTCCCTAGAAGGGCACATCATTCTGTAAATATAGAACTGAATTCTAAGAAGTTTCATTTTTGGTCCTAGCACTATTGGTGGGAAGAACTAGGGCTTCAAGTATTTTGAGGTTACATAATCAATATCATAAAAAGGAATATACAATATATCTCTCCTTGGGAAGGCACATATTTTCCAACACTTATCCCTAAAAGTGATTCCAAATGAGAAATTAGGATTTTTCCATCAAACCCTAGGCCATCCCAAAGAAGGTCAGTTAGGAGCAGTCTTCTCCAAGTAAGTACTGTCTCTCCTATTTCCATTTTAGGTTCTCATTCTGTTAAAGATGACAAATAATACTAAGATAGATGAGAAGCTTGAGGGTGGTGATAAATTCAGAGTATTGAAGTACCAGATCATGCTCATCATAGAAGAGAATGATCTAGAAGGATTCATAAAGGAGGAAGTTGCAGAGCCTAAAGGAGTCGAAGCTAAGGAAAAGCACAAGAAGGATATGATCAAGGCTAAAAGAATAATAGATGACTCCATCAAAGATAACTTGATATCTCAAGTATATTCAAGGAGAACAATAAAGGAAATGTTTTATTCCATATCCAACCAATTTAAAGGTAGGAGTATAAATAGGAAGATGACTTTGAGAGATCAACTCAAAGGTGTGAAGGCTTAAAAGTAAAAAACCATGCACTCATACTTCACAAGAATATCCCAAATCAAGGAACACCTGGAAGCTATTGGATACATGGTAGAATATATAGAAGTTGTAATGAAGTTGTAATGGTATTCCAAGAGATTGGGAATTTTTCATTTGAGAAATATGCTCGAGAAGAAATCTGACCTAGTTTCGACAGTTATGGGAAGAATGTGTTGAAGAAGAAGAAATAATAGTAGTCAGAGAATAGAAACTAAATGAAAGTGAATATCAAGCCCTATCAGTTCATACCAAAGGCAAGAACAAGAGGAATAATTATGATCATCCTCCCATGAAAGTACAAGGGCTTAAGAAGAATAAGAAGTTCAAGAAAGACTTCTCAGGTTACGAATGCTTCAATTGTCACAAGATGGGACACATCTCCATAAACTGTCCCATGAGGGCAGATCAACTCAAGAATAAGAAAAAAATATTCCAGGCACATACAACTTAAGACAATGATCAAGAAGAAGAAGAAATAACTAAATAAGATGAATACTCATGTGAAGAATATGTATTAATCTCAACATTCATAGGTTCAATCTCACCTAGTAATTATACTTGGCTAGTAGATAGTGGTGCCTCCAAGCACATGGCATGTTACAAGGATTCACTCTCTTGTCTTGAACATAAGGATTCTCCACTCAAAGTAATTCTTGGAGATGATTACAAATATCCCATCAAAGGTATGGGAGAAGCCTATTACAAGCTGGACTCAGGAAATTCCATGAAAATGAGGGATGTCTTGTATGTTCCAGGGATAAAGAAGAATCTTCTTTCTATCTCCGCATTAGATAAGAAAGGTTTTAGAGTTTATTTTGTAGATGGTGAAGCTCTTATGTGGATAAAAGGAAAAACTATAGATGATGCAGTAGTGATTGGAGTTGAAGAAGGAGGACTCTACAAACTAAAGGGACATGTAGACTCAACATTGATGACTAGTACCATAAGCCTATGTGACTTATGGCATAGAATACTTTCTCATGTACATTACAAATCACTACCAATTGTGAGCAAGGTGGTGACAGGCTTGCCAAATAGTTAGATAAACCATGAAGGAGTGTGCAAAGAATGTGCAGAGGGAAATAATACCAAGAACCCTTATCCAAGCAGTAACAGTAAAGCAAAAGGGATTCTAGACATTGTTCACTCAGATGTTTGTGGACCAATGCAAACTGCTTCATTAAGCGAGGATATTTACTATGCCTCCTTAATTGATGACTACTCTGTTTGAATTATTGTGCCATTTATCTTCAGACAATGAGTGCAATTAGATTGTATAATTATGCAATGTAATGGAATGAATAATACACACCGAACAATATAAATTTCACAGGAAACATTTAATTATTTCTCAGTATAATTACAGTATAAAATTCATTAATCCCATCACTATACATAAATGTTACACAAAGAAGAATTTGAATCATGTGTATAGGATTTGAATCTACCAACGTTTGAATACTCACTGACTGGCTAGCTAGAAGTATCTAAATCACTATCGGAGCTCACTATTCTAACTCCAGATGTCTAATTCATTCTCTCCGTCAGTTATAATCATAGTAAAATAGTTGAACTGATGTGTTAGGTGAGAAGTAGGTGAGAATAGGCATATTCCCACATGCATCCATGAAATACTAGCACTAACTGAATGTAACTGGAGCATAACTTAGCTTGACTAGTTACCAACTACCAACAACTGAAGTAGGTTGGTGTTGGCACTCCAAGTGGCTCCTAAATTGTAGGGATTGGTCTAGGAGGCACATAAACTGATGCATGAAGGTGTATTTAGTTGCAGTTAACCTCTATCTGTGTTCCCCACACTCTAGTGACTTGTAATAGTGGCCCCATCCCAAGTGGACCCAATGGTACTAGTGGGCCCAATAATAATTAAATGAATCATAAGTTAGACAAATATAATATAATAGACTAGTTCAGACAAGGGAGGATTATAAATCCTAACATACTCCCGCAAAACTTGGATCTATTTCTTAAAGAATAAGGATGAAGTATTTGATAAGTTCAAGGAGTTTAAGGCTCTTGTAGAAAACCTCTTCAAAAAGAGGATCAAAACCTTATTATCAAATAATGGAGGAGAATTCATATCAGGTGAATTTAATGAGTACTACAAAGAAGCTGGGATTAAGAGGGAGCTCACCATTCCCTACAAGCCACAACAAAATGGTGTGAAAGAGAGGAAGAATATATCTATCATAGAAGTTGTCAAAGCCATGACCCATGATCAAGACCTACCTACGTCTATGTGGGAATAAGCATGTAGAACAAAAATATATGTGCATAATAAAATATCCCACAAATCCCTTGGGAACAAAACTCCAGAAGTGATGTTTACCAAAGAAAAAACTGAATTCAGTCACCTTAAAATATTTGGTTGTTCGGTTTACATACACATCCCCCAAGAAAAGAGATCAAAGTTGGATCCTTTAGGAAGAAGGGATTGTTTTTGGGATATATTGAGCAATTAAAAGCTTACCGAATCTATATCCTAGGGCACCGTCAAATTGAGCTAAGTATATATGTTACATTTGACGAAGATACATCTTTCAGGAAATCAAGGAAAGACAAGGAATTATAAGAGGAGCATCAAAATCCTAGGGATGCAGAAGTTTCTAAACTAGTCAGAAATGAGGCGGAAGAAAAGATACACGAGGACCGTGACAGAAGCTCAGAGAACTAAAGAACTTCCTAGTGAGATGATATCACACAAAATAATGCCTATTTGGGTACAAGAAATAATTGAGAAGCAGAAAGACTTGGTCTCTGTGAAGGAACCATCATAGAAAGAAAGAAGCCAAATCCATACCCCAGTTATGTGGCTTTGATGTACAACCTCGTTGACAAAGAACCTACGTGCTTTCTAGAAGCAATGAAGCAGAAGGAATGGGTAGATGCCATGATCAAGGAATACCAATCCATCATAAAGAATGATTAATGGGAAGTAGTACCAAGACCAAAGAACAAGTTAGTAGTATCCTCAAAATGGATCTACAAAACAATGAATTCAACAGATGGTAGTATAGAGAAGTACAAGGTAAGATTCGTAGCTAGCGGGTTCTCTTAGAAAGAAGGAATTGACTTTGAGGAGACATTTTCACCAGTAGTAAGGTGCACCTCAATTAGAACTGTTCTTTCCTTAGCATCCAAGATGAAGTGAAAGTTACATCAGACGGATGTAAAGACAACTTTCCTAAATGGAGTAATAGAAGAAGAAGTATGCATTAAACAACTGCAAGGCTTTGAGACAGGTAACCATAAAACTCATGTATGCGGACTTAAGAAGGAATTGTATGGGATGAAGTAAGCCCCTAGAGCATGGTATGGAAGAACTGATGGTTTCTTGATGATTTTAGGCGTTACAAAGAGTAAAGAAGATTCCAACATCTACTACAAAGTTGAGGATGATGGGATTATGATACTACTATATGTAGATGATTTGTTATTAACAGGTGAAGGCAAGCCCATCAACGAATGCAAGAAGAAGTTTGCTACAGAATTTGAGATGAATGGCATGGGAATTATGTATTACTTCTTATGTTATATTTTCTTAAGATCTATTTAGATTATCTAGGATATTTATCTGAAAGAATAACAAGTACAACAAAATGCATAAAATGTAAAAGATGCACAAGAGTGTCTCTCCTCCTATGCCTGTCTCTCTCTCTCTCCAACGCCTTAGAGAGTGTGTGTGGTGTATATAAATGAGGGAGAGTGCCTCCTATTTATACCCTTTCAAGTCACTGAGCAAATATAATACTCAATCCTACATGTCATCTAACATGGGGCCCACTTCTCCTAGAGAGACCATAAGTACATATTACATGATGTTACACTAGGGACTATTTCCCCGACTTACAACGGAGGTTGTACCTCAAGGTCTAGACACAATTTAGACATCCCACAAAGGGGTAACACACATACCCAATGGGGGTACAACAACACATAATGATAATATACATCAGAATATCTTTTGAAGTTACACCGGACATCAACACTCCCTCTTAACTAGGAAAGTATTCTCTCTCTATACGGTCATCAAAACATTTGATCAGGTATTCAACGCATCATCATCACAGAGTCATAGAGTATTCATTATAGCTACTTCCATCATCTTCTTATAATTTGATCATCGTCCCATATTGTCTGTCATCAGAAGTTTCTATAGTGCCAGCCCCTTTTCATGCTGGATGTAGGCCTAGTCCTTTTCCAGGTCTTCATCTACAGTGCCAACCATTTTTCATGCTGGATGTAGGCCTATCCCTCTACCAGTTATTCATCATCTTTGCGAGCAAGCCATCAAGTAGGTATATCTCAGGACTTATTATATTCCTCTTGCAAAACCTGCAGGATCTCCCAGGACTAATTACATGCTACTACAAAACTTGAAGGAGCATCCTAGTATCGATTACATGCCTTGCAACACCTGTGTACCCTACTATTACCTCATCATATTCAGATCATCTCATCTTCACATGGAGAACAACCCAAATACACATAACATAACAATTACATTCATCGACATGGTAGGAAACACCTACTACCATCCGGGAAAAGGATTCAACACTTACATCCACCGACATGGTAGGACACACCTACTACCATCCAGGAAAGGCTCCAACACTTACATCCACAGGCTTGGTAGGAAAAACTGACTACCATCTGGGAAATGCTCTACACTTAAATACATCAACATGGTAGGACACACCTATTTCCATCCAGGAAAGGCTCTGCACTTACATCCATTGACATGGTAGGACACACTTACTACCATCCGAGAAAGGCTCTGCACTTACATAACGACCATGGGAGGCCCAACCTGCCACCATTTTGAAAAGGCTCTGCACTTGCATCCGACCATGGGAGGCCCATCTGCCGCCATGTCAAAAAGGCTCTACACTTACATCCAACCATGTAAGCCACAACCTGCCACCATGTTGGCAAGGATCTGCAATTACATCTGACCATGGGAGGCCCAGATTGCCACCATGTCGGAAAGGCTATGCACTTACATCTGACCATAGGAGAAATAACTTTCGACCATGTCAGAAAGGCTCTGCTCTTACATCTGAGCATGAGAGGCCCAGCCTAGCGCCATGTCAAAAAGGCTCTGCACTTACATCTGACCATGGGAGGCCTAGCCTGCCACCATGTCACAAAGGCTATGCACTTACATCCGACCATGGGAGGGCCACCCTGCCACCATGTCGGAAAGGCTCTCATGTGTATTTCCATCTTTCAGACTCGTCACTTCCCCTTGGAAGGAACCTCTATCTGAAGTACAAACTAGAGCTTCACTTCTCCTCTCTGCATCATACAAAAAATGCAAGTCAAATAAATAAAATCAAATAGTAGCTTTCAAAATAAATATACTACCTCACAAATATCCGAGAAAGTGGCAACATATTTTTCCTCGTATGTACTCAGCACCATGCAGGATTGCATCCTGTCAAACCAGTAGCCCATAATGGATCTCAAACTGAAGAAGAAACCCAAGGTACTCTTCTTCTCAATGGTGCTACCAATCCGAATAAACATAACCATGCAGGTTAGTATTTTGGTTCGTATCATACTTAAGCCCATACTCAAATGTACCCTTCAGGTACCTCATTGCATGCTTTGCAACCAGGTGAGCATGTCTCGGATCCATCAAGAATGGATCAGGTCCCTCACAACAAAGCACAAAGCATGTGTATGGTCTTGTATTCGTCAGACACATCAATGAACAAATCATCTAATGATACATCATGGCATCAACCTTCTCTGATGAAGCATCACTCAAGAGATTTAGGTTCAATGCCATATGTGTGGCCATGGCCTTACAATCCATCATCTCTAACCTCTTCAAGATCTCCACTTCATACTTCTTTTGTCCAAGGAAGATTCCATCTATACTCTGCCACACCTCCATGCCTAGAAAGTAGTGCATCATACCCAAGTCCTTCATTTCGAACTCGGTAGCGAGTCTCCTTCTTGCATCTTTAATGAGTTTCTCTTGTCAGGAATAGGTCATCGAAATATAATAGGAGCATCACTAGTTTTCCTCCTTCAACCTTGAAGTAAAGGTTGGAATCCTCTTTACCCTTAGTAAATCCTAGAGCCATCAATAAGTTGTCCACCCTGTCGTACCATGCTGAAACTTAAGATCTTTTGTAGTCACTCCCTCTAAAGCAGAGCATCATTCTCCCTCTTCCTTTTGTACTCTATGTATTGAAACATTCTATAATGGAGTGACAAGTAGCTTTCTCAGCCACTAATATTCTATGTATCCATCTAGGGTCATTGGTGTAATACCCCGGTTTTGACCCCATTTGCTTTAAAAGATACATGATGTATATTTTGTAATTAATCGTGGTGTGAGGCTAAAGGCAAAAGCCCCACCACCGATTTGGTTGTGTATGTTTCAGTGATAAGGATCATTGCCGATGGTATATCGTGCTATCTAGCACATTATATTTTTCGTCATCATGTAAATACGCACATTAATTAAAATAAACCTACAACGAGCTACGACGGTGCAACGTTAAATGAAAAGGGCATGATTCCTAAGGTTAAGGGGGGGTTGTCTAACCCGTGGGGGCCATTGGGAGTTTTCCATGTGTCGACCACCCACTAAACTTCTATTGTTTGATTAGTTGGGAGAAATTATGGCTGGGGAGTGGTGGGTGGTAGAATTGCCCATCTTTTCCCCACATACACTCCACCAACGAGCTCGGTCTTCCTCACGCGGAGGGCAGGGGAATAGTCACCACTCTCCCCCTCTTCCACTCATGGTTTTGGTCTTGCTCATACACACACAGGGGGTTTGCTTCCTCACACAGGCACCATTTTGGGGATCCCGATCGCTTGTTCATCTCGCATAGGGACCCACAGGGTTCACTTTGGTTATGGGAGTCACACAGCAAGTCAGGAAGCCATGTTCTGTCACCCATGATTTCCTGTGAATGATCCTTCACATTCTGTGTGGTGTGTATGTTTATGCTTGTTCTCCTTACCGATTGTGGTCTGCGTTTATGTTTTCCCCTGCCAATGCTGGGAGTTTGGCTTCTTTCCCATTTGTGGACTATGTAATGCTATCGTTGTTTTCATTGTGATATTGGGGGCTATTGTTCTTCCCCTGGTTTTTGGGTTGCTATGTATGCAAGTAACTTTTTGGGTTGTTTCTGAGTTTTTTTGGCCACACTAGGGCCAACAACTACTCTGAGTGGTCTTGCTAACTTGAGCTGTGTTCACCTTTTCATTTGGGGTTGTCACCCTGTTGTATTCATCTTCTTCATAGAGCAGTGAATTGTTTGTTTTACTACGGTATCCGGTGGTTGGTCTTTGGACTGTTGAGAGTAGGATTAGAGGCTGGGTATGCTTGAGAAAACTGGTGTTTGGAGCCACTTAGACAGAGTTAGACTGCTGGCTTTCTTCTCCACAACCCTTGAAGAGTATTGGAAAGGGAAGTCAGGGCCTGAGGGACTGTGCAGCAGAGAAATGGCTGATTCCTGGTGTTGGGTGTGTGGATGTCTTAGAATTTAGGTTAACTCTGGTGTAGGTGTCCTTAGCTCTCCATTGAGGCCACCAGCTTAGCCTTTAGCCTTTCCTAGCTCCTTGACGGCTTGATAAACCCTATTGTGTGGGCTTGGATGATTTGTGTACCTTGGCTATGTGTAAGCTTACTTGGGGAATCATGCCCAGCTTGGGGGTGGCAGTGTTGCTGAGAGATTGATGAGCACGCTGGCCTATGGTTGGGTGGAACATTGCAGCAACGTAGCTGGTTGCGGGACAGTTCTCATAAGATAAGTATTCTCGACTAATCTATTTTGCAATCATATTTACTGTTAATGAATATGATGAACATGTGGTATGCTTGAATGAACGTATGTTTGCTTCCGCTATGTATATGAAGGATTATGCATCTTAGTATGTTTTATGTTTTAAGCTTTATATTTCTGCATTATATGCCTGTTAATGTTCATGGGGCTATTTTCCCAGAGGTTTTTGCTTGTTTGGTAGCATCCTCTCGCCGGTCAGAGCGTTGGGGACGTTACAGTGTGGTATCAGAGCTTTGGTTGTAGCATGGGCCTGAATGGGCCATGAAAGGTTAGCTAGTAGAGGAAGGTTGTCCTCTTCCCAGCAGAAAACAAAAGAAAACCTGTGCATGACAAGGGAATTTTGGAAAATTCCTCAAGTATTGGGATCATTAGATCATCGAAGGACTTATTCTGAAGTCCCGTCGATGCATCAGATCACCTAAGCAGAAGGCTGTCCAATGGGGACCACCAAATAAAAATCTTGGAAAATTTTCTAAGTATCCAGACTGTCGGCCGTCAGAAAAGTTTAGAGGATCGCTCCTTTGATGCAGCGGAAGTTTTAGTCGGAAGGCCCTCCGATACGGGCCACCGGTGAATGAAGAAAGGAGGGGAAACTTCCATCGAAATTCATCAGTGGAAGACCACCGAAACGGCAGAGAAATGTAGTTGATGGAGTCACCGCAGTGTCAGTGGAAAATAGTAGGCGAAATATCCAACGGAGCGCCGCGAGAAAACGAATAAGGGAACAACTTTTCTGAAATTTTTCTAAGTGTTGGCTATCGACAATCGGTGGAGATCAGTCGATTTAATCAATGAAACGTAGCTATTTGGGTCGTCGATGCGTCAATGGAAAAGAAGGGAAGGTAGTTGGTTGAGCCGCCGATACGGCGGCAAGAAGAAGGAAATGTTCTGGAAGTTGGGAATGTTGGGTCATCGGGAGTCGATCAGTGATGATGAGCCGCAGTGTCAGCCGGGATATCCTAAAGGATGCCGAAACGTTAGCGAGAGTTAGCGGATGGAGTGGACAATGCGCCAGTAGACGAAGAAAATAAATTTCTGAAAATTTGTCTAAGTATGGAAATTGTTGGTGGAATTCAGTTGATTTGATCGGCGAACTTTAGAGGATGGAACCATCGATGCAGCGGCTAACGTTGGAAGAAATTAGATGACCATGGGTCTGCCATTGCGGCCACCTAAGTGACTATCTTTCCGATGGACAACGTCCTCGATCACCGATGCCATAGCAGCTAGTGTACCCGATTGCCAATACACTGCAGTCCTTGGAATTGCTGATAAATGATAAAGGGCTTAGAAGCTTAGACGTATGGGATCCAAAATAGTGGAAGATGCTAGCTATTTAACCGCCGATGAACAGTCCTTGTTATTGCCGATGCAGTGCAAGGCTTAAGGGTTCCAATCGCCAATAAAGTTTGAAAGGTTAGATGACTACGGGCCCAATATAGGGAAAGGAAATAGATGAACAAGCTGCCGATGAGCGCAGAGGAAACTAGAGCTTTTAGCCGCCAAAACATCGAAAACTTAGTTGGAAAGAGACCCGATAGGGAGAAAAAAAATTTGGGTTTTTCAAAGTGGAATTTTTCTCAGCAAATTCCAGCTGTTTTTCAGTGGATTTTCAGCCGACTGCCAGTGGATTACAGGGATGAAAAGGAAGAAAATTCCAGGTGGCTGAGGTTGACATTTAGACTAGAATACATTTGGTAAAAAGAATCATTTTTGAAGTGGTGTGGTTTTCACACCTGAGGTCAAAACGAAGCATGTGGATAGGCGTTGGAAAGTTTATCCAGCAGGGAACAAGGGAGAGTCACTAGAATCTGAGTGTGGAGCAGCAAAGTGCTAGTGATTGCTTGAAAGGGAAAGCGTGTTGCTGTCAATATGGGCGAATATGGGAATTGCATGCCTAGAGGTAGCAAGACCATGAAGTCAAACCAGCTGTTGTGTGGAAGAGGAGTTCCATGCAAGGATGAGGGACTTGAAAAGGGAAATTTCCTTAAACCCTATCTTTCTAATTATGATTACAAGTTTTATACATGAAATGTATGAGGATATGCCTTACATGCATAGGATATCACATGTTGATAAGTGTTGGCCCTGGAATTGTCCATTTTTCCATCATTTATTGACATACCTTTCATCTATTTTCTTGCCATTATTTCTCATTTATCATTCCATTTTTCATCCATTTGTTGTAGCTGCGCGTTGAACAGCCTGCTACTTTAGTTGATGTTTTAAGTGGTTAATAATGATTATTTTCCTTTATCTTTGATGAATTAAATATTATTATGCATAATTTTACTAATGATGGTTTATGGAGTGATTTTCCACGTACAAGATGCTCATAGCCAGTTGTTACAGCCTTAACCAAAAACGCATGTCACATAATAACACCTTGACTCACGTCTTGATTTGAGGGTCGATGGAAACTAATCTCAAAAATCCGAGACATGGGCTTTGTGCATAACATCCTCATTTACCTGATTGTTGAGGAAATCTCCAAACAAAGCTATGGTTTGAGATATGCAGGTGGTTCTTTGAGAGGGTATTTTTCAGATTTGGTGTTGCGTCCGGTTCCAAAGTTGCCAACAGTTATGGCCATGTTCCAGCTGTTGTAGATCATAAGTTAGGGGTTCAGTTATTCATTTTCATGAGATAATTTTATGTATAAATATGTAATCAATCACATTGAGAGGGGGGATAGATTGATAGAGTGATTAAGCATGATAGATTAGGCAGGATAGGAGATGGATGATAGGAGATGTAAGATAGGAGAGAACACAATGTTATGATGTAGGATTTGATCCAGATCTATTGTAATTCTTTCATTATGATAATACATGCTGGAAATTTCTTAATTCTGGAGTTGTAGACATTTATTGTGGAGATCCAGCTCTGTTCAGTGGAGGAAGGGCCCTCTTCCCTGAGCAGATGCTGGTAGTGTTGATCAAGTAAGTGTTTTATTTTGTAGATCTCTCATTTATTAATTTATGCTTTCATTCAGTAGATTTATCATAGTTGTTTTATTATTTAGTTCATGATTTCATTAGATTTATCATAGTTGTTTTCATGTTAATTCATCTTGATAAATCGTTGGCCAACTTAGCATTGCTTTTAGGTTTATGTATTTAGATCTTGTTTTATAATAATTTATTTTGTTGAAGTATGATTAGATTTACAGTGTGATTTTATGAATAGGCTGAGGATTGATTTACTTTCAAGCAGGTGTGATTTAGTCTACAAACAGTTACGATTGCATACCAATAGATCAACAATGTCAGGTAGAAATTGTGCATGCATAGATCTTGCACGATAGCTTTGAAATGAAAGACTTCCTCGGGTTGATAATTTATGTTTAGCACTCTGCATGTTAAGTTTTAATTAACTGGCATATAGTGGGCACGACATTTTGGCGTCGTTGCCGGGGAAGTTATCAATTGTGCAAAAGTACATTTGACATTGTTTTGTAGATGCATTGTTAAAGTAGGGCATGTAGGTTGATTACATTTCAGTTTATTGAATTTATTTTGAGTGTTAATTTTATGTCTTTACATTCAGTTTTATTTCATTTTCAATCTTTGCAGCATAAATCTTATCATTCCCCTTAGTGGTGTTGTAAGCACCACCCATTCTACTAACAAGTTGACAGGAAAATTCGAAGGAGGAGCCTCAAGATAGCACACGAAGAATCTAATAAAAATATGGCAGGTGAGAAAGATGGAGAAGTTGTTACCTTCAAATTTCCCATCAGAGATTCGAGAGGAGTGGCACCAACGAAAATAATTCCCCCACATGTTCTACCAAATTTTCACGGTTTGGAAAATGAAGACCCTGATGTATTTTTATTTCAATTTGAAGTACTTTGTAGAGGATATGGTTATTGTGCTAATGATAAAAAATTGAATGTGTTTCCCCTTACTCTAAAAGGAGCAGCCCTTCGATGGTTCATGAGCCTCGGTGGAAATTGTATACAAACTTGGGAAGACATGAAACATGTGTTCTTGAAAAGGTACCAATATTATTGCAGGGTCAATGAAGACATCTTCGAAATGACACAAGGAGAAGAAGAGAGTCTGGAGGAATACATAAAACGATTTCAATATAGCCTCCAAAGATCCAAACAAAGGAATCTGGGGAAGGAAATCTTAAAAACACTTCTACTCAAGGGAATCAAAGCTGAATGTTTAGAAATATTGAATTTGATCGGAACAGGTAATGTATTTCAGTTAGCATATGATGATATTTGTGAGTTATGTAGGAGGTATTCAAGAGGAAAATTCAAGACTGGTAAGAATTCTAAGGAACGTTTATCTCTATTTTTGAAATCTGCTGCAAAAACAAGAGTTTTACGAGCTGAAACCAACAATTTATTTGAAATTTCTAAAGCTGATTCACAATTGGGTGTTTTGCAGGATAAGAAAAAGCTAGAGGAAATAAGAGAAGCAAGGGATTTCCCTTTGGATAGTCTTGAAAGTTGTGGTATATGTGACTTGAATCATTCCACAGATCATTGTCCCTCCTTACCAAAGATGAAAGAAACATATCATAGATATATGGGAGTTGTAGCCAACTCGTTGCAACAGTCATATCAACCATGGCCTACATCTATGGTTCAAAATTATATCCCTCCATTTCCTTACTTTCATACTCAGCCATGGAATACTCTTCCACCATTGCAGCTGTTGCAGCCTCAATTTAACTCTTACCTACCTTACCCACAAGGTTGTAATGGCCTATCTTATGATCATATGGCCACTCTCCCTCATGCTGCAATACAAGTTGGTCCTTCAATATCAACCTCACAAATCAATCATCTACATCAGCCACATCTATTTTCTCATCAAACTTCTTGGTATCCAACACAATTTCCTGTCCAATCCACCCTCCACCCTAACCATAATAAAGCAGTACATTATGCTTACAGTGCTGAACTGCAAAATGTTCCTACATTTCCCTCTTGTTCTACCTCATCTACACCGCTGCAAAAAGGCTGTGCGTTGTTGCAGCAAATCCATACGAGGCCTGAACATGTTTTAGATCCAAGTTTTGCAGATGGAGTTTCTTCTAGTCCTCATAAGCAAGCAGACAAGATCAACAATACACACGTAATATTTGATGGAGAACAGCCATTGGAACCAAAAGCATCATTCACATCATTAGATCCGGAAATCTTATGCATTGTGGAAGATCAGTTTAATAAGGATCTCCATGGTGTAACATCCATGAGCAATCAAGGGAACAAAGACTATATTGAAGCTTGGTTTCAATCTGCCATCGGTCTGCAGCATCATTTCATACTTCACCATTTCTTGGCACCATCATTTGAAGGGAAGTTGATCTCTCATATCCTAGAATTCATAAAGTTATATTTTTCTATTGGGAGTATGAGCATACTTGAGTCACTTTTTCGAAAATGGCTCCATTGGAAATATGCATACACTTAAAAAAAATTTATATTTCCAAGTAGAATAGAGTAGGATAGAATAACATAATAAAACCATGCTTTTGTTTTTTTTTTGTTTTTTTTGAATAAGTATGCTCTCTTCCTGCGCCTTGTTGCGATTTGGAAGATCATAAAGTAGAAAGATAAGGAATGGGTATGAGATGTTTTAATGAATTATTATAGATGCTCAATGATTGAATTGTTTTTATATGGATGTGTGTTATATTTAAATTTACATCATTAAAAACATTCACATCTATTTCAATTACTTTTGGGGGGTTAAATTTAATTTATTAAATTTTTGGAGACATTTTGGCTTGAAAATTTTACTAGAACACAGTTTGGACAGTCCATTTTTAGGAGACCAAATGAACTTATTTTTAAAACTTGTTTGTATCCCAAGTATCCCTTTGAATCTAGTTTCCAAAACAATTTTAATTTTTACGATTGTGTGTCAAACGAAAATTTTATGGCCAAAATACTAACAGGGTGTCAAGCTGACAGCTTAGGAACAGAGCTGTGACAGTTCATTTTTGGATGCCTTATTCGATATACTTTGCAAACCTGTTTCATTCGTATATGCCCATATGAATATAGTTTACAATGCAATTTGAATCACTCCATTCCGATGTCGTATGCAAATTTTATGACCAAAATACCGACTGCCTGTCCCAAATCTACATTCCTGAAACTCTATTTTCTAGACTGTTCATTGGCTTATTTGACCCATCAATTATTATTATATTCAAAACCTATTTCTAATTGATATACCTACATGAATCTACTCTCATCTCCAATTGTAATGACATCAATCCGTTATCAAACGAAAAATTTAAGCCTAGAGCCGTGACTGTTGGTCTAGTTCAGAATTCGAAAAAACACCTTGTTATGCAGGCTGTTACTGAGTGATTTGGAACATCATTACATACAATTTTAAAAACCTATTTCTAATGGAAATATACCTATGAATTTAATTTCATTTGGCTTTGGAATCACTCAAATTGGACAAGGAGCGAAGAAGATATGATCAGAATACCGTTGGTGAGTCTAGATGGACATTGCTCTCCCGCAGGTATAAAACGGATTTTGCTTTGTTCATTTTTCTTTGGATTTGTTTTATGAGTAATTTCTTGTTGTTTTTTTCATAAGTGTTGGGTGAATAGAGACCAATCATCTCTCTTCTTCCATCATCTCATGTTTTATTGCAGGCAAGTGCTAGGTTTTTGCAGGTCCTTGGAAGAAGAAGGTCAATGCATGCACGAGTGACTCTTGAAGACTTTTTCTCAATTTGAAAATGGATTGAGCACATAAAAAATGGAGAGATTTATGTGCAAACCATATAGAGTCTAATGTTTCCGAAGTCAAGTCCCATTGCTACATGCCAAGAGTCATTTTTAGACACCTGTCATCCCACTTGTTGCTGAAAGAAACCCCTCAAGAAGCCAATTTCCCTATGGTAGATTCATTCACCCTCCTCATTGCAAAACCCCAAAAATCCATTCATGTCAAAGTCCCATTTTCCACTGCTTATGTAGTCACCATAACCATTTTATTTCCCATCACTACTACATCATGACTTCACATATACTTTCCGATTTTGAGTTTCATGTTGGTCCTATTTTTCACTATGATTCTTCACAATCATTTATTTTGTACTCGTATTGGATGATGTGGAATGCATTAAGGTCCACCTTCCAATGGTCTTGTCCCATCGACTCCAACACATCATTTGGGATCAAGATTAGAGTTTTTATAATGCCCTGGTATCTGCATGAATCAATGGCAGATTTCCTTGTTGTTAATCATGGGGATTCATCAGGAGCTACTATGCTTGCTGCTTTTTTATTCACATTCATAATTTGGATGCATATTGTTCTTCACATAAAATGCCGAATTTGAATTGAGCACATCTCAAAAACCACGAATTGGATCCTCATGAAATTTGGACAGGGAATGCATAATGGCATGATGAACAACCGTGGAAAGTTTCAGCTCAATCCAGTGCATGGTTTTCGAGAAAATGACCATCATCACCTACAGCCAATTTGCATTTTTCTCAAAATCTGTGATGTGGGTCTATCTAATTTTTGGTGAGGCGATGCACTATAATGGTACTTACCTGCTTGCAAAATTTCAGCCAAACCCAGTTTGTAGGTTTGGAAATATTGGCTCTAGAAGTTCAACTGCAATACATTTTTTTCATGTTCAAAAAGTGCAGAATTTGATTTGGGCATATCTTTCAATTGGTAAGTTAGATTTACACACGTATTGGGTTGCATGAAGACATGCAACAAGTTCAGTTTGGGGGAGATGTTGAGTCATGTAATTTTCCATTTTTCCATCATTTATTGACATATCTTTCATCTATTTTCTTACCATTATTTCTCATTTATCATTCCATTTTTCATCCATTTGTTGTAGCTGCGCGTTGAACAACCTGCTACTTTCATTGATGTTTTAAGTGGTTAATAGTGATTATTTTCCTTTATCTTTTATGAATTAAATATTATTATGCATAATTTTACTAATGATGGTTTATGGAGTGATTTGCCACGTACAGGATGCTCATAGCCAGCTGTTACAGCCTTAACCAAAAACGCATGCCACATAATAACACCTTGATTTGCATCTTCATTTGCGGGTCGATGGAAATGAATCTCAAAAATATGAGACATGGGTTTTGTGTGTAACATCCTCATTTAGCTGACTCAAGAGGAAATCTCCAAACAAAGCTACGGTTTGAGATATGCAGGTGGTTCTTTGAGAGGGTATTTTCCAGATTTGGTGTTGCGGCCGGTTCCAAAGTTGCCAACAGTTATGGCCATGTTCCAGCTGTTGTAGATCATAAGTTGGGGGTTCAGTTCTTCATTTCCATGAGATAATTTTATGTATAAATATGTAATCAATATCATTGAGAGGGGGGATATATTGATAGAGGGATTAAGCATGATAGATTAGGCAGGATAGGAGATGGATGATAGGAGATGTAAGATATGAGAGAACACAATGTTATGGTGTAGGATTTGATCCAGATCTATTTTAATTCTTCCATTATGATAATACATGCTAGCAATTTCTTAATTCTGGAGTTGTAGACGTTTATTGTGGAGATCCAGCTCTGCTCAGTGGAGGAAGGGCCCTCTTCCCTGAGCAGATGCTGGTAGTGTTGATTGTAAGTGTTTTATTTGTAGATATCTCATTTATTAATTTATGCTTTCATTCAGTAGATTTATCATAGTTGTTTTATTATTCATTTCATGATTTCATTAGATTTATCATAGTTGTTTTCATGTTAATTCATCTTGATAGATCGTTGGCCAACTTAGCATTGCTTTCAGGTTTATGTATTTAGATCTTGTTTTATAATAATTTATTTTGTTGAAGTATGATTAGATTTACAGTGTGATTTCATGAATAGGCTGAGGATTGATTTACTTTCAAGAAGGTGTGATTTAGTCTACAAACAGTTACGATTGCATACCAATAGATCAACAATGTCAGGTAGAAATTGTGCATGCATAGATCTTGCACGATAGCTTTGAAATAAAAGACTTCCTCGAGTTGATAATTTATGTTTAGCACTCTGCATGTTAAGTTTTAATTAACTGGCATATAGTGGGCACAACAATAAGAATAGTGAGAATTATACATTCATAATGAGCCTCTAATGATAATTATTGCATTGGTGTTGGCATTAGTGGAAAAACCCATGATAACATGGACATGGATGAATATGTGGCTGATGCTGACGAATGTGACTAGCAACCCTATGGAGAAAGGGATAAGGAATCAAGTCCAAAATCAAAAGTTGGTGAGAAAATTCTACAATCTCCTGCAAAGGACCAACCAAATTGGTAATGTCAAGGGTGTAAGTAGGACCCATGAAGGTAAGAGTTTAATTATGACAATTGCATGGAGTCGTAAAAGCAAGAGGTCTCATACCATGTGGGTATTTGAATTTTATACTACACTCATACAAAAAAGTGTCATGCCTGTATTATGTTGTTATGAGCTTAGTAGACCAAGGAAAGTAAGCACTGATGATCTTGATTATAGTCATGCATCCTATATGAAGTAGTCATGGTTAGGCCATGCATGCTATGTTTGAATGCATAGTATTCCTAAATCAATGCAAGGTAGCATTGAGTGGGTATGCATTAAAAGATTTTAGGGTGAATCCGCGGACCTAGGTAACACTTTTTGGCAAGCACATTTCAGCAAAAACAGAAAAATGTACCTCGACCGAGGTCTTGTTAAGCCCTCGACCGAGGTATTAATACCTCGACTGAGGTTTTATCAAGCCCTCGACCAAGGTTTTGTTCAGCCCTCAACCGAGGTATTTCTTAACCCTCGGTCGAGGTATTAAAACCTCGACCGAGGGTTAAGAAATACCTCGGTCGAGGTATGGAACTCGGTCGAGATATCGACCTCGATCGAGGTATGGAACTCAGTCGAGGTATGGACCTTGATCGAGGTATGGACCTCGGTCGAGGTACATACCTCGACCGAGGTGCCCGTGTCGAAAAAATTATAAAAAGAGGTCGCGAGGGCCGCGGCCGTTTTTTTACAAAATTTCACTGTAGAAGCTCGACCGAGAAACGACGGAACAGCGGCGTAAGGATTGGCACCCCGAAGCAACCCAACCTCGTCACGATGTCCGAGCCAAGAGGTAATAGTTTAAATAATTGTTTTTCAATTTAAATGGAATTTAAATTTTTTTTTTTTTAAATTTATAAAATTTGGTAAATGTATGTTTTTATAATTTTCATGTTTAAAATGTGTATCGGTAAGCATAAATGCTGCTGGATTTTTGAAAATTTGTAGTTAAATTGAATTTTTTTGTTAATTTGTTATATATATATATAAATTATGTCAACCGGTAGCATTTATGCTACTGGTTTAATTTTGAAATGTGTCCCGGGCAAGCCGAAATGCTGCCCGATTTTTTTCAATCCTCCGTGAATTCATGGAGGATTGAAAAAAATACATAAAACACCAACTAAACAAACCTATATGAACCATAGAGACATTTAATCAACTGTAGGCCTGAGACAAATAATAAATTTTTTATAAAAATTTATTTGAAGAGGACGTCACAACCCTAATACTCCTACTTATTGGGTTTACAACGATGATCCTATAACTAGGTTTAGAATGAAGAGGACGTCATGCGATTGTTGCAACTTGCGTTTATCGTTTTCAATGTAAAAGTGAATATTGGGTAGTGATGATTTCGATTCAATTTCTCAGATCTCACACATACATATATAAATGTATAAATAGGCTGCCCATCAACCCAAATAATTTTTTTAATAAATATGATTAATTATAAGCTGTATACACGCAAAAGTAATGAGTATTATCGTTCGGACTGTTTAATATCTTCATTAAGAAAACAACCAAGGATTTAGAGCAGAATTGTTGTGGTAATGACTCATGGAGGATTGAAAAAAATCCATAAAATACCAACTAAACAAACCTATATGAACCATAGAGACAATTAATCAACTGTAGGCCCAAGACAAATAATAAATTTTTTATAAAAATTTATTTGAAATTGGTTAATAAATTATAATATTAATAAAAAATCCACATACCCCAACCCCTTTTTTCAAAACATAAATTAAACCTACCATTTAATCTGACCTCACTAATCCTACTTAACCCCCCCCTCAATATTACTACCTTATGGTCCCCTACTAACCCCTACTAACCCTATTCACCCCTACCTAAATTCATATCTAAACCCTATTAATACCTTACTAAATCCATATTAATACTAACTTAAACCCCTACCAAACCCCTACTTAAAACCCTCTAACTAAACCCTACCAAACCCCCTATTTAAACCCCTATCTAAATTCATACATGAACCCTATTAATACCTAACTAAATCCCTATTAATAATCCCTAAACCCCTACCTAACCCTCCCAACCTAAACCCAACCTAAACCTATCAATATCAATCAATATATATATATATATATTATATATATCAATATATATATAATAATTTGTATTCGTATTAAATATTAGTTAAAGATTAATATATATATTATATAATTAAACCCATGGTTAACCAAAACCAATGATGTTTTCCCATGTTTGACCATAGTTTACGACGACAAACCATTTCGAGCATCATTCATATAGTCAAACATGCTTCACCATCGTTGACCATGACAAGTAATGTTTGATCATAGTTGATCATTGGCAATGGTCAACCATGTATGCCTACGGTTGACCATAAGTGACCTTATTTTAAGCATATTTGGCCAAGGTGAAACATGGTCAACCATGGTCAAACATTGACATGGTTGACCATGCTTTACCATGTTTAACAAAGGCTGACCATGTATGACTATGTTTAACCATACTTGAACATGGTAACCATTGACTTTGGTTGACGATAGTTATTTTTTACTAAGGCTAATATAGATTAACAGTGGTCAACCAGTTATGCCTATGTTTCACCATAGTTGATCATTTTTTACAGTAGTCAACCATGGCCACATATGGTCAAACATTGAAATGTTTAACCATAGTCAAACATGTTTTCACAATGTTATGTTAGTTGTCGCAATGTGATGTTGGACGTTCTCTCAATGCGACATTAATTGTCACAATGAAATGATAATTGACATGTGACATTAATTGTGACAATGTGACATACATTGTCACTATGTGAAATAAATTGTCACAATGGAACAAAAATTGTGATAATGCGACATAAATTGTTAGAATGTGACATACATTGTCACAACGTGACCTAAATTGTCACATTGAGGCGTTAACTTCCATAATGCAACATTGTTTATATCATTTTCCATGATTGACTGTAGTTGAACATAGTCAACCAAGGTCAACCATAATCAACCAAAGGAAACTAAGATGAATGTCACAATGCAA
>LPNX010967206.1:666633-759913 GCA_001517045.1 Pseudotsuga menziesii | reverse complement strand
ATATATATATATACATATAAGGATGTTGTGAAGCAGCCTGCGTGCTGGCCTAACATCCAAGTCCATAGGTGATCCCAAGGCTTGCAAAGTGAAGCAGGATCCTGTAGACCAGCGAGGAAACGCAAATACAGATAAGTATTGAATTATTTTGCAATTCTTGCTTATGAATATACATGTGTATACGATTTGGTTATGATGTTTTAAGCTCTTGTTTAAGAGGTGAAAACCGATGGGAATAAAGTAAACATGTGAATCTATTCAATGTTTGAATATAGGTATCGCTAGAAGTGAGGACTATGAAAGCATCCTAGGGGTGCATGTGGACATGTGACTATATTGAAGAGCTCAGAATGAGCAGTAATGAAAAAGGTGCTAGTGAGACTATGAAGGTCCTAGCAGCCGAGACAAACCATGTGGGGAGGCTCCATGGTTGAGAGGTCTGAAATAGACCGGAGACACCAAGTGTCATGACCAAGAGGGATTGGTCCAGTATTCACGGTGAAGTGAAAGAGGCTAAGAGAATGAAAAGCCACAACGGTGGTGTGGGTTCCAGGATGGAACAAAACAAAGAGGGGAAAAAATCCTGTTGCTCTCTCTTTCCTTTTGATTATATATATTTATGCATTGTGAAAACAAAAGATTGTTGAATGCATGTATGACTGAAATTGGAATGTGTGTATTTTCTTAAAGTAAATTGTGAATGCTAGAATAGTTAATTCCCTACCCAAGAATGGACATGAATGAGCTCATGTGCCTGTTGGGAAGGCATGAAAAATATGAAAGTCTCCTTGATGAGACTGGATTGTCATGCCAATTGGGCAATTAATTGACTAATTTTAATGCCTACATTATGCTTGGTCTAACAGAATTTCAATGATGCATTTCACAGGTGAGAAAGGTGAAATCCAGTGGTGCACATTGACCATGGTAGCAGAACAAAAGTTGCTAGACTTGGCTGGAAGTCTCCTTCAAATGATTGCCAGGACCCAAGAGAATCTTGGAGAGATGCTCAAGATACAGAAAAGGCAGAATGAGATGAACCACCAGATTTTGCAAGACTCTATTGGTTTGCAAAAGGAGGTGAAAATCCTTCTGGGGGAAATCCATAAAGGCAAGGAAATTGGATCGATGATGGGACAATATTCATCCAAGCGACCCATTAAGAAACGGTCTAGGCATGAAGACTCAAAGGAAATTGAGTAGGTAAAGATGAAGCAGCCAGTGAAATGTTGGAAATACGAAGGACATCATTTACGCTAGGATTTCCCAACGAGGGAACATAAAGAGGGTAGCAACCACAAAGTTCCTAGACTTCAGGATAAGCCAAAAGCTGAGAACCAGCAGGGGAAGCTCGTGGAAGCTAAGGGGCTTGGTCCTGAAAGTTCAAAGTAAATAATTGAACATGGGACAGATCTGTAAAATTTTAAAATTTTGAATGTGCAAATGGTATATGCATTCCTGTGTATTGGAACACTGAGGACGGTGTTATTCCAAGGGGGAGGGGATTGTAATACCCCGGTTTTGACCCCATTTGCATTAAAAGATACATGATGCATATTTTGTAATTAATCGTGGTGTGGAGCTAAAGGAACTTAGCCCCACCACCGATTTGGTTGTGTATGTTTCAGCGATAGGGATTGTTGTCGATGATATATCGTGCTATTCGGCACATTATAGTTTTGGGCATCATGTAAATATGCACATTATTAAAAATAAACCTACATCTAGCTACGACGGTGCAATGTTAAATGAAAAGGGCATGATTCCTAAGGTTAAGGGGGGGATGTCTAACCCATGGGGGCCATTGGGAGTTTTCAATGTGTCGACCACCCACTAAAATTCTGTTGTTTGATTAGTTGGGAGCAATTATGGCTGGGGAATGGTGGGTGGTAGGAGTACCCGTCTTTGCCCCACATACACTCCACCAGCGAGCTTTCTCTTCCTCATGCAGAGGGCAGGGGAACGGTCACCAGTCTCTGACGCTTCCACTCATGGTTTTGGTCTTGCTCATACACATGCAGGGGGGTTGCTTCCTCACATGGGCACCATTTGGGGGATCCCGATCTCTTGTTCATCTCGCGCAAGGACACACAGGGTTCACCTTGGTTTTCGGACTCATGCAGTGAGTTGGGAAGCCATGTTATGTCACCCATGATTTCCTGTAAATGAGCCTTCTCGTTTTGTGCGGTGTGTATGTTTATGCTTGTTCTCCTTATAGATTGTGGTCTACGTTTATGTTTTCCCCTGTCAATGCTGGGATTTTGGATTCTTTCCCATTTGCGGACTGTGTAACGCTGTCGTTGTTTTCGTTGTGAGATTGGGGCTGTTGTTCTTCCCCTAGTTTTTGGGTTGATGTGTATGCCACGGGGTCTTCACTTAGTGAAACTATTCCATAACACGTTTGTTCATGGCATATGAAACAATACCCCTATTTTCAAAAAATATTGGAAAATACCTCCAAAAATTGTTTTTTTAACCCCCTCCCAATATGCCTTGCCGATTTTAAAAAACCCCTATTTTCCCTATATATTGCATGTATCCATTTTTTCATTTACATTTTTTATACCCCTTTATATTTCTACCTAAGGGAAAAAAAAATTAAACACAAGAAACGGCGACACTTGATAGGCGCCCTTAGGAAAATCACTTTATTAGGAATTAAAATGTATCACATGATGTCAAAACAAATAAGAGAGGGTTTATTTGTACCAATCTCAAACAGTAGTGTGTAACTGCTTCAAGATGTGGACACTGGATATATATCCAACTCCAGAGGCTGAGAGGCATTTTCAGTTGTAGTAGACTTTTAAATGCTTTCATCGACAATCACACATATTTTAGTGCTCCTTTGTTTCAGAGCTTCAACAACTTTTCTCAAAATAGCTTTAAAAATCTAGTTTGTATACATAATACTCTCATAGATTTCTTAGTACTTTGACTAGCATTAGTTGAACATTTATATTACATAGAGAGACAATCTTAAGTGGAGAGCCTAGCTCTACTTCTTTCATAGTTGAACCAAATCTTCCTCACTTTGCAAGTAATTTTAAGACAACTTTCAATATTCCAAGGGCTCATAAACTCCACAAGTAGAGAACAACTGCAATTTTTTAGGAAAGAATAACACACCCAAAAAGCTTCATTCAAAATGCTCTCAAAACTACCACAGCTCTACCCTCGTAAAAACTTCACTGCGTGCATTCATTTTTTTCTCTCACAAAGGCCAATAATGCTCACAACCTAACAAGCATCTCAATCCTACATACACTACTACATTTCGACCAAAAATCCGACGGCAGAATTGTCGGATTTTCGACACTTCCCTGTCGCATGTACGACACTATGATTTTTTTTAAGCGTCGAAAACTTGTTGTCGGTTATCCGACATCTGTAGAAACCATCGGTTAAGCGACACCTCATTTTACCGTCAGTTAAATGTAAAGTGTCGGTTAAGCGACAGCATTTCTTCGACGGTAGTGAAATTTTTTAAGAAAATAACCTTCATGCCGTCGGTTAAGCAACAGAATGTCCGTCGGATAAGCGATGGTAGTCAATTTTTTTTTTAAATAATCTATATTTCGTCGGTTAAGCGACGGCTATAAACTGTAACCGTCGATATATCGACAGTTTTAACCATCGCTTAAGCGACGGCAGGCAATTTTTTTTTTTTTAAATAATTTTTATGCGTTGATTTTCAATGTCCCCCACTGTTTTGTATCTCATGAGCAAATGCAATGGAGAAGATCCATAGATTGGAGTTGATTCGGCAGGCAAATTTTTTTTTTTTAAATAATTTTTATTCGTTGATTTTCAATGTCCCCCGTTGTTTTGTATCTTCTAAGCAAATGCAATGGATAAGATCCATAGATTGGAGTTGATCAGTCAAATATATTCACGTTCACCATTTCCACTTCTTTGGCTCACATAGCTGAGTACAAATTTTCTGAACTTTTTGGCAATGAAACGCCGAACTTCATCTCGAGTAACCCATTCTCTTAATGTTCCTTGAACATTGTACATTTCATACTCACCCTTGTCGTCTTCTTCCTCCTGCAGAGAAGATAACCAAGAATATATTTACAAATTTTGTGACAAAAAAATTGTACTTACTCTACAAGGTATATGATAAATTCCAAAGACGACTATAAATTTGGAGATCTATGGAAATGGAGGCATAAAAAGAATGAATTGATACGCAAATGTGAGAAACACTGAAAAGGACCATCATGAGCCAAATAGACTGTCTCAAGACAATGAAGAGTAGAACGTTTTGAACATGTAAAATAACACAAATATAATCAACTTTAAAGGATGCTATGGATACTCCTCAAAGAAAATCTCCCAATCACATAAGCTTAATAAATAAAAGAACTCCACGAATTAAAATAATTACTTCCACAACTTAGGAGCTTGCTTCTTGTTAGTCAATCTATGTAATTGTATTTATCTTTTATGTCCCTTATGATCTCTTCATCGCTATCACCAACAATACAAGTCGTATAAATAAGAATGTTCTTTTAAATGAGGACTCTATAGTTTTTGCATTCTTTGATTCTGTACTATGCCTTTTAGTTATGAGATTTAATTCAAATAGTACAAATTTTGGGAAGAGAAGATACTCTGATTGTTACAATAGTATAATAAGTATATCATATTTTCTTTTTCCCTTTGTTGAAAAGTCCTGATACCTATATTATTGAAAGGTATGATATTGTCATCCCTTCAAATAGTACATGTTAGGCCATCATTATAACAAAATAGCTGTCTCCCTACCTACCCATGCATGTAGTAATCCCTTCAAATAATACATGTTAGGCCATCATTATAACCAAATAGCTGTCTCCCTACCTACCCATGCAAGTAGGGAAAGAGCATGAGTCTGTCTAACTCCTACATTTAGCTTTACAAAATCGTTCCTTTAGGAAATCAAGGGAGCTGAACAATGAATGGTAATGTACTCCAAAATCAAAAATATATAGATTATAGTGTACATGACAACCATATTATTGCTAGACTTTACTAAGAGATTCATATAAGAGAAAAGGAAATGCTCTCAAATGGACATAAATGTTAACCTCGTAAGGCTCCTCTTTAGTTTGGTCAGTCACTGGAGGCTCAACCCGGGCCTTTGTCGTGGCATGAAATCTATTTCATCATCCGTGTCTAAACAAAACCAATACAAAAATGCAGAATTATTTTAACACAATTTAATTTCAGCAAAACAATGCATATTCTGAAACTAGTCAGTAGAAAGACAAGTTACCTTGATCACAGAGAATCCTAGGAAGTTTTCTATTGACACTAACACCATGCATTGCATCAAGCTCAGCCTCTGCTGCACGACGATCTGCCATGATCTCATCATACCCTCTTTCATCCTGGTATTCATCATCCAAGTCCGCAGACACATAGCGATCTTGGGCTTCTAGACGTTGGTAATCTCTGCAAATAGAAACTAGAATGTTATAACCATTTTTCTAGTTTTACATTACTAGTCAAAGTGAACACTCTAATCGCTCTTTAACTGAGCATGAATGAAAACTTGCATTTAAATAAAGATGTTCACTGTGAGAAAAAGCTAACACCTTGATTTGAAAAAATTAAAAGCAAATTTACCACCTACAACATGCAAAAAAAACTAAACCTACAAGACAAGCCAACATATTTACATTGAATTTTATTGTGAATGGTATGATTCAAATACATCTTGAACTGGTAACATCCCCAATGTGCAATCCAACTGAAATTGTTTGGCTAACTAAGGTCATAGGACCTCCAGGGGTTTTGGGGCAGCTGTTCAAGAACCTGACCCTTTACTAAGGTTATGTAAGAAACATAGCCTACAGTTTCCACCTTGACCAACAACCTATTGGAAGTTAGAAAGATTATAGATGCAGGATTGATTGTGCTCTCATAAATGACAATGGGAGTGTTGTGGTGAAAGAAAAGAGGGATAGTGCTTTGCACAATTTTTATGTGGAGGTGTTGTGGAGTGGAAGAGGCTGTCAGTTGGCATCACAACTGTTGGAAACTTCCTCTGTTGCCATTGATGTCAAGCCCGGGAAGTTCTGGTGAAGTCAAATTGGATGATAAGAGTCTAGAGTGCATAACCATTGGTTACAATTAAAATTAAAATTTTTATCAGCTTTATGACCCTGCTAAGCATTAAGTCAGATCAGTAAGCATATCATTTTTTTATGAATCGTGTATACCGGGAACTTGGTATCAAAGCTCATAATGAGCCTGATCCAGCAAGAATTGTGAAACTCTGATTTTCTAACACTCGATGGACGTAGACCTCTTCAAATTATTCCACCGATTTTGTCTATTCTATCAGTGCAGCTTCTAGTTTTCAGTTGCATGCTCCTTGATGCTTCTTTCTCGTTGAAGCCTCTATGGCATCCATAGAGTTTCCTTTAACAATATAGGATCGATTTACTTAAGGTTTTTGGGGCATGGTCTTGTGGACTATTGACTAGGCCTAAAACTACCTAGACGCAGGTCTCAAGTTCCATCATTCCTAGGCACAGCAACACTCTTTGTGGTAGCCCTTAACCGGGCTACTTTTGCAGTAGCCATTAACTGGATTGACCATAGATCCATTCTACTAGTATCAAACTAATCAATGATTGCTTTTGGATTTAACAGTAAAAAATATTTGAACGGTGTTTCAAAACATCTCTACATATTTAAAACCAGAAAAATCCATTGATTAACATATCAAGCTACAAAAGGGTAAGACTACACTTTAAGTTTGACAAACTAGCTCTCATCGAATATACGAAGTCTATAGGTTTTGCATGCAAGAAACAAGGAGAGATAAGTACCAGTCTTGAGAATCTATCATTAAAGCTACATTAGAAGGTAGACCTCTACTATGCAAAGAAAGAGGGGGACATAGCATATTACTATTGCTTTCAAAATGCACTTGTCCTTTTACAAATTTGAAAAATCATAGATTTGTGACAAATAAATAAAAATGAAATATATGGTCCTATGGCTGACATAAAAATATGTTTTGCTGAAAAAATTTACAAAAAATCGATATCCTATATAGAGTTGAAATAAGTTCCTACAACATCAATAGATTTACACACTCTTTATCATTGAATGAATCAATTTATTTTGCAATATATTTAATGTCAACAGTTAACACTAATAACAATAAATACACATATACCATATGCATCTAGCAGCTTGAATATTTTCTATTAACAAGGGTAATAGCTACTTGCTACTGTTGCAATCAGATCTGCCGGTACCTAGTAACATATAAAACGAAAAAATAACAGAAGGCCAGGTCCCAAAACCCCTGAGAACCAATAAAATAAAAATAGAAGGGTATCTTACTGTTGAATGAAGTTATCATTGTAAATATCCTCCCCCTCTCCTTCGTCCTCTTCATTGCCTGGATCTTCTCCCAAAATGTCTGGATCGACTTCTGCTTCATCTGACACTGACTGTGTCGAGCTTCTATAGCGTGAGCTGCTTGTTGGAGGAAGCCGATCGGTACTAAACCCTCCTCCAGATGTTGGAGACCCTGGTGTTGAAGGATCAGAATCCTGCATTACATTTCCAACATCAGATCTTCTTCATCAATGAAGAACCCCAAGGCTTGAACCCAAAACAATGGCATCACGACTTCCTAATATATCTTAACTCTACTACAATCACATTGAGGCTTATATCACAATTCTCAATAAAGATGAAATCCAATCTCATCTGCAAAAGATATTACAGTTTTGGGCTTCGGGGAAGTTTATGACATTGAAACTGAAAACCCATACACCTATATAGTGCTCATAGAGAATTTTTCCATACACATGAAATTCAATACACAGAGTGAGGCTGATTACAATGCTCATAGAGAATTTTCCCATACACATGAAATCCAATACACAGAGTGAGGCTGATTACAAAAGATAACTACTATCTCTATGAGTCTAGTAATGTGATAGCCAATAGGACAAGGAGTGTTTTTTTAATCCTCTAGGTAATTGGTAATTAGAAAACAGAGGTGACTTCTTTCAAGCTGCTGATTACTGAATTGTACACTAGATTTCTTACTTATCTTCATAACACCTTATGTTGATAATGTCTTGCTTTACAGAATAAACAAAACATCTCTCCCATTGCAATGAATTTTTGTGGACTTCAGTTTTATATTATTAACTATCCTCTGCTTTTGTCTGCTACTGCACAAATTTAGAGATTTAACTACTCTGACCATGGAATGACTAACAGTACTAATGAATAAATTGGACATATTTAAATGGGAACGTAATAAAAGAAGTAAGGTCTCTGTCTCCCCTGTTTTACAATGCCAAAATCTACGGTAGCCATTACTGCTCTTCATGGACACAGTGACAGGCTCAACCTGGACTTCTGCAATCACTATGGCTAATGCCCATGTTCTGGCTACAGCTTCTCAGAGTAAATCAAAATCATTTTGATGAGAATATCAGACTTTATTTACTGCAAATCGAATCAGTCTTGTAGCAGACTGTCTCTATTGCTCAAAAGCACTTTCCAGTAGCAGCATATTCAACGCACTTATGTCCTGTAGCGAGCAGCAGTAATTTGACTTCCTGTACAAGGCTAACTTGAAAGGGATCATGAAGCTTCCCTGAGGTCATAGCAGTCTATTAAAGTCTATATTTCTTGTTCGTGGAGCCAACTAGTCAAAAGGAATCCATTTCATCACTTCCCAGACATGTTTTCAGTCATTGAATAAATAATCAGATCTGAAGTTTCTTTCTTTAAATTTTGTAATGCATATGGTTTTCTCATCTAATTTTATCATTAAGATCTCAAGTTATAAATGGTAAAAATCATATATGGTTTCATAAGGATGCAATGTTAAGCCCATAAATCAGATCCAAGGCTTAAAAGTTAAAACATCCACATGACACCTACAACAATGAGCATTCTAAGTGTTTGACAAAACTCCACAATCAGAATTATGCACAGCAAGCTACAGCAGTCTATGTTGAAGTATTTGTTAAAATGGTATCAATCAGGGAGTTCTCATAGAGCATTACAATCATCCGGAATCAAACTTGAGCTTAAGGTAGTAGTGTCCACTAGTGCTTGACAAATCTTCAACTAAACTTAGATTGTTGGAAAAATTTGGGTCAATTTTAGCTTGGGACATCTCATTGCATTTTGGCCTTGGCTTCTAGTTCCAGCTTTTCTTGACATGTTCTTGATGAGTGTCTAAGGAGACCCTTATTGCAATTAGACTCGTAGAATAATCCCCCACCATTTCCAACACGATTAGCAATCAATGAACTTACAACAATTCCGTAATGTTGTGGAGTAACAAAATGTTAAATTATGCTTATTGTGAACCACAGATGCACATGCTTCGTTCCTATACTTGATATTGGGAAGTCATGTTATGGAAAGTCAACCGTGGAAATTTTTCAGTTTATAGAGGTTGCACGTGCTCATTTATTTCTATTATCCAGACCAGATTGGTGGGGTTGCTTTTATATTTTGCTAGCTAGACTTCTTTTTGTTCACATCATGTCAAACAGTGCAACAACGCCTTGTGTCACTTGCGGTAGCTCATTGTACAGTAGAACCTCAAATCTTTGCCTTAACAACAGGAAAAGAAAAAAAGGCAATCTTTCTTCTTTGAGCACATCTATTATCTTGAAGGTTGCACCACCAGAAAAGAATAATATCAACACCTTGGCCTTACCATGATCTAAATAAAGAGTTATGCACTAACTCTTCCATATTGCCTCAAAGAACAGAGGCACAGTCGTGGAGCATTGGTTAATAAGAAAAAATACATTTTCTCACTTCTTTGAGATAGAATCCAATAAAAAAAATTGATTACAATAGACACAAAAATCAGAGCCAGTGTTCACTAAACCCCTCGAAAATTTTAATTTCTCCACTTAACACTGCCCAAAAGAATCACTTCTGTATCGATAATTATTTCCCCATGAGCACTGCTGCTAATTTTGGAAAAAAATTACAATGAATATTTTCCTAGAGTACATTTGATCATTGGATGGTGCAAAGTGACAACTTTTAGCAACATCTTACATTCCCAGCTTGATCATATGACTAATTTGAACTTCAAAATTAACTTCACAAATCAGACATCATACAGCATGATAATAACCACCTTATACAAGAATTCCTTTACCATTATAATACACTGACAAGTTCAGGGCCTTGGTATTATCCTTGAATGTTGATTATTACTTGTAGAAGTAGGTAAAACAGCAGAATTTAGAGGAACTGTTGAAAATTCTGTATCAACAGGATTAGCCCACCGACCTCTTGAAGTGTGTGTCCTTGGATTCTGCTCCACAAATGAGTACGTTGTTGGAAGACAAGCGATCAGTTGAGTGTACTGTTTGTTGTGTGCCTAGGGGATATTTTAAGGCAGCATCCCCTCTAACAGCACTTGCAAGGGTATCTGAAGCAGCCATGCCTCTTGAATCAGCAGATGTAAGCTCTCTATCCTGCCTGGAGATGCCTGCTTTAGCTTGTTCTTCAGCATTCTCTCTTCTTTCTCTCTCTTGTGATTCCTTGAGTAGAAAATCAATCCAAAGATCTGAAAAGGACTGAAATTCACACCAGCTCTATATATCAGCCATATGAAATGCAAAATGCAGTATAGGAGACAATAAAATACTTTTTCATTGCAAAGGAAAAACACAAAGACTAACTCTCAGACTTCTACATGCAACAAACAGAGGAAAATACACATAAATATGGCAGCATCTACTGCCTTGTCACTCTCAAACTATTGTCCTTTAGTTTAGTGACTGACTACTAGCATCTCTAGAAAATCATTGTCATGGCAGGAGTCCCCATTTCCCCAGTATTGACAGATACCTGGTTCTCAGATGGTACAGGAGGTGAAGCTTCAGATGGGCCTAACTGTATTTTAAGCAGCACCTACTCCAATCTTTTACACATGGCTGTAATAATATCATAGCTAGGATTGAATGCAATAATAGGCATAGATGCAACAGCTTCAGCTCGGACATCAGCACTCTGATCTTGCAATGCTAGGTCCAAAACCTCGAGAATGTTTTCACTCATTGCTTTGATCCCTATCTTAGACAACATACTGATAACTTTGCACATTGACTTCCTGATGATATCAGATTGGCTATCAATATTAAGAAACAACCATTGAAGTTTTAAAATTGAAAAAAGGGTTTCTGTGTTCTCAAATTGTTCTCTGTTGCTTGGATCAGCACATATATTGGTTATAAGCCTCATTTCTCTAGGAAGAAAACCTACATTCAGTACATACTAATTCAAATTATTAACAGAATAAGACTTGTAACTTTACAACTACAACAAATCAAAAAACCATTCAGGAGAATCAATTTGAAAAAATAAACAACTTCAGAGGTAGGCCCTGCTTTCTTGTTTGATCTTAAATTTGGAACCACCAAACTATTTTCACTTTAAAACTTACTTTGTAAAAGCAATATCCTATCCACTGCATCCAGATATATGGATAGCTGAAAGATTGTAAGAGTTCCTGCCTGGCCCTGCAATCAGAAATAGAAAAGTAAAACTAGAAAGCAAAATGAAAAGAAAATTGACTGTTATACAAAGTTACAAACAAACCACAACCTATGAAAGACATTTGAGTCTAAAAAAAAGAACCTTTATAGACATCCATGACATTGATGCCATAAGTTGCCAAGATATGTGAATATAACATAAGCTCTTTGGATATTTAGAAAATACTTGGCAGAGCATACTCAGAGCAGTTAAGGCACGTTCTTTCATTGAATCTGAATAAACATTGCTTGGATCTAAGGAATTGACAACCTTCAGAACCAGTTCATGAAAATAAGCTGCATATGATTCTCTCTCTTGTAACAAATCATATTTGGAGCTATGTTCTGCAGTCTGTTCATTCAAATTTATGTCTGACCCACTTCAAGGCCAAGCCATAACATGTGTATCTCTGTCCATTCTCAAGAATCCTTCATCAAATGTCTTTAGACATTTGATCTGTATATTTATACCATCTTTGCTGACCCTTTTCTTCTTGACAAGAGAGACCCTTTCTGCTGCCAAGTCACTCAAGGATGGATCGGATTCTTTGGCACCATTTGTTTCAACTTGACCTCCTACAGCCTGAGGACCCAATATTTCCACAGCGACTTGAATACAATTCACAAGATGGAAACAAGGTCCAGGGTAGTGCAAAAGGTCAACAAGCATGTCTAAGTTCCAGATATGTGGTGGACATGTATTAACTATCCGAACATAAGCACTGCACATGGCCACCTGAGACAAGAACATGAAGAGAAAATGCTTATTCAACTTTCAGGCAAAAAGATCTATATAGGATTTCTAAATCATGGCTGAGACACAGCTTACCTTCAGTCCCTGGCTGCTTGTATTCTGAAAAGTCTGAGCAAACACACAAATCGCCAACATATCAAGATGGGTTCGGTACATATCCTATCCGAGTGTAAATGGGTCTGTGCCAGTTATAATTTCAGGATGAATTCTGCGAGGGGTAGCATATACACGAGATGAAAAGTAAAAAGAAACCAATGAGAAATTGATAGGGTGTTACCGTATCCCATATCTGAAGTTTAATGGGCTTGTTGCCAATGGTGATCATGTGTGCCCCAAATTCCACCCCGATTGTCAAGTCATGCACTGGCTGGAACTTCTTGTCCATGAATTGCAGCAATAGGCATGACTTCCCCACTCTTGCCAAACACCAAAACGTTTATCGTTTCATTCATTCTAGTGAAAGTGCAATTCAATTTTCGATGGATACACATAGAATAGAATGAATGTATACAGATCAAGATGCCTACCAGTGTCTCCTATGACAATGTACTTGAAAAGGTATGCGTAAGACATTCTATCCTGGAAATTGCAATTCGCTCTAGGTTAATTTGAGCAAACTGTGCATACAATATCAATATGTGTGGGGAAATCTATGGATCTATATGACCCCTGGCTCTGCAGTGAGTTGAGCTGTGCGATCTGTGTTTCCATTAGGTAGGCCAAACAGACAGCCTTCTCACGGTATCCTCACTCGTTCGTGCAAGGCGAAGCAATTTGGAGGCAGGACCTGGACTTTCCCTCCCCGGTGTGTGCAAATAATGACTTAGGTTCCGCGCCCTATGTAACTTTTGGGTGCTTTTCTTTGTTTGAGTGAATGAACTTTTTTTACTCACGCGCCGTCGGTTAAGCGACGGTTATCAAACCTTTATTGACTAGCCATCGCTTAACCGACGCTTGTGGCCATATTTATAAAAAAAAATGTATCTTTGTGATTTTTTGTAAGTTTAAAAAAATAAATCCACGTGCCATCGAAAAAAACCGTCGGATTTTGGATTGAAATGTAGTAGTGATAATCGTTCTTCAAAACTTAGTTCTTATGCAAACAGAACATCATTCAAGCAGACTCCATATACAGATCTCACCTCACTCGTTTTCAACAAAGTTCCATTCTCATGTTCACTAATTTATATGTTCTCGTGACTCTCATACTTTCATGGTTCAGCTCCCATGGCTTCACATAGCCTGAAGAATCCCTTCACTCAGCTTCTCACAACAGTTGCTAAAACAACATACACAAACATGGGCATGTCAAACTTTCTCACTTACTCAAGCAGACTTCATATACAAATCTCACCTCACTCATTTTCAACAAGGCTCTATTCTCGTGCTCACTAATTCATATGCTGACATGTTCTCATGGTTCATCTCACATGGCTTCCCTTAGCCTCAAGAAGCCCTTCACTTAGCTTTACACAACAGCTGTAAAAAACAACTCAAACAAATAGGAGCATGTCAAACTTCCTCACTCACACATCTCCATGGCTCTAATATAACTTATGCATAACCATGTCACACAATATCAACAAAGCATAAAAGATATTCAAGATAATATGCTTTCCATTTCCAAAACCAAAGCCAAACATGTGATTAACAAAAGCTTTACCATCTTTGATTGTAGCAGTGGTAGCAAGACGATGCATAGGTCCAACATATTTGTGAGTGAGTTGCGCACTTTTCCACCCATCCCTACTCTCTAGTAATTGAGTTGATAGAGATCCAACCACCACCATTTTCTCAGGGGAAAGAAGAGCTAAGCCATCACCCAGAAACATGGGGATACTTATAGTCACTACACTCACATCCAGTCTGTCTAAACTTCTCTTGAATATGGCCCCAGAAAATGTATGAACCACAAGAAGGAAACCATCTGGATGGTACACTATTCCATTGAGACCGATTCCATTAAAATGAAGCTTACTAGACTGTGATTCAAATATGGGACTGCTTTGCAGAGAGACTGTAGATCCATCCAAACTCACTTTCCAAATGATATTCTGTTTGGTGTTAGTAACGTATGCATTGCCCTCTGGATCCAAGTCTACATCATTTTCCATTGTAATGCTCTCTGTGGTAAACAAGCCATATGATAAATTTCATAAGAACTGGAATAAAGATCAGTATATTTTTTAAGCACACTATGTTATGACATCAATGATACTATATCATGACATCGATAATACAAAAAATGCCCAACAAAATGATGAAAACCAAATTGTTTTTCAAAACTTCTGAATTGAAATTTATTTATCACTTAGCATCGCAATAATAACTTGTTCACAAGAATGGGATATTCTATTCTATTCTAGTAACCCGGGACACTGACCCAAAGAGCAAGAGGAAACATTATCATAAGTGGAAATTTTCTAATGCAAAAAGCAGAGTAGTGCAGTTTTTGTAATGGTGTATTGCCCTAATTCTACATGGAATTGCCATGGGACTGGATACCCACATTTCAATGGGAATGGATACCCACATTTCAAACAAGTACACAGGCATAAGTAATTAATCACAAAGCTAAAGAATACACTTAACACAACCTCCAAGTTATGCTATGCCTAGAAGTACACAGCTGTAAGAGTACACTGCTGGCACAGGGGCATATATTGAATTTAAACTTTGTGCTATATGATTCAAACTTCAAAAAAAAATTAATTAATTTTGTTTATTATTAAATTAGATCACAGAATCTATCTTTTAAGATACCTGCTATCTGCCATATCCATATTGTCCTTAATCTTATTGATTCGGAAAACTAAAAAAAAATTAAAAATCATTTCATAAACTAAATTAAAAATAAATTAATTTATTTTAAACTTACATTTTTTAAGCTCAATTATAGTGAAAATCTAAGAACTTTGACCAAAAGTCCCAGGGTTTCATTGCTTCTTAAAGATCAATTTCCAAAAAAAAAACACTGATACTTATACCATTAAAAGAATGCAATTGTCATTCCTTCAAAAATTACATTAAATCATTCCATCAAAATAGTCTTCCCCTGATTACCCAAGTCAGAAGTGCAAGTGTAAGTGATATAAAACTTCTATAATACTTGCTATAAAAATAACTATGTTTTGCAGCTTCATGATATTATGTGGTTTTGCAATAGGTTTCATTAAATTGTCATAGATGAAACAGCCAAACTAACGATAAATGTGCCAAAGGGATGGTGTCGGTTCACTGGTGACACTGACCGAGTATCAAGTCATCTACTGGGGTTCAATCCTTGTTGTGGTCTATCCACCCGTATTGCATCAGTTTCAAAGCTATGTAATCAGAAACAGGATATGAGGCAAAGAATTTTGGAGGATAAGAAACATGATCCCGTCCTCCTAAGATATATTATGCATATCAAAATTGATGATTTGCAATGTCCTCATGTAGTGTCAAGACCCCTCGCAGCATCTATTTTAGATGCAAAATTGACTTAAAGCGTATTAATGTAATATCAAGACCTCCTCCCATCATATATTATGCATATAAAATTGATTAGTAATGTACTAATGCAGTGCCAAGTTGGAAATGCATATGAGAACATACACGAGAACGGAAGGTTTGCTAGTCAAACTTCTGATAACATAAATAGATTAGGCTGGGTACAAGATTGGGGCAATTTTCAAAGGGCTGAATCCAGATGCATGCCTCTGGTAGTTTTTAGAGATATAAGGTTGGGTGCAAGTCTTAGGCTAATCTTAAAAGGACAAGGCCAGGTGCAAGATCCAAGATTTTGTTTTTTCTTGAAGGGATGAGGTTGGGTGCATCTTTCAACTTGCAAACGGATAAGGCCAGGTGCAAGTCTCGGATAAAGAAGTCAGGTGAAAGTACCAGGAAATTTTTGAAGGGATAAGGCCGGGAAATCTTTGAAGAGATGAGACTGGGCTCAATTTCTAGCCAATGTTTGAAAGGATGAGGTTGGGTATCAGCAATTTTCAACTGGATGAAGTCGGCTGCATGCCCGGGGCAAATTTTAACGCGATAAGGCTAGATGCAAGTATTGGGCAATTTTCAATGAGTTGCTACTGGTTCAACTTCCGGGTGACTTTCACAGGGATGACACCAGATACAAGTTGCACACAATTTTCAAAGTAATAAGGCCAGATGAAAGCTTCGGGCAACATTCAAAGTGATAAATCATGGGCAATTTTCAAAGGGACAAGAACATGTGTGAGTGGGACTCGACTTTCCAAGAGATTAGGTTAGGTGCAAGTTGAGGGCTTTTCAAGGGGATGGGAGTCAGGTGGAAATTGTGGGCAATTTTCAAAAGAATACCACCAGGAGCAAAATCCAGACAATTTTCAAAAGGATGAAACCTGGTGCAAGTCCCAGGCAATTTTGCCGGAATAACTACCCTCAACACAGAGACGTGACCTTTGAGCCACTCTTTGCATAAACTCAAAGAAACAAAAACCCTCTAGAAATACAAATACCCACATAATCAATTCAAAGGAATTTATACATTCATGTAGAGTCGTACTTACATATGTATTCAGCTGCCTGACGAAGCTGGAGAAGTTGCTGTGCTTGAAGAGTAAGTGGGAAGAAGGACACCGGAGAATTTAGTGGGATTCCACACAATAAAACTATTGCTGCTGGGGATCCATGACACCATAGCATTCGTGGTCGGGTCATCCACCATATCATACGTCTTGGTTAAGAAAGGGGGCGGCCCATTGCTGCTGCCGTTCTGCGAACCCTCCATCTCACGAAATCAATCGGAATTCTACACCAAACAGTACCAAATTCGCATCATTCGATCTATTTCGAACGCGCAACTTCGTCCAAGAGCCTACTAGAATGGATTGAATCTAATCCTGTGTGGCATCGATGAGGATCTAGGCATAGAATATTGTCTTCAATTTTTGCAGTGTGGAATTCATAGTAGAAAATATAGATGACTGTGGAAGAAACCCCGTTGACCGGCCGGCCGCCTCGGCCGCGTTCAAGCAGGAGCAGTTCAGAACCAAGTTCACGCAGGAGCAGAAGGACAAAATGTGCAGTTTTGCAGAGAAGGGCGCGGGCAAAAATTTGGAATAAAATAACCCTAAACATATTGGATATTTATATACTTAAAAAAAAACCCTTATTACCCCTAATATACCACCAATATATTGACTTTAAATTTTTTAATTTTTAACCACCCCAATATGAACGGACATGATATCATATTGGTCCCTAGGTGACGCCCCCGTGGTGTATGCAAGTACCTTTTTGTGTTGCTTCTGAGTTGTTTTGGCCACACTAGGGCCAAGAACAACTTTGAGTCGTCTTGCTGACTTGAGCTGTGTTCACCTTTTCATTTGGGGTTGTTACCCTGTTGTTATCATCTTCTTCATAGAGCCGTGAACTGTTTGTTTTACTGCATTATCCAGTGGTTGGTCTTCAAACTATTGAGAGTAGGATTAGAGTTTGGGTATGCTTGAGAAAACTGGTGTTTGGATCCACTCAGATAGAGTTAGACTACTGGCTTTCTTCTCCACAACCCTTGAAGAGTATTGGAAAGGGAAGTAAGGGCCTGAGGGACTATGCAGTAGAGAAAGGACTTATTCCTAGTGTCAGGTGTGTGGATGTCTTAGAAGTCAAGTTAATTCTAGTGTAGGAGTCCTTAGCTCTCCATTGAGGCCACTAGCTTAGCATTTAGCCTTTCCTAGCTCCTTAATGACCTGATAAACCCTACTGTGTGGGCTTGGCTGATTTGTGTACCTTGGCTATGTGTAAGCTTGATTTGACCCTTATTCCTTGGGGAATAATGCCCAGCTCAGGGGTGGCAGTGTTGCTGAGAGATTGATGAGCATGCTAGCCTATGGTTGGGTGGAACATTGTAGCAACGTAGCTGGTTGCGGGACAATTCTCATAAGATAAGTATTCTTGACTAATCTATTTTGCAATCATATTTACTGATTAATGAATATGATGAACATGTGGTATGCTTGAATGAACGTATGTTTGCTTTCGCTATGTATAGGAAGGATTATGCATCTTAGTATGTTTTATGTTTTAATATTTATATTTCCGTATTATATTCCTATTCATGTTCATGGGGCTATTTTCCCAGAGGTTTTTGTTTGTTTGGTAGCATCCTCTCACCGGTCAGAGGGTCAGGGACGTTACAATTGGATACCAAGATCCTCTATCTTGAACTTTGTTGAAAATTTCTTCTTGCACCCATATATGAGCTTGTCATCCTATATAGGCTTTCAACTTCAATCTTGTAGCAAAGGTTAAGATCTTCATCACTCTAGGTGATCTACAAGCTCCTTATGTAACTATGTGTTCTATCCCATGGGTTCCTTCCGAGCTCGTACAAGGCCTTCTTTAATTTGCACACATGATTCTACCTATCATGTGTCTCATCTCCGAGTGGCTGCTCTACATATACTTCACTCGTCACTGGTGCAAATATCCCTTCGTACTCTATACCTTGTTTCTGTGAGAAGCCTCATGTTACGAATATTTCCTAGTATCCCATGATGTTGCCATCTACTGCATGTTGGATCTTGTAGATCCATATGGAAGAAACTACAAACTTGCCTTCAAGTCTCAACACCACATCCTAGACATCATTCTTCTTGAAATGGTATTCTTTGATCATAGTCTCTGTCACATCCCCTCCAATCCACTAGAGAGAGAACACAACCATTTATGCTACCTAACCGATAAAGGAGCATCCAACTCGAAGTTCATTGAATTTTGTAAGTATTTTGATCAATTTTTATTTTTACAGAAATCCATAGAGGCATGAATTCATCTTGTGTTCACTCTATTCAAGTATGTGTACAAATTCTCTAACTTCCCAATAGCAGAGAAATTGATCCTGTCAGTGATCAATTCGATGATCTACGAAGAAATATATCAGAGGAGATTGAATGACGAAGAAAGATCGTGATGGATATCGACGGTCACAATCTATTCTGCATCTAGAAATAGATCAACGACTGAGAATCAACCCGCAAGAATCAATGGTGCAGAAATCTTGAGTTTGTGGAATTGAGGAAATATTGAAATTGCGATCCCGCATCCTGCATGCGGAATAGACCGTTGCGAAAAGGAAAGTTGTGGAAATATAGATCTGCGAAGCTGCATCCTGCATCCCGCAAGTTGTGGAAAGGAGAGTTGCAAAAAGAAATTTGCAGGGAACAAAATTTACAGAAGGACGTTTCCACATCCTGCATCCCACAAGTTGCGGAAAGCAGAGTTGCATAAGGAAATTCAAACTGTTAACAGAAGTCTTGGGAAAATATGGTCATTCATGACATCACTAATCTGATAATATAAGCCCCATACGTAATTTAAAAATGCATTGAACATAAAAATATTTACAGGTGCATAATGCAATCTACAGTGGAAGCAATACATTCCATTCAACGCATACATGTTGTTCATACTCATAAAACAAGCAACATTCATCTTGTTCAAGCAGTTAACATGTTCATGATTATTTACGAGAAAATACAATTGCAGAGTTAAACATAGACAAGAATACTTATCTTGAAAGAATCTTTTCCCATAACCAGCTATGTCGCTGCAACGTTCCACCCAACCATAGGCTGGTGTGCTCCTTACTCTCTCAGTATCACTGCCACCCCCAAGCTGGGCATGATTTCGACAGGGAACTAGGGGACACAGACTTACACACAGAAAGGACAAACACCCATAGTCAAGCCAATAACCACATCCAAACACAGTCATCCCACTAACAGATGGATTCTTGGACTTACTCAGTGAAGCCAACACAAGGATGCTCTACAAAGAAAAATGCAAGTTCTAGGTATGAATCAAAAACATGATGGAATCCAAAACAATATTGGAAATCGGGGAATAATAGGCCTATGACCAAAATCGACTACCCAGAACGTTCAATAGCTTCATGTGGGTGAATATGGCTCAACAACCACTCTAAAATCGCGGTTCCCTCTTCAATCTGTTGGGGCTCGACCTTCAAGGTTCCTTATTTCGGCAATTCCGGGGTTTTTGGGTTCGAAGCTTGTAAGCGGAGTTGTGGCCCAAAATAGTCTTAGGGGTGTCGGGTTGTGTCGAAGCCCTTCTGTTTGTAAATAACCCATGGTTTGAACTCATGGTTTTTTAGCCCATGGTTTAAGCTCATGGTATTGTAATAGTGCGCTGGTATAAATAGGCATTGTTGTAAAGGAGTAAGGTTAGGCTTTTGAGACTTTTGATGTATGATGATTTGATGCGAAGGAAGAAATACATGTTTTAGGGTTTAAGTTTAAGTCCCAGCTTAGTGCATGGATGACCTCTGCAAGCTAAGTGCGCAGAGGGTTTTTGTAAGAAAGGTGCTGCAAGCTGAGTGCGCAGCTTAAGGGTGCTGAGAAGATCTGTAGCTGAGTGCCCAGATCAGAACTGTGTTTTTTGTAAAGAGTTGAATATAAACATAGTTCTGTGGACGTAGCCCCTACACTGTGGGTGAACCACGTATATCTTGTGTTGTGGTGGTTCTGTGTTTTGTTTATGTTCTGTTATGCATCTGTTAAGTAGATAAATAACAAAGTAAGATAAAGTTGTTAATAAATAACTTCGCTGTGAATTCCCAGTAAGGGTTGAGCAAGTAACTATATGTTATATAAGTTGCGAAGTTAGTTAAGTGAATGTTGAAGATATTTATTGTATGATTATTATTTATAAGACTAAAGGTACAATAATATCCCTCTTGCGCTTGCAGAAACCTAATTCTGCGGCACCCCATAGCTGTTTCGGGTGAGACTGCAACCTGTTCGCAGGTTGTTGCCGAAAGGGCCAACACTGTGGGTCTTTTGTTGATGTGAAGCTAAAGGTATAAAACCTGGATCTGCCCATATCCCAACAAAGTGGTTCCATTGCCGGTTGAACAGTATCTGTTCAAGAGGGATTTACGTCATACCTCAAGGGATATGTTCTGGAGGCCCTCAGTGAAAGAAATTGGTGACTGGATCGACGAGACCTATCTAAAATTTGTTGAACAAGAAAATAAGGATCCTCGTCGTAGCTCAGACGAATTCTTTCAAAGGTACATTTTTACTAATATTCATGCAATTTTCTTTGGTAGTATCCACATAGAATTGCAACAGTGGTTATCCAGGTTGACAGAGAGAAAGACAAACTTCAAGGAAGATCAGTTTCCTACCTGGACCCCCGCAAGAATTAAGATATTGCAAAGAGTGAACAACGCGGTCTCAAGGGCTGTTGATTTCTGGACGACGCGAACCCTTGAAGCGTTTGTGACGGATTTCGCCATTGACACACATACTTCGTTCAGCGAAGCAGAAAGACAGTTCTTCAAAGGACCTAGGGGTAAGTACTTGAATTCATTTGGTCTAAATATTAAAATGCTTTTGGCTGAGAAAGGCATATTTCTTATCGAATCCAATTGCTAGATTTGTTATTACTGACATGTGTTTGGAAGTGAAAGTGACTGCGACGAGCAAAGTGGTTTGCTTCGCAGCGGTAAAAGATACAAGAGAGATCTTGGATCCAATACCCTCGGCCAGAATAATGTTGATACCTCGCTAAGTCCAGAAGACTCTCACTCTAAAAAAACCCCTTTTGTTAGAAACCCTCCTACCACGCCGCAGCGCAGACCTGTCAGCCCTGAGAACCCGTCGCAGTCTGAAAGTAACCCTAACTTTAGTAGTCCTGTCGCAGGCCAGTCTCCTTCAGTAAGTTCCCCTCCCCTTGTTACCATTCCCCCTCCTCCCCCCCTCGATCCAATATGGCCCATGTGAACGATGATATCAAACTACCAGTCTTTAAAGGAACTGGATCAGAGGATCCAGAGCAATTTTGGTTCCTGTACGAAGCTATGTGGACTGCGAAGAGTATTGCAGATGAGAATACAAAAAGAGCGTAACTAATCACCTCTTTATGAGACCAATATTTGACCTGGTTTATGAAGTTTTCTAGCACTCAGAACTACATCCTGGCCGATATTAAAAAAGCTATGATAAAGGAATTTAAGAATTCTAAATCAGAGTCGCAGTGTATAACTGAGCTAAAGGAAATTCAGCAAAAGAGAGGTGAATTAGTGTGGGACTTTGATCAGAGGTTCAAGGTTCTGCTGGATCAAGTCATTTTTACTATTGGACCAGAGCAACACAAAGAATGGTTCATTGCAGCCCTGTTACCTCATATCAGGACCCCACTTATGCAACAGAAGGTTGCCGACCAAAAAGAGGCATTAGAAACTACCATGAAGCTTGAAACAGCTCCTGTCGGAGATAATTCTGGCATAGCCCAGATACAGGCGCAGTTAGCAGAAATGGCCTTGGAGCTACGCGACATGAAGAAAGGAAAAGCTGTTTGAGAAGAGGTTTGGTGTACCCACTTCAAAACAGAAGGATATGACAAGGAACAATGCCCTGCACTAAGAAACTAGCTGAGTACCGGTGCACCAAATCCATTTAACCCTGTTGTCCTCTATTGCGAGATCTGTCGAACAACTGGCCAGCATTGACCTGAATATTGTTATCTACTACAGAGGTATGTCCAAGTTCCTAAGAATCCCTACTATAAGTTCTGCAAGTCAGTTGGACACAATGCAAATGAGTGTCGCAGCTTTGACCTCATGAGAGAGCACACATATGATGCTTATCGCGTACAAAATGATGCACAAGGCAATGATGGATATGGCTACTGTGGTGGTAACCCAGGTCGAGGTAACTTCAAAGGTCGTGGTGGTATGCCTGGAAGAGGCCAAAGCCAGGTTATTTGGTATAACTGCAATCAGGTAGGACATGTAGCTAGAGACTGTCAGAATCCAACTACGACATGCCGATATTGCAGAGCAGTTGATCATGTTATTGAGGAATGTCCACAGTTGATAGCAAAAATACAAGAAAGGAATGGCCCCCCTACTCAGAATGTTCAGATTATTGATGTAGAGAAAAGACATGTCCCAGCTATTAATGTTGTTACAAGGAGTGGAGCTACGACGCAAGTGCAGAATACAGTGAAACAACCCGATGAGCCTCGGGTCCGCAAGACCCTAGAGAAAGTCCCAGCCTTCAATGTTAACAGAGACAAAGAAAAATTCATGGAAGCTAGACAAGACTTTGTTGATCCACCTGTAGCAGTGATGCAACAACACCGCCAGCAGTCGCAGTTGCAAGAAGATTCGCCAGATCAAGTAAGTGCATTAACATCCTTTTTACAGAGTTGTATGAAGTTATTACGAAACAAGACTGCTCTGAATGAGTTATAGACGGTTCTCCAGTCTTGTGAATCTCAGCGAAACCCTGATAAAGGAAAGAATGTTAATAGAGTTAGAAACACTGGAAGAGAAATGAGGTTGCATGCTCGGATAGGAGAGTATGATATGACTGACATCATTTTAGATCGGGGATTAGAAGTAAATGTATTAACTAGGCATACTTGGGAACAAATGGGAACCCCTACCCTTGAATGGTCCCATATACAGTTGAGATTAGCCAATCAGCAGAAGATTGTACCTTTGGGTAGACTCCCTAGTGTATCAATAGATATTGATGGAGTCAGCACCTTAGTAGACTTTGAGTTAATTGAAATAATTGATGACATCAACCCCTATCCAGCACTGCTAGGAATTGAATGGGCAAAAGATAATGATGCAGTAATCAACCTTAAGAAGAGACATATGACTTTCGAAGGAAAAGGACTGAGAGTCATAGTACCATTGGACCTTTCTCAAGGAGAGAGGTACACCGAGCCAGTGAGAGATGAAGAATAGGATGTTTTAGACCACATTTACAACATCACTGCTAAAGAAGAATACTATGTTAACCCTAATACTGAAGGAATAATGGATTGGCAGTGTGACAGTTCTTGTATGATTGACTCAGATGACGGCCTAGAGAATTGGCATAATAGACTGTATGAGCTACATGGACATCGATGTGCAAGAATTACCAAGTCTCTCAGATGGCTTAGCTCACAGACAAGAGCCTTACATGTTTTTGATGGTTCGATAGACCCAGAAGAGTTTATTGTGTAATTCTCAGAGCAGGTACCCTGTCATTCACAGAAAATGGAGACTCTAGATTCAGTATTAAGAGCCGCAGCTGCCAAATGGTGGAATGGCCATAAGAAGCACATTCATAGTTGGAAAGCTTTTCAAAAGTTTCTTCGCCTGAGATTCATAGATCAACCTCAGGAGGTGTGCAGCAGATTTGATGGTCAGACCAACCCTCAAGAACACTTGGAACAGTGTTGTGAAGCATGGAAGCATGTACCTTCTGAAGAACGGGTACATCGGTTTGTACACACTCTGGAACCTGTAGCAAAGAATTGGTATGCAGAGGTAGAGCTTCGCCATGGTACTGTAAGTTGGAATACTCTTGTTGATAGTTTTGTGCTTACATTTTCTGTTAACGAGGTTTGCCCTGCTCTCGACGCAGCTATTAGGCTGCTCCATACTAAAGTGTTTGATGATAAAGACATCACCGAGTACCAACCTGATTGGAAGGAATAAGAAGCTAATGTAGTAGAATGCTACAACCTCGCCATTGATGAAGATGATGACCCTCGCAACATCAATATTCCTGAGTCAGAAGGACACTGCGAAGTACATGGACCGGCAGTCGAAGCACCTGAAGTAACTTAGCCCCTGAAGACAAGGAAAGTAAATATTGGAACAGAAGAAATGCCTAAGTACGCTACCATTGGAGACTATTGGGATGAAGAAATGGTAAGTAAAGTGACTGAACTTCTCCATGAGTATCAGGACTTATTTCCAACGAAGTTCTCAGAAATAAAAGGTATCCTTGGTGATATAGGAGTGATAAAAATACCCTTGAAACCTGATGCGAAGCCTGTGAAGCAGCGACCCTATAGGCTAAACCCTAAGTATAAGGACAAAGTTAGAATAGAGCTAGATAAGATGCTCGCTGCAGGAATCATTCAGCCTGTCGAAGCTGAATGATGCATGTTTACATGATCTGTGTTGACCTGAGGAAGCTGAATGATGCCTATTTACATGATCCTTTCCCTACTCCCTTTACAGATGAAGTTTTGGACAATGTCAGAGGTCAAGAAGTGTATTCTTTCACTGATGGATTTTCAGGCTACCATCAGATTAGAATTGCTCCAGAGGACCGACATAAAACAACCTTTGCTACAAAAATGGGATCTTTTCAGTATACAGTTATTCCCTTTGGATTGAAGAATGCACCTTCTATGTTTTCCAGAGTAGTCATATTTGCATTCAAGGAATTCATTCATAAGTTCTTGGAAGTTTACTTTGATGATTGGACTATCTTTGGATTATTGAAAGATCATATAGCTAGTTTAATACTTATGCTGGACAAGTGTAGGCAGCATCAGATTTCCCTGAACCTGAAGAAGTGTATCTTTTGTGCACCTTTTGGAATTCTGCTAGGTCACATTGTATGCAAGCAAGGATTGATGGTGGATCCTGTGAAGATAGCCATTATTGTGAACTTTCCACCTCCGAAGTCTGTCAAGCAACTTCGCACTACGCTTGGTCATACTGGATATTACAGGAAATTCATTAAGGGATATGCTCAGATTAGAGCCCCTATTGAAAAGAAGTTGAAGAAAGATACTAAGTTTGAGTGAACACCTGAGTGTCAGGAAATTTTGGATATTTTGAAGGAAAAGATGGTAACTGCCCCTATCCTAGTATTCCCTGACTGGAATAAGGAGTTTCATGTTCATGTCGATGCATCTTGCATTGCTTTAGGTGTGGTACTAGCTCAGTCAGGTGAAGGTAATATTGATCACCCTATTGCCTTCACAAGTAGAACGTTGTCCACAATAGAAAAAAATTATACTACGACAGAACGAGAAGGTCTAGCTATGGTATATGCATTGCAGAAGTTTCGACATTATTTGTTAGGATCTCATTTTAAGATGTTCACTGACCATTCTGCTTTGAAGTATTTAGTTAACAAGCTTGTGTTGGGTGGAAGGATATGTAGATGGCTGATTTTGTTTCAGGAGTATGACTTCGAGATCATAGTTAAGCCAGGAAGACTTAACCTGGGGCCTGATCACTTGTCGAGGCTCGAGTCAGGAGAAGAGCCCACTAGTTTGGACGAAGGTCTATCTGATGCCCAGTTGCTTGCCATTCAGATGGTTGATGACTATTTTCAATACATTGTGCAGTACTTGTCTATGGGTTTTTCACCCCCTGAGATGACAACACAACAAAAGAAACAGCTGGTAGTTAGAGCAGCCAAATTTACCTTGATAGCAGGACAACTATATAAGATGGGACCAGATGAAATACTGCGTAGATGTGTCCTAGAGCATGAAAAGCCATTGATTTTGGCTGAGGCACATTCTGGAGCAGCAGGAGGTCATTTTTCTAGTAAAGCCATAGCTCGAAATATTCTAACAGCCGGATTGTGGTGGCCTACAATTCATAAGGATGCAAGAGAATATTTCCACAACTGCGATATCTGTCAAAGGACAGGCAAACCATCCAGGAGGGATGAAATGCCTCTGGTTCCACAGGTAAATTTACAAGCATTTGACAAATGGGCTATTGATTTTGTTGGACCAATCAATCCCCCTGCAAAGAAATCTGGAGCAAGATACATTATTACAGCAACTAATTACCTCACTCATTGGGCCGAGGCTCAACCAGTCAAGAACTATAGCGCTGCTACAGCTGCGAAGTTCATATTTGATAATATATTGACAAGGTTTGGGTGTCCTAGAATTATTATGAGTGATCAAGGATCAAATTTCCTAAATAAGACCATTGAAGCTTTGACTGAAGAATTTCAAGTATATCATCAGAAGAGTACTGCCTACCACCCTCAAGCGAATGGAACTGTCGAAGCCTTTAACAAGATTCTTGAGCATGCTCTGACGAAGGTTTGTAATGTTAACAGGAATGACTGGGATCTTAGAATTCCAGCAGTATTATGGACTTATAGAACCACGTGTAAGAAGTTGACTGGCCACACACCTTTTCGGTTGGTATATGGACAAGAAGCAGCTATGCCCATGGAGTATATTGTCCCTAGCCTCATAATATCTTCCTTCACAAATATGGATGATCCAGCCATGCTGAATGACAGGCTACCAAAGATACTGGAACTAGAAGAAGACAGGTTCATTGCAGGTTTCCAGCAGCAAGTACAAAAAGCTAGAGAAAAAGCATGGCATGATAGACACATTAAGAAGAAACATTTCCAGATTGGTGATCTTGTGCTCTTGTATGACAATAAATTCATGAAGTTCCCAGGTAAGTTCAAGACACATTGGAAAGGACCATACATAGTTCATAAATTTAATGATGGTGGCGCAGTTCAGTTAGTCAAATTGAATGGAGAAATTTTTCCCTCCATGGTGAATGAAAGCAGATTAAAGAAGTACAGGGATAAGCCTATACCCTCCAATCAAACGTAGTACCAAGAAGGAGAGTCAAAGTATCAAGAACAGTTGAAATTGGGTACTAGACTATAATTAAGTTGTTCTCAAAGTTACGAAGTGTCGAAGGCTGGAAAATTTCGAAGGTCGAAGTTCGGTTGGTGCCTGGGTCAGGATGGGTCGAAGGTCAAGGATGTGTCGAAGGTCTTCATTGTGACAAAGCTGCAGTTAGTGGTTGTGTTGAAGAAGAAAGGTGTGTCGCAGCCTAAAATGTGACCGATGGGAAAAACTCGATTTGGCGGCGCCGGCACGTGAGCTACCTTAATTGCTTGTAATGATGAGATTTTGGGAAATCTCGCACCGTGTGAATAAGATTTGCTGCCATTCGGTCAGATTTGGTATCTTTGATGCATAATTATGACATATTTAATCATTGAATTCTTTAAGAGGCCATCCAGCTCTGCGCATTTTGTATTTTGCATTGTTTTGAGTTTGCAGTTAAGACCATGTCAAATGATCACGAAGTCCAGGAATTGTTACGAGAGTTCAGGGAGAGAGGTCTGCAGAACCTTATGAGCAATCCACCTGCATCTGCAGTGCTGCAGACACGTTCAACCAGGAAGAAATTTAAGGCAGAAGTTCGCTCTAAGCGAAACGAAGAAAGGCACAAACCCTCAGGAAAGACTCCCGAGGATCCCGAGATGTATCCTCCTGGCTTAGCAAAGTGGAGGCATATTGTTTGTCTTATGCAAAAGTACATTGGCATGCAATCCCAAGGGTAGCGTCTGTTAAGGACCCAAAGTTGTGGATGGTCAAATGTTCGTTAGGCCATGAACGGGAGATCATAAAGAAGGAAAAAGCAGCCGAAGCCACAACAAGCAGGTTACTATCTTCACCAACAAGGTTCTTCCACTAGAAAAGCAGCAGAGTGTCCCGGGACGGGCCACTGGTGAGTCTTAGGGGCCTGTTGGCACTCGACCTTCAAGGTTCCTTATTTTGGCAACTCTGGGGTTTTTGGGTTCGAATCTTGTAAGCGGAGTTGCAGCCCAAAATAGTCTTAGGGGTGTCGGGGTTGGGTCGAAGCCCCTCTGTTTGTAAATAACCCATGGTTTGAACTCATGGTTTTTAAGCCCATGGTTTAAGCTCATGGTATTGTAATAGTGCGCTGGTATAAATAGGCATTGTTGTAAAGGAGTAAGGTTAGGCTTTTGAGACTTTTGATGTATGATGATTTGATGCGAAGGAAGAAAGACTTGTTTTAGGGTTTAAGGTTAAGTCCCAGCTGAGTGCGTGGACGACCTCTGCAAGCTGAGTGCGCAGGGGGTTTTTGTAAGAAAGGTGTTGCAAGCTGAGTGTACAGCTTAAGGGTGCTGAGAAGATCTGTAGCTGAGTGCACAGATCATAACTGTGGTTTTTGTAAAGAGTTGAATATAAACACAGTTCTGTGGACGTAGCCCCTACACTGGGGGTGAACCATGTATATCTTGTGTTGTGGTGGTTCTGTGTTTTGTTTCTGTTCTGTTATGCATCTGTTAAGTAGATAAAGAACAAAGTAAGATAAAGCTGTTAATAAATAACTTCGCTGTGAATTCCCAGTAAGGGTTGAGCAAGTAACTGTATGTTATATAAGCTGCGAAGTTAGTTACGTGAATGTTGAAGCTATTTATTGTATGATTATTATTTATAATACTAAAGGTACAGTAATATCCCTCTTGCGCTTGCAGAAACCTGATTCTACGTCACCCCATAGCTATTTCGGGTGAGACTGCAACCTGTTCGCAGGTTGTTGCCGAAAGGGCCAACACTATGGGTCTTTTGTTGGTGTGAAGCTAAAGGTATAAAACCCGGGTCTTCCCATATCCCAACACAATCCACCGAGCATTTCCCAAAAAATGATTCTCCAACCCTAGGAGAAAGAAAAACAAATTCCAAAATCGTGCAGGAGAAAAACAAAGGATGGAGGACTAAGAGGAAGAACAATCCAAAACAAAACACGGTTTTGCAAGCAGGACTAACGCAGAGTGTGCATGAAAATAATGGAATAGAGAATGATTAGAATGGACCACAACATTTTGATGAGAGCCAGCTGATGAACTGGGCATGCATAATGATGAATAAAAAACTGAAAATGTGAAGGATAAAAACTCAGGACGGTTTAGCTACCTGAGAGCTCCACGTGAATGAAGGATGGATCAAAAAATGTCCCCCCAACTCCCCAAAATGTGAGGGAAGATGAAAATGTGAATGCATGAGGGAATGGGCATACATTTTTGGGTGTTTTCTTTCCCATGAAGTCAGAACACGTTTTTCAAGAATGGGTGCTTTGCCCAATTCGAATTTTTTCCCATACTCTTCCCATTCCCATATAATAACTATGTCAACCAAATTTTGGCACAAATAAATGATTGGGGAAAAATACAAGAAATGGGTGGTTGATAGCATATGGGTTTTTCCCTTGACATTTAGATTTTCCATATTGGCCCAAGGTTAAACATTCCGCCTCCCTATTCCTAAGGAAATCATGCCCCGATCTCATTATTTGTTGCATTGACATAACTTGTTGCGGGTTAATTAAATTACATATTTACATGATGTCTCAATCATATTGTTCATGGATAGCACAAAATACCATTGGCATCGATTTTAATCGTCGAGACATAAAACAATAAATCAATGGTGGTGCTTTTTCCTTTAGCTCCACACCATGATTAATTACAATATTTACATCATATACATTTAATGCAAATGGGGTCAAAAACGGGGTGTTACAGTCTCTTTCCCTTTCTTCTTGTCTACTTCTTTATAGCTTGGAAGGCTCTACATCAATGATTTCACTCAATAGTGTCATATAACTAGAGTGTATCTGAGGCATCTTTCTTTCTTTGGAAGTATCATCGTACTATTCTTCATCTTGGATTATTTCTCGTGCCCAAGGTGGTCTTCATCTCTCTAGGTGGATCTACCGTTCTCTTTATATTCTTTTGAAGCTCTTTCTTTCACTATGGTGTCTTTGACCCAGGAAGCTTCAGGTTCCTCTTCTCAACTGTCATTACTTTTTCTTTGGAATGACCTACAAATCAAGTTCAGTTGTATGATTAGAAACATATCATAACTTCCAAAACATATTAATAGTGACAGATATATGTCACATAGCCATGCGACTATTTTATCCAATGCTACAACATTCATCCATATCGTGTATACATACAATAACTTCTAGATGCATTCTACCCTAATGTTATTAAGAGTGTGTACTAATCCTAATATGTCAAGAATGAGTTTTCAATCTAGATAAGTAGTAATTGAATGTAGTAAAACATCATTGACCTCTTAACCATCATGTGAAATTCAGTAGTATAGATGCAAATACTTAAACATGCATAACATATCAACTGAATATAAACACATGCATAACCAAACAATATCATGAAATGAAATTTGAATACTTATCTTTATTTTTTTTGTGGGTAGACTCCTTCTTGAGCCTTCAGCTTCATCATCTTCTTCATTCATAACAACATCATTCTTATCCAAATGCTAAGATGGATAAGAGGTTCTTCAAGAATTGAGTCCTTCATATTCCTCATCGCTTAAGGAATCTTCTTTGAATCGTGAGAGCTTGATCTTCAGTTTCTCCCATATTCTCTTCTCTTAATATGAGTTGAGATTCTTCTTATGTGCACTCTTTCCAGAGTTTGTTGAAGGTAATCACTTCCTTCTGGCACACATTCCTCAAATGAATGAATCCCATGATCTTGGGAGGCCATTCAAGGTAATTATAACAATATATTCTTCTTCTTCGATTGCTTCATCATAGCATCGAACAATTCCGTTTGGTGTCTTCAGGATGACACATGAGGGATGAGATGATCTTTAATAGAATCTGCAATGATTCTCTTGGCTCTAGCCTTAGCCTCATCTCCCTCTGGCTCCTAGAACTTTCTTACTAAAATACTGATCCAAGTCAATTTCTTCAAGGATCAAGGAGGTCCTATACTTCCATACTCGGAAGTTGTAAGCTTCACAAATCTTGTCATCAAACTAGTGTGATTAGTCATTTTTAAATGAGAACCTCAAATGTAAATAGAAAAAATTAGATCTTATCGATTTGAGGTGTCTTTCCTGGTTCTGGAGCTGACTGATATAGGGTTTGTCAAAGAAACCCTAATTTTCAAAACTTGAAATTTCAAACTTCTTATTGGATAGAAATATGGGTCTCTTCAAGGCAAGCTGTCTAATGTACTTCTTTTCTGAAAACAGTGGAGGGAAGCTCCTGGAATAGGAAGCCCTAGTTTTCTAATTTATTTTGCAAAAATGAATGATATTGATTCTACTGCATCTCCAAAGTTTTGGATCCTTAAGGTCTGAAACTTCTCACTGCGATAGCCTGATAAGTATTATTTCCAACCCCATAGGTTAGAGCAGAATTGGATTCTCCAAGTCGGATTTATTCAGATTTTCATAAGGTGACTGTTTTGGGGATGTTTCAGCATAGAGAACTTGTACGGACTTCCACGTGTCACCTTTTCACATTATAGGTCTGAAAAGAATACCAAAAGAACTACAGTCTGTCCCTACCTACAAAATCTTATGAAATTTCATTTGGACCTTCCTAGCCCAAGATATAGAAAATATCCCTAGGTCACCTGTTTATGACTATATTCTAGAGGAATATGGAACCCTGATTTGGGGGAACCATATCTCCTAAAGTATAGTGAATTGGAGGATGAAACGTTTACACAGTGTACAAAATGAATTTCTCTTCGTCCTGTAAAAGTTTCAGCTTTTGATACTTCTTCAATCTCACATTATACCGAAAGCTATAGAATGACTAAATTCAATATTCTAGGGTTTTCATGCATGAAACCCTGATTTCCATTATATGCCATTTGTAGCTGTATTTCGGGTGCACAATGAAATTTCTCTGATTCAGAAACTGCTACCACCAACAGATGCACCATAGTGAGGCAAGTTATCCTAGCCCTCCTTTCTTGATGATATGTGGAGAGAACACGTTCAACTAGAAATCCCTTGTTTCCGCAGCTGCATTGTGCCTTCTTTTAGAGAGGCTCTGATATCATGTTAGATTTTTTTAAGATATGATTAGATTATCTAGGATATTTATCTAAAAGAATAACAAGTACAACAAAATGCATAAAATGTAAAATATGCATAAGACACAAATATTTTCATCGGGGAAACCATAAAGGAGAAAACCCTGCAAACTTCTTCAAAATAATAAGATGATCAAAAGCAGTAATAAGAAATGTTCAGTAGCTATCTTTCTCTCCTCCTATGACTGTCTCTCTCTCTCCAACGCCTTAGAGAGTTTTTCTGGTGTATATAAATGAGGGAGAGGGCCTCCCTATTTATACATTTTCAAGTCACTGAAAAAATATAAGACTCAAGCCTACAAATCATCTAATATGGGGCCCATTTCTCCTAGAGAGACCACAATTACATATTACATGATGTTACACTAGGGACTATTGCCCCGATTTACAATGAAGGTTGTACCTCAAAGGGGTAACATACATCCCCAATGGGGGTACAACAACATACAATGATAATATACATCAGAATATCTTTCAAAGTTACAAATACATTAGCATATTAGGTATTGAAATATGGTAGTATCCAGATGAGATTTTCCTAAATCAAGGAAAGTATGCAATAGAGATCCTAAAGAGATTTGGGATGATGGATTGCAAGGCTATGACTACTTTGATGACAATAAATTTGAATCTCTTGAATCATTAGAGGAAATTTCAACTCAAAATGGGCCTTTTAACTTTTATTCAAATTCCATGTCATCATGTGTTAGCCAATGAAATTTATTTAAATTTGAAATACCATATAGGTCTTAAACACTTTTTTAATATAAATTTGGGGATAGGTATCATAAAAAAAACTACTTTTTTGTTTGTATTTTCGACATATTGCCTCGNTAGTTTTTTTCTTTTCTTCCTCCAAAATTAATAAATATTATTTTATTATTTTAACTATTATTTTATTAATTCATTTTAGGAGGCCCATTTTGAGTTGAACTTTCCTCTAATGGATGATTCTTTGGATATTGTGCATGTTACCTTACATAGATAGATTATTGGTTCACTAATGTACTTAACCAATAAAAGACCCGATATATGTTTTTTTGTAAAAACTTTAAGTCAATATTTGGTGAACCCTAGACATATTCACCTAGTAGGAGCAAAACATGTGATGAGGTATATAAAAGGAACATTAGATTATGGTTTCATATATGCATTATATGGAGATATTAGATTACAAGGATTTACATATTCATATTGGGCAGGAAGTGCCAAAGATAGAAAGAGCACTTCAGATGTTGCTTTTGTTTGGGATTAATCATGATCTCATGGTTTAACATAAAGCATACACATATTGTACTTAACACAGTAGAAGTCAAATACATAGCAACATGTTCAGGTTGTAGCGAAGCAGTATGGCTTCGTAAGATGCTAGCATGCATACTTGATAAAGAGGTAGAGGTAACCAATATCCATTGCGATAATCGAAGTTGTATTAAGATGCCTTAAAACCTGGTGTTTCATGACAAGTCAAAATATATTGAAATCATATATCACTACATATGGGATATGGTATAGAAGGGATTTGTAAAGCTCAAATATGTTCCTACAGAGGAAGAAGTGGCAAAGATATTGACAAAGCCTCTATGTCATGTAAAGTTTGAATACTTTCGAGACAAGCTTGGTGTAGTATAAAAGGACATCCCTCGAAAAAGGGAGTAGAAGAGGTAGAATTATCTTTGTTGCAGTGGTGTGGTATCTTAGTCTAGGGTAGGGTATGTATGGATGGGCTTGTTGGCACGAAAGGGTTAGTAAGTCAGATGAGGCTTGTTGATTCTAGGGTGATTAGTATGTCTGGATAGGTTTTATTTTCCCTGAAAGGGTTAGTAAGCCAAAGAAGGATTTTTTGGTCCCTAGGAAGATCCATTTGTCTGATTAAGCTTGTTGTCATGAAAGGGTTAGTAAGTCAGAGAAAATTCCCAGGTGGATCTACTAGAGAACCCACCGTGATACTTCTCCAAAAGGACAAACAGGGAAAGAGGTGGTGTCGGTATTTCTATACTGATGTTGATGAGGTAGTTTCAATATTTTCATACTGATGTTGATAAGGTAGTTTCAGTATTTCCATACTGATGATTGATGCGGTAGATTCAATTTTCTAATACTGATATTGATGAGGTAGTTTTAGTATTTTCATATTGATGATTGATACAGTAGATTAAATATTCTCATACTGATGATAACGAGGTAGTTTTGGTATTTTCATACTGAAGATTGATGCAGTAGATTCAGTATTCCCATACTTATGTTGATGAGGTGGTTTCATTACTTTACTGATTGTATAGATAATGATCTAACATTTATTTGTTGATGATGAGGTTTTATCACTAACATGATAATGTTGTGTTTCTACTGCAACTGCTTCCCCCAAAAAAATTCCATTTTAGGGCCCCTCCTTCCATTTTTTGTTTCAAAATCAATATTACACTTGTTTCCCAACTCAGATAATACCTCCCTACATACCTAGTATTTCCTAGAAGCTTGAGTAGAAGAAATTTCATAAGCCTGAAGTGTCAATTTGGTAAAAAAATCCTTAGGGGTGACCTTGGAAACACACCTTATATGAAAAAATCTGCTTTCGATTTCATATCAACGACTAAGGATGAATCCAAAAAAATCAACGGTCTACTAAAAAGAGCGAAAAGGGAAAGGTGGAAATGGAAAGATCAAATTTAACCTCAAGAAATTTGAAATCCTGCTTTCCGAAGTTCGCAGTCCGAGATCCATTTTGTTTTTTTTCATGAAAGTTGGAAAACTTGCTTTATGATTCCACTTTCCACAATCTGCGGAAGCAAAAAGTGGAAAGAAGAAAGATAAAGTTTAACTTTGAAAGGTTGGAGAACCCGGTTTCTAATTTCTGCTTTCTGGAAGGTTCCCACAAAGATCAATGGTCAAGAAAAGGCAGAAGTGGAAAAGTGGAAGCAGAAAGATAAAAATTTAATTTCAAAAAATTTGGAGTCCCGCTTTCTGAAATCCGAAGTCCGTGATCTGCTTTGATTTCAGAACGATGGTCGAGAAGGCTTCCACGAAGATCAATGACTCAGAAAAGAAGTGGAAAGAGAAAAGAGGAAATATGGAAATTTGGTTGCGAAAAGTTAGAGTTCCTCTTTCTGACAACCGTAAGATCGATGTGTCACAGAGATTCCGCATAGATCAAGGATCTTGAAATATCCCGCAACAAAAGACAAAATCGGAAGGGCGGAAGTGGAAAAGCAGAAACGGAAAGCTCAAAGTTAATCTCGAAGAAAGTTGACATCCCGCTTTTCAATTTCTGATTTCTGTTATTTTATGGAAAATAGTTTTCAGGGCTGCATGATCTAATAGATCAAATCAAACCCAATCAATATTTTGAGATGATATGAGCCGTTTAATCTCTTTTTTATTTTTACTGTGAACCATTGGGGAAACTGATAAATATTCCTCTCGAAGCTTAAGTTTTGTCAATTTTCTTATCATTAAATTTACAATTGGAAAATTATTGTTGTTTCCAGATCAGATATATCTCTCATTATGTCTTCTTTATGTATCGTAGGTATTATTGCTCACCAAGTTCGAATACGGGAAGCGTGAAATGGACACATAAGAAAAGGATCAATCACCAAGAGACAACACACTTGGAGGCACAACAATGTGACTAGTGCTTGATCTAACTGAATATGATGAAATCGCTTGAGAAGCTAACACATAGGCCACATGTTTTTCCAGTTGGGCAAGGTTTGTATAATTTTTTTTTTTATGAAACCATTTATACTCTCCCAAGTTAGCGAATAAAAATATTGGGAATATCTAGGGTTAGAGGAGATGAAAGGTCACAGCGTGACAGAGAGAGATAGTAATAAATAGGGGTGCAGAGCACCATAGAAGGGACTTTTGGCTACTGAAAATAATGCTGGACTATTTTGTAAAAGAGATAACTCTTTGCTAATAAGAAGGATAAATTTGCTGGAACAAAGTCCTGCATAGATATTTACTCGAAATGTGTGGAATGGATCTTGTAGAATTATTTATTCTTGCTTTTATACATCATACAATGAGATTTTTCTAACTTCCTGGACCTAACTCTTTGGTTATGAATGGTCGGTTGTCTGTATAAATGTCTGTGTAATGAAAGGGTAATAAATGGTTTAATTATATCAGAGCTATCTTTCGTATTCTTTCTATTGTGAATGTGATTATTGTGTTCGAACAACTATCTGTTAGACTTATTATATAAAAAATTTCAGTATATTACTCTGAACTCTAAATTTGTTCCTTGCAGGGATAGAATATATCAGTTTTGGATTTAGATTTAAAGAAGTGATTAAGGGACAGGAATGATAAGACAGGAGATAAGAACCTATGCATCACTTGTGAGGTTCTTGTTCATCAGTCGCCTGCATTTAGATTAGGCATTTGCATTTCATTCATTTAAACAAAAAAATTACATAAACGGTGGACTGGGCCACAACCAGTAAAATATTTAAACAACTTAATCTATGGTAGCCAGACCGTAAACCGGATGGATTACCCACACCAAATGGTGGATGATCTAATTGGGATTGTTTACCGCAGACAATCCATACTGTCGGTACCTGGTATTTTCCAAGCATCAAAATTTTTGGCTCTAGAAGGAAGGCCGCCAGTGCGTGAATGGTAGAGGAAATCCATTTTTCAGAGAAGATTACACTGGAACAAAATCTGAAAAGACTTTCCCTGAAGATTTTATTCCTGAATTCAAAGAACAAGAAAAAATAGGTTCTGGGGAAGAAGAATCAAAACGTTTGTACACTGTCCCATTTGAGGAAATGGATCATCTTAGAAGACATACAAGATCTTATGTTAAGAAAATTGGGGGGATAAAAGTTATTCCTGCATTACCTAGAAGGAAATATTATGGGAAAATAGCCCCATACACTAAGGATTCAATACTTGTGGAAAATTTGGAAGAAATGGTAGATCTATCCATCTAATAAATTGTTCAACCTCTTGATTGATTGGGTCAAGAATCCCCTACAGCTTCAGTATTCAGTCAATATCCACCACAGTCTCCACCTCGAATTATGGATGGAAATTTTAATCAACCCGCATGGAGAGAAAGAACGCCACTCAACCTAGCTACTCCATTGCATGATTTAACTAAGCACCCAAAAAGAGTATTACCAAAATTTAATCCTGGAAAGGGTGTTTCTGCTGAAGATCACTTAAAAAGTTTTTATTTGGCTTTGAATATTTTAAATGTTGAATATGAATATGGTGTTTGCAGAATTTTGGGCCATATAATTTTGAATCTAAATCATCTTCATGGTACTTTAGTTTGCAAGATAATTCAATCATAAATTGGGATGGTTTTGAAAAGGCATTCTTATGTAAATTCAACAACTAGAAAATTGTAGCCTCTCTCATGAAAGAGTTACTGTCTATGAGGATGGAAAAGAAATAAAAGGTTCAAGACTTTAATCAGAGATTCACCACTTTATTGAATATATTCAGTGCTGCAATAAAACCTGTTGATGAGTCTCTAGTAGAATATTATACTACAACACTTTATCCACCAAAAGAAATGTTTGTAAAAAGGGCTGGTAAAGCTACATTGGCAGAAAACTATGAAGAAGCCAAGAAATTAGAGGTAGATCTAGATAGTATCACAAGGCATACTCTAGAACCTAAGTTGAAACATACCACAAGCAAAAGGCCTTTGTTGTTAACTAAGCCCAAATAAGAACACTCTAATGAGCTAGAAAATGTGGTGAAAATGGTGCAGAACTTGTCAAACAAAATAGTAGACTTGGAAAAGGATAAGGGAGCTAGTTCTTATAGAAATCCATTCAACCCTTATTACAGAAAAAGGAAGAGTAGACAGCCCCAACCACCTGTACATAATTATGTTGTTTTAAATTTTAATGAAGTGGGCATGGGTCATATCTGTAATTTTCACCAAGAACATCATTCTGAAAAAAAATGTCCATAGTGGATAAATTCAATGACTCTGGTTATGAATCAATTGTTAGATGCCCAGGTGGAAGATCTTGAAGAAGAAGAATCCCAAACAAATGATCCAGAACAAATAAACGAAGAAACCACTATGGTATTATGGGACTGGGAGCCTACTTTGGGGCTAAGTGAAGATGAACCTATGAGGAAATACAAGTGTCATCACTTAATGTTACAACTGGAAGTAAAGGGAAAATAGTGGATGAAAGTTTAGTACTGCCTAAAATAAAGAAGATGAAAGAAAACATGAAGAAAATTCTCAGTACTACTCAAACAAGACCTAAGCCTAACCCGGTAAATATAAAAGAGACAATACCAGTAGTTAACAAACCAATGAAGACAATGATAAATAAATCTGAAGGTACTAGAAAAGGTTTGGTAGAACAGTACATGGGGGACGATATTGTATAAGGCATTAATAAAACAAAAGAAAATATCTCTCTATTCGAACAATGTAATCTGCCTCAACATAGGAGGAAACTTCTGGAAGCTTTTGATCCACAACCTATTAGTATCCTTGAAGCTATGGAATATGCTACTGAAATTAATGAAGCAGGCATTGGAGGAAAATCTAAATCTTAGACTTTGTCTTTCCTGCTATCATTTGAAATTTTTAATCACAATGTGCATAATTGTTTGGTATATTCTGGAGCTTCGTCAAATTTCATGCCACTTTCAATATGTAATAATATTAATGGTAAACCCACACCATCTCCATCTCGGATAATTCAGCTAGATAGATCTGTTGTTAAAGTCATAGGGGAAATGAAAGATGCGTTGATTCGATTATCTGTAGACCCTAGAGTTTGTCAATTCATACATATCATGGTGGTTGATATATCAGAAGCCTATGGATTAATATTGAGTAGGGACTGGTCAACAAAACTTTAATGGATATTTTGCAACTGATTGGTCTCACATGTGGCTACCATATTAAAATGTTCAAAATCATATCAAGATACTGAGGGAACCACACATTAAACATAATGTGACTTAGTTGGAAGGAAAGAATGAACCTGTGAATTTCTCATCTTCAGTTTTGGGAAATTATTTTTTGGAGCTTGAACCATGAAATTGTCAAGCCAAATAAGTCAGTTAGGAATCAGATATGCAGTCTGATCTCCTTCGATTTTCATAGACTGAAGATATTGATTGTAATATAATAGACTTAGTTACTAATGTAGGAGATGCTACTAACTCTGTATATTTGGAAGATAAATTTTTGGTTTTGTATTTTGATGGTTCTAAAACACAAGAGGGATCAGGGGCTAGTTGTGTCCTTGTTGATCCTGAAAATAATAAATAATTCCTCTCTTGTAGACTAGAGTTTGAATGCACAAATAATACTACTAAGTATGAAGCTCCAGTTCAAGGTCTGAAGAAATCCATTGGGTTAGAAGTAAAAAAATTGAAAGTTATTGGTGATTATGATATAGTTGTTAGACAAGTAAGAAACACCATTCATTGTTTATCTCCACATCTTAAAGGATACCAGTTTGAGGTATGAAATTTGATTATTCACTTCAATGCTTTCAATATAAATGTTGTACCTAGATTGCAAAATGCTGCAGCTAATTTATTAGCTACTTATGCATCTAGATTAGTACCAACTAATAACAAGTGTTCTATTAAATTGTTTTGTAGACCATCAGTACCTGACAATGTTACAAATCTAAGGGTATTCAATGATGATGACCAAATTATTTATTTTTTAATGAATGAAGAATGTTTTAAAGAATCAATAATTGATGAATAAGAACATTTTTCAGGTTTACAAAATGAAGATGGAGTTAAGGGAAATTTCATGCCTAAAGCAGTAAGAACCCTCGAAGGGATGTTTTATTTGTAGAGTAAATTCTAGAAACTAGCCAATCTAAAAACGAATAGTTCATCAATGCAATATGAGCTAGTGAATATGGGATTAGAAGACGATCCCAAATATGTCAATTTGGGAAAATGTTTCTCGCCTAGAGAAAGATGTAAGTTCATCAAGTTGTTTCAACAATATAAAGACATATTCACTTGGATGTATGGTGATCTAAAGAATTATGACACTTGCATCATCCAGCATGTGATTCCCATCAAAACAGGAATAAATCGTTTCAACAACAACTTAGAAAGATGCACCTGAAGTTAGAACCTCTAATCCAAAACGAAGTAAAGAAGTTAATGGATGCAAATATCATCTTCAAGATTCGACATTCCGAATGGGTGGCCAATCTAGTCCCGGTTAGAAAAAATTCAGGAGAAATAAGGTTGTATGTTGACTTCAGGAACTTAAACAGAGAATCAGATAAAGATAACTATCTAGTTCCACCAATGGAACAAATTTTACAAATGGTTTTAGGCTCAGAAATGTTCTCCCTATTAGATGTATTTTTAGGTTATAATCAAGTATTAGTGGTCAAACAAGACCGATTAAAGACAACGTTTCATACAAAGTGGGGAGCATTCACTTATAGAAGAATTCCTTTTGGACTCATGAACGTCGGAGCCACATTTCAGAGGGCCATGGACATAGAATTCAGAGGTTTAAGTGGTCACTGTGTAGTAGTGTAGTTAGATGATGTAACGGTTTTCTCCAAGAAAAGAGAAGACCATGTTTTTCACTTGAAACCAATTTTTGACTGCTATGGAAAATATGGTATATCTCTAAACCCAAAGAAGATCAACTTTGCAGTTTTTGAAGGAAAATTGTTGGGACGCGTCATCTCAAAGAAGGGAATCTGAATAGATATAGAGGTATTTGAGGCTATAACTTAGATTCCCATGCCCCATAATAAGAAAGCTATGCAATCATTTATGGGAACGATAAATTTTGTTCGGAGGTTTGTCCCTGATTTTGTTCAAATTGTGAAACCTCTACAGCAAATGGTGAAGCAAAGAGTACAGTTCAAGTAGATCGACATTGAGAAAGCTTCCTTTACAAATATAAAAAAATAAATAGCTCATGCACCTTCTTTGAGGACTCCATACTTTGAAAAGGACTTTATTTTATATACCTTTGCTTCAGACAACTCTCTCACAGGAGTGCTTATGCAAAAAGGAGAATTGGGAGACGAATACCCAATATCATTCATGAGCACTGGATTACAAGGGGATGAATTGAATTACCTATCCGTGGACAAAAATCATTTGCATTTTTCAAGGCAGCAAAACAATTCAGACCCTATATTTTAAAAAATAGAACAAAAGTTGTAGTTCCTCACCTGACTGTTAGGTCTCTTTTTGTGTAGAAAGAATTGGGTGACTTCCCTATAGGAGTATGACTTGGAATTAAAACCAACTACCATCATCAAAGGTCAAGGATTATGCAAGTTGCTAGCAGAAAATCACGCTGATAAAGATTCTGATTAGGGGAATGAAGCTAGATTGAATTTTATTGATGTATTTCCTATGTTTATTGCTCCTGAATTTTGGTATAGAGATATGGTGTACTATCTTCAGCACGGATATCTACCAGAGCATTGAAACTCCAAGTAGATAAGGGAACTTCATTTGAAGTCAACATCCTATCAAATAATGAATGGAGTGATTTTCAGAAGAAAAAAAATTACGATGGAGTTTTTCTTAGATGTCTAGAGAGAGAGGATGCCTCTAAAATAGTCAAAGAATTACATGAAGGACTAGCGGGAGGACATTATTCTGGGAATACCACAAATCATAAGATACTTAGAGCCAGATATTACTGGTCAATGTTGTTTAAATATTCTCATGCCTATGCAAAAAAATGTGATTTATGTCAAAGAAGTGGTGGCAGATAGTCAAAAGCGGTGGGACCGCTACATCCTGTTACTATTTCAGAGCCATTCGAATAGTGGGGCATAGATGTTATTGGGGAAATCAATCTAAATTATTCATTACAACATTGGTATATCCTTCTAGCTACTGATTATTTCACATGATGTGTTGAAGCAATTCCACTGTGCAAAGTGAATGAGGATGCAGTCATCAACTTCCTCCAAGAGAATATTATGACTAGGTTTGGAGTTCCAATTTCCCTTGTTTTTTATAATGCATCTTATTTCTCATCTATTAAAATAACTGATTTTTCTTATGAAAAGAGAATTAAGTTACATTACTCATCACATTATTATCCTCATGGAAATGGTTTAGCAGAATCAACAAATAAGAAACTTATCCGAATTTTGAAGAAAACCGTTATTGAAAATCAGAGAAATTGGTACTCAGCCCTTCCAAATGCACTATGGGAAGATAGGGTCACCACAAATAATTCCTTAGGAGTGTCTCCCTATACTCTGGTATATAGAAAAGAATCTATTTTTCCCCAAACATTCTGCTCCCATCTTCACAGTTAGCTCAAGCCTCAAGGGGTTCCAATAGCGAAGTTTTACAAGCACAAATTGACACTTTGTTAAAAATGAAGGAATTACAGAAAAATTCTAAAGGTAATTTCAATCAACATCAAGTTATCATCAAAATACGGTTCAACAAAATAAAATCTAGTACAAGAAACTTTGATGTAGGAGACGTAGTTTTGAAATGGGATAATCCACATGTAGAAAAGGGAAACACACACAAAGTTCCAACATTTATGGATTGGCCCTTATCTAATCATTGAAAAGTTAGGCCCTGGAACTTACAAATTGAAATATTTACAAGGACATGAAGAAATTCTTCCTATAAATGGCCTTTGTCTCGAACATTACTTCACTTAAGTTGTAGGAACACTTTGTACATATTTACAACTCTGTTTTTCTTGATTCTTTTAGTTTGTTTATTTTCCTGATTGTTTCACCTTATTTCATAGCCTTAGTTTGTTTGCTTTTAATAAAATAGCTCAATTTTTGGTGCTTAGAAGTATAGGAATTAGATTAAACTTGAAATCTTTGGATGTAAGGAATTGCTTATGGGAAAGAGAAAATGGTAAATTTTGCTCATGATGAGATTCTTTAACTGTTGACAGATGATGGAAAGGGAAGATAATATTTAATCCCACATTTGAATCATTATAACCCCCCTGAAATAACCAAGACTCATGAGGTCTGGAGTACTATCTTGGGGGTTCATCCATTCTCACATTAATACCTGTCTCTGGAAGCATATCATAATGGACCCGCAGAAAGGAGGCAGGTCTAATAGATGTATGGTATTCAAAATTATCCCATTGCTACAAATCAAAGAGGCCAAAAGGATTAAATTAAAAAGTCAATTTTCTAAAATATTCAGTCTTCAATTAAAAAAATGATGCTAAAGAAATAAATCATCAGACCAAAAGGGCTATCAAAACAACAAATATCAGCAGGTTCTTCTCTGTCCGTGAGCATGATGAGAAAACAAATTTGTCACTCACAAAAAAGGAAACTGTGGACGGAATAACCCGCACTAAATTCTCAAAGTAAAAGAAACAATAAAGGAATACTTAGAAGACATTTTCAGTCATAAAGAAAGCATCAAAAGAATGCTTATAGCATGGGAATAAGGAACAAACAAATACATATGTATTACTCTGTTACGATCCTGTGGAGTCGTATCTGGTGGAAAATTAAAGACATGTGGTAAAATGAACTTCATACTCTGGCCCTGGGAGAGTTATAAAGACACATAACTCTTGGTTACCTTACTCCCAAAGGAATGGTATCAAATGCGATGCTTGAAAGTTTCATCCCTGAATAAATCTGGTTTAAAGAAGTCTTGGGAAATAAATTTAAGTAATCACTGAACATTCACAATATAGTACCATATGGAAATCTTGTTGTTCAAAGAGATCTGTCTTCACCAGCTATTCACTAATTGTTGCTACTGCAACTGCTTCCCCCCAAAAAATGACATTTTAGGGCCCCTACTTCCATTTTTTTGTTTCAAAAGCACGCTTACACTTGTTTCCCAACTCATATAATCCCTCCCTACATACCTAGTCTTTCCTAGAAGCTTGAGCAAAAGAAATTTCTTAATATTGAAGTGTCAATTTGGTAAAAAAATCCTTAGGCACGACCTTGGAAACATGCCTTATATGAAAAAATATGCTTTTGATTTCAGATCAACAACCAAGGACGAATCTGAAAAAAATCAGCAGTCCAGGAAAAGGGTGAAAAGGAAAATCCATAGGCAAAAAGATCAAAGTTAACCTCAAGAAAGTTGAAATCCCACATTTCGAAGTCCGCAGTCTAAGATCTGTTTTCTTTTTGGTAATGAAAGTTGGCAAACTCACTTTCCAATTTCCTCTTTTTGCAATCCGCAGAAGCAAAAAAGTGGAAAGTGGAAAGACAAAGTTTAACTTCAAAAAGTTGGTGAACTCGATTTCCGATTTCCGATTTCCAGAAGGCTCCCGCAAAGATCAATGATCAAGAAAAGGCGGAAGTAGAAAGATCAAAGTTTAATTTCGAAAAAGTTAGATTCCCACTTTCTAAAATATGAAGTCCATGATCCACTTTGATTTTGGATCGACAGTCCAGAAGGCTTCTGTGAATATCAACGGCTCAGAAAAGAAGCGAAAAAATATGAAAATCTGGTTGTGAAAAATTAGAGTTCCACTTTTCGACAGCCATAAGATTGACGGTTTAGATAGCATCCACATAGATCAACGGTCCAAAAATATCCCACAACAAAAGGCAGAATAGAAAGGGCAGAAGCAAAAAAGTGGAAACAGAAAGATAGAAGTTAATCTCGAAGAAAGTTTACATCTTGCTTTCTGATTTTCACTTATTGTTATTTCATGGAAAGGAGTTGTCAGGGCCGCATGATCAAACTGATCAAATAAAACTCGATCCATATTTTGAGATGATCTGAGTCGTTCAATCTCAGTTTTGTATTTTACTGTGAACCATTGGGGAAACTGATAAATATTCCTCTCAAAGCTTAAATTTAGTCAAATTGCTTATCATTAAATTTACGATTGGAAAAATATTGTTGTTTCCAGATCATATATATCTCTCATTATGTCTTATTTATGTATCACAGGTATAATTGGTCACCAATTTCGAATACGGGAAGCGTGAAATAGATGCAGAAGCAAAGGATCAATCACCAAGAGACAACACACTTGGAGGCGCAACAACATGACTGGTGCTAGAGCCAATCGAATACGATGATATCAGTTGAGAAGCTAACATATAGGCCACATTTTTTTCCAGTTGGGAAAGATCTGTATAATTTTTTTTATGAAATCATTTATATTCTCCCAGGTTAGCAAACAAAAATATTCGGAATCTCTAGGGTTAGAGGAGATGAAAGGTCACAGTGTGACGGAGAGAGATAGTAATAAATAGGGCTGCAGAGCACCATAGAAGGGACTTTTGGCTAGTGAAAATAATGTTGGACTATTTTGTAAAAGAGATAACTCTTTGATAATAAGAAGGATTAATTTGCTGGAACAAAGGACTGCACAGATATTTACTCGGAATGTGTGGAATGCATCCTGTAGAACTATTTCTTCTTTCTTTTGTACATCATACAATGAGATTGCTCTAACTTCCTGGAGCTAATTCTTTGGTTATGAATGGTATGTTGTTTGTATAAATTTCTATGTAATGAAAGGGTAATAAATGGTTTAATTATATTAGAGCTATCTTTGGTATTCTTTCTGCTATGAATGTGGTTATTGTGTTGGAAAAACTATCTGTTAGACTTATGTGAACATCTTTAGTATATTACTCTAAACTCTAAATTTGCTCCTTGCAGGGATAAAATAGATTAGTTTTAGATTTAGATTTAAAGAAGTGATTAAGGAGCATGAATGATAAAATGGGAGGTAAGAACCTACGTATCACTTGTGAGGTTCTTGTTCATCAGTCACCTGCATTTAGCTTAGGCATATGCATTTCATTCATTTAAACAAAAAATACATAAATGATGGACCATGATGCAACCAATAAAAGATTTAAACAACTTAATATACAATAGTTGGACCGTAAACCGGATGGATTTCCCACACCAAACTATGGATGATCTAATTGAGATTGTTTACCAGTGAGAATCCCTACTGTCGGTACCTTGGATTTTGCAAGCATCAACATGTTGTTACTTTAGTATTTACATACTAATTTTGCAGGTAGATGCTTCAATATTCACTTACGGATATTGCAGAAGAAGAAGAAGACTTAGTATCTACATACTGATTTTGCAGAAGAAGAAGAAGACTTAGTATCCACATACTGATATTGCATAAGAGGAAGAAGACTCAGTATCTACATATTGATATTGCAGAAGAAGAAAAAGACTCATTATCCACATATTGCAGAAGAAGAAAAAGACTCAGTATCCACATATTGATATTGCAGAAGAAGACTCAGTATCCACATACTGATAGTGCAAGAAAAAGACTCAGTATCCACATATTGATAGTGTATAGGAAGACTCAGTATCCACATACTGATATTGCAAAAGAAGACTTAGTATCCACATACTAATGTTGTAGAAGTATACTTAGAACAAGATTGAATATCCACATACTAATATTGAAGAAGAAGACTCAATATCCACATATTGATATTGTAGAAGAAGACTTAGAATAAGACTCACTATCCACTTACTAATATTGCAGAAGATGACCCAGTATTCTCATACTGAGATTGATGATGAAGATGTATGATGTGGTTCCAAAAATTCCTATCACATATAGAGACTCACCAATCAGATGTATAGTGGTGGTAGTGGTTGTTTATATATAATGTCTTCCTATTTAAAAGGGGGTGTTAAAATATTGTAACTTTGGAAGATATTCTAGTTGTATTCCTCCTTCAGGACTTGTCACTGATGTAATTGGTCATGTAAGAGTCATTGAAAGAATCAATGTAAACATTTGAATGTAAGTTGGGTCAATAGTACCCTTTGAGTCATTATAGTAAATATTATTTTGGTGTCCTGCTAGTCAAGTCAGTCCTTTCAGTTAGACAAGTTGGCCTACTTAGGTTCTAGGACAAGTCAAGAGTCAAATATAAATAGAGAGGCACTTTATTCATTTGTAATCACTTCACTCAAGCAAGTTTGCAAGAGAGAGAAGAAGAAGTGCACCAGAAAGAAGAGAGAAGCAGTTGTCTTGGGTTTTACACTATTTTGGTTGAGTTCTATACTGAGGAAGTTTTATTGGGTTTTCTCCCCCACGAGGGTTTCCTAGGATAAAGCTTTTGATATATTGTGTGGTTGTACTTATTTTTCTTTTAGTGAGCCTAACATATTAAATTGTTTTAGAATATCATCTAAGAAATAAAAAAAAATCAATAGTAAACCTCATATACTGTAGGGGTATAGATTGTGGTATCTTCCTGTCAACATGGTAATTGTTAGTCGAGATGTTATTTCTAATGAAAATCCATGGGAAGGAAATAGGTTTAAAAACACTTGATATTGTACTGGTTGAAGTAGAAATAAGTGAAAATGAAAATTAATCTTTTGATCAACATGAAGAACAACAATCTCAATAGCCACAAATTAGAAGATCTACAACTCGCAAGAGATGTCCAAAAACGTATTCTCCTATATTTTAGTCTTCTTTTTCTTTGTTAACTAGTGAGTGTGAATCTAGTTCATTTTAGGAAGCTTAAGAATCCAAGAATATAGAGAAATGGAGGAAATACATGGATGAAGAAATGAGAGCATTACATAAGAATGAAACATGGGAACTTTTGTATCTCCCACCAAGAAGAAATGTTGTTGGAAATAAGTGGGTGTATAAAGTAAACAAGAACAATGATGGGTTTCTAGAAGTTTATAAAGGTCACTTTGTGAAAAAAGGCTATGTGTATAAGTTAGATATATATTTTAATGAAATATTTTCTCCAGTTGTGAATCTTACTACTGTAAGGGTTTTACTTGAACTTGTAACAACATAGGATTTAGAGTTGGAACAATATGATGTAAACATTTATTTTCTGCATGGTAATCTTGATGAATAAATTTACAGTGATCAACTTGAGGGATATAAATAAATAGGAAAATAGCATTTGTTTTTAGACTCAATAAATCCCTATATAGATTGAAACATGAGCCAAGGATGTGGTACAAAAATTTGACACCTTCATGAAGATACAAATCTTCATTAGAAGTGAATTTGACCATTGTGCATGTTATAATAGGTTTGATGATGGAAATATTATTATCATATTGATGTATTTTGATGATATGCTTATTTCAGGCCCCATCATGAAGAAAAACATTGATCTCAAGGATCAACTGAATAGGATATTAGAAATGAAGGATTTAGGAGCAACAAATCAAATTCTAGGGATAACTATACACAAGGAAATAAAATCTAGGAAGATTTGGTTAATTCAAAAGTCATATATATATAGAAATATTATGCAGTGCTTTAGTATGAAGAATGCAACACTAGTTAGCACCCGACTTCCTGCACACTTCAAGTTGTCTTTCAAATAATGTCCTAACATTACATATTATGTATTTACAATATTACATATTATGTGGAAGCATAATCACGAGGATTAGGTTTCTATAAAAAATGCAAAGAGGTGCAATAATGTCTCTTGAAAGAGCATATATCTGGATTTTTAACGTGTTTGTTTCATGATTACATAGGGTTATTTGTAATTTACAGAAACAATAATGTGGTCATATCTTGACTTATTATCCTTCCTCACAAAAATTGTGATTGGGCCTTCCAATAGCTCTCTTGTCTAATGGTTATAAACCCAAAAACATAGCTAGTGAAGGTATGAATGAATAAATTATAATGAGGGGTATTGGGGTTATGTTATAGAAGGAATATAAACATTTATAATAGAAAACAAAATCCAACTCAGGTGCAAATGCATCCCACAAATTCCACCTTGTGAAAATCCTATTTTTTGGCTTATAAGATACCCATATAAGGTGTGGATAAGAGATTCAACCTCAAATGGTCAAGCATCGTCTCCACAAAGATAAAAATGGCTTAATGTGGAAACCAAAAACAACTCAACCTCATATACAATGTCCTTGGGCATTTATTATCTAGGTTTGATCACACTTTCTTATAGTAGGATTTAAAAATTTCCCTAAAAGAAAACAACCATTATTGTTTCATATGAAGAAGATTGGTGGGAATTATTTAGAAGCATCGACAAAAAATACTAACCTAACTATCATTTTTTTTCTGATCTCTTTGATAGAGGATTTTAGTTGGTTAGGATGTGTTATAGGTTGATTTTAAAGGCTCTAATTTTGGTTAAATGGTGCGACAAGAAAGGTATTTCAAACCTTCCAAGTTTTATAATTCATCAAGGTCGCTTGTGAGTGTAAGATGGAGAGCATACTCAAAATGAAAGGAGTATTTAGGTCCCTTGGTGTGTGATTCTAATGAATATATCATGCATATAGTAAAGATCTCTACAATAAGAATATTGGAGATCTAAATATTGACTTCATATATTAACATTATGTCGATTTAAGTCAATATATAGGAAGTTTATTGCAAATTTTTTCCACCCAAGTATCATTTTCTAATGCTACCTTCATCACATTTTTAGCAAGGATAGAGATTTTTTGCACCATTTAAAATTCTATATCCTTACCTAATTTATAATCACATATGTAGTATTCTCATCACTATTAGTTTATTCAACAAGATCCTCCTTTCTTCCACCAATTTCCTTATGAAATTGTAATTAACATCAATATGCTTCGTGTGATAATGAATTGATGGATTATTCACTAATTAAATTGCACATTGGCTGTCACAATGCAAAGTGATATTCCCTTTCATCATCTTGAATTCATCCATGACTCGCTCTAGCAATATTTCCTCTATACTAGCCTCAGTTGCTACCACATATCCTGCTTCAATGACTGATAAACCCACCAATGGATACAGCTTAGTTGTCCAACTTATAGCTCTTCCATCAAAAGTAAAAATATATATTATATTATACTTTCATCCATATATGTCTCCACTAAATTCAGTATTTACAAAACCTTTAATTTGTAAATGTGTCGATCTATAGAAAATAGTAACATCGGAAGTTCCCTTTAAATCTATGAGTATCCACTTCATATAATTCCAATTATCCTTACCAGGATTCACCATGAATCGACTAACAACTTGAGCAATATCTGGTCTAGTGCTCACCATGGTGAACATGAGCCTCCTTATTACTGATGAATATGGTAAATGAGACATCAATTCTTCTTTGCTTCTATGTTAGGACATTGTTCAAAAGAAAACTTGAAGTGTGTAGGAAGTGGGTTGCTAACTAGTTTTGCATTCTTCATACTAAAGCACTGCAGAATATTTCTATATATATGACTTTTGAATTAACCAAATCTTCCTAACTTTTATTTCCTTGTGTATATTGGTCCCTAGAATTTGATGTGTTGCTCCTAAATCCTTCATTTATAATATCCTATCCAGTTGACCTTGAGATAAATGTATTTCTTCATGATGGGGTGTGAAATAAGAATATCACCAAAATACAATAGTATGATAATAATATTTCCATCATAAAACCTCTTTTAACATGCACAATGCTCAACTTCACTTCTAATGAAACCTTGTCTCTTCATGAAGGTGTCAAATTTTTGTATCACATCATTGGATCATGTTTCAATCTATATAGGGATTTATTGAGTCTAAAAAAATGCTATTTGCCTCTTTCTTTATATCCCTCAAGTTGATCCATATAAATTTCTTCATCAAGAATACCATGTAGAAAAGCAATGTTTACATTAGATTGTTCCAACTCTAAATCCTATGTTGTTACAAGTTCAAGTAAAACCCTTACATTAGTAAGATTCACAACTGGAGAAAATATTTCATTAAAATATATTTCTAACTTCTTCACATATCCTTTTTCTACCAAGTGACCTTTATAAACTTCTAGAAACCCATCATTGTTCTTCTTTATTTTATACACCCACTTATTTCCAACAACATTTATTCTTGTTGGGAGATCCATAAGTTCCCATGTTTCATTCATCATCAATATCAGTATGAGAATACTGGGTAATATTCTGCAACTTCTTCCACAATATTAATAAGTTGATAGTGATTCTTGTTCTAAGTCTTCTGATGCAATATCAGTATGTGGATACTGAGTCTCCTTCTGTAATATCAGTATGTGGATACTAAATCTTCTTCTAATTCTTCTTCTGCAACATTAGTATGTGGATACTGTGTCTTCTTCTGCAATATCAGTATGTGGATACTGAGTCTTCTTCTGCACTATCAGTACGTGGATACTAAGTCTTCTTTTGGAATATCAGTATGTGGATACTGAGTCTTCTTTTGCACAGTCAATATGTGGATACTGAGTCTTCTTCTTGCACTATCAGTATGTGGATACTGATTCTTTTTCTTCTTCTACAATATCAGCATGTAGATATTGAGTCTTCTTTCTCTTCTGCAATATCAATATGTGGATATTGGGTCTTCTTCTTCTTTTGCAATATCGGTATGTACATACTAAGTCTTATTCTTCTTCTGCAATATCAGTAAGTTAATATTGAAGCATATAATTGAAACATTAGTATGTAAATACTAAAGTAACAACAACAACATTATCATGTTAGTGCTAAGACCTCATCATCAAAAAATAAATGTTAGATCATTATTCTTACAATCAGTAAAGTACTGAAACCACCTCAACATAAGTATGCGAATATTGTATCTACTGCATCAATCATCAGTGTGAAAATACTGAAACTACCTCATCATCATCAGTATGAGAATATTGAATCTAATGTATCAATCATCAGTATGAAAATACTGAAACTACCTCATCAATATCAGTATGAGAATATTGAATCTACTGCATCAATCGTCAGTATGGAAATACTAAAAATATCTTATCAACATCGGTATGAAAATACTGAAACTACCTCGTCAACATCAATATGAGAATACTGAACCTAACTTAGCAGTATATAAATACCGAAACCACCACTTTCCCTTTTTGTACTTTTGGAGCAGCATCACGGTGGGTTCTTTGGTAGATCCACACAAGAATTTTGTTGGACTTACTAACCCTTTCGAGGCAACTAGCCTATTCATACAAATGGATCTTCATGGGGACCAAACAAGCCTTATCTATCTTACTAACGCTTTCAGTCCAAATAAAACCTAGCCATACATACTAATCCCCCTAGGATAAATAGACATCGTCTAACTTACTAACGCTTTTGGGCCAACAAGCCTAGCCAGACATACCCTACCCTAGACTGAGCTACCACTCCACAACAACAAATATCCTTATACCTCTTCTACTCCCTCTTTCGAGGGAGGTCATTTTAGAATACACCAAGCTTGTCTCAAGAGTAATCAAACTTTACATGAGACATAGGCTTAGTCAATGTATTTTCCACTTGTTCCTCTGTAGGAACATATTTGATATTTACAGCTCCCTTCTGTACCATATCCTGGATGTAGTGATATCTGATTTCGATATATTTCGAATTTTCATGAAACATCGGGTTTTTTGTCATCTTAATACAACTTTTATTATCGCAATGGATATTTGTTATTTATCAAATAATCATGCCAACATCTTGCAAAGCCATACTAGTTCACTACAAGCTCAACATGCTGCTATGATTGAGCTTCTACCATGCTAAGTGAAATATTGGTCTACTTTTTGCTGAAACATGAGATCATGTATGATCCCAAACTAAAGCAACATCATGAAGTGTCCTTTCTGTCTTTGGCACTTCCTACCCAATATGAATTTGTAAATCCTCATAATCTAATCTCTCCATCTTATGCATATCTAAGACCATAATCTAATGTTCCTTTTAGATACCTCATCACATGTTTTGCTCCTACTAAGTGAATATTTCTAGGGTTCACCAAATATTGAATTAAAGTGTTTACAACAAAACATATATTGGGTTGGGTCTTGTCTATATGAGGTAACATACACTATCTCTGAAGAATCATCATTCAAGAGATTCAAATTTTTTGTCATCAGAGTATTCATAGCCTTTCAATCCATCATCCCAAATATCTTTAGGATATCTATTGTGTACATTCCTTGATTTAGGAAAATATCATCTGGATACTACCATATTTCAAGACCTAAGAATTAATGCATCATTCTTAGGTCTTTCATCTCAAATTATGTAGCAAGCTTCTTCTTGCATTCGTTGATGGGATTGTCTTCACCTATTAAGACCAAATCACCTACATATAGTAGTAGTAGCATAATCTCATTATCCTCAACTTTGTAGTAGAGGTTAGAATCTGCTTTACTCTTTGTAAAGCCTAAATTCATTAGGAAACCATCAACTCTTCCATGCCACGCTCTCGGGGCTTACTTCAGCCCATACAATGCCTTCTTAAGTCTACATACATGAGTTTTATGGTTACCTTTCTCAAATTATTATGGTTGTTCAATGCATATCTATTTTTATTTACATCCATGTGATGGAACTTTCACTTCATCTTGGATGCCAAGGCAAGGACAGTTCTAATTGAGGTGTACCTTGCTACTGGTGAAAAGGTATCCTCATAGTCAATTCCTTCTTTCTGAGAGAACCCGCAGGATATGAATATTTCCTTGTACTTCTCTACACTGCCATCTGTTGAATTCTTTGTTTTATAGATCCGTTTCGAGGACACTACTGACTTGTTCTTTAGTCTTGGTGCTACTTCCCATAAATAATTATTTATGATGGATTGGTATTCCTAGGTCATGTAATCTACCCATTCCTTCCACTTCATTGATTCTACAAAGCACGTAGGTTATTTTTCAATGAGGTTGTACACCAAAGCCACATAACTTGGGGATGGATTTTGATTCTTTCTTTATCTGATGGTTCCTTCAGGGAGACCAAGTCTTTCTTCTTCTTCAATTACTTCTTGTGCCCAAGCAGGCCTTCTTTTGTGTGATATCATATCACTTGGAAGTTCTTCAGGTCTCTGAGGTTCTGTCATGTCATGGTCCTCATGTATTTGTTCTTCCACGTCATTTCTGACTAGTTTAGAAAATTCGGCAGCTCTAGGAGTTTGATGCTTTTATTTGACTTCCTTTTATTTCCTTTATTTACTAAAAGCTATATCTTTGTCAAATGTAACATATCTTCTTAGATCAATTTGGTGGTGCCCTGGGATATAGATTCAATAAACTTTTGATTTCTCACTATATCCCACAAACAATCCCTTCTTTTCTAAAGGATCCAACTTTGATCTCTTATCCTTGTGAATGTGTATGTAAAACAGACAACCAAATATTTTAAGGAGACTGACTTCAGCTTTTTCTTTGGTAAACATCTCTTCTGGAGTTGTATTCCCAAGGTAATTGTGGGAGAATCTATTATGCACGTATATTGTTGTTCTATTTGCTTTTTCCCATAGATACATAGGTAGGTCTTGATCGTGGATCATGGCTTTTAAAACTTATATGATAGATCTATTATTCCTCTCTACCACACCATTTTGTTGTGTATTGTAGGGAATGGTGAGCTCCCTCTTAATCCATCTTCTCTGCAGTACTCATTAAATTCGCATGATGTGAATTCTCCTCCATGATCTTATTTTAAGGTCTTGATCCTATTTTCAGAGAGTATTCTACAAGAGCCTTAAAATCCTTGAACTTCTCAAATACTTCATCCTTCTTCTTCAAGAAATAGATCCAAGTTTTGCAGGAGTAGTCATCAATGAAGGAGGCATAGTAAACCTACCCGCTTAATAAAGTAGTTTGCATTGGTCCACAAACATCTGAGTGAACAATGTCTAGAATCCCTTTTTCTTTAATGTTATTTCTTGGATAAGGGTTCTTGCTATTATTTCCTTGTGCGCATCCTTTTCACACTCCTTCATGGTTTATATGAATATTTGGAAAACATGTCACCACCTTTCTCACAATTGGTAGTGATTTATGAGAAAGTATTATAGTCCATAACTCACATGGGTTTATGGTACTAGTCATCAATGCTGAATCTACATGTCCCTTTATTTTGTAGAGTCCTCCTTCTTCAACTCCAATCACTACAACATCATCAATAGTTTTTCCTTTTTTCCACATAAGAACTTCACCATCTACAAAATAAACTCTGAAACCTTTCTTATATAATGCTGATATAGATAGTAGATTCTTCTTTAGCCTTGGAACATACAAGACATCCTTCATATTCATGGACTTTCCTAAGTCTAGATTATAAGAGACTTCTCCCATCCCTTTGATGGGATATTGGTAATCATCTCCAAGCATAACTTTGAGTGAAGAATATTTATGTTCAAGACAAGAGAGTGAATACTTGTAACCTGTCATGTGCCTAGAGGCACCACTATCTACTAGCCAAGTATCATTACCAGGTGAGACTGAACCTGTGAGTGTTGATATTAAGACATTCTCTTCATAGGAGTAATAATCTTCTTTAGTTCTTTATTCTTCTTCTTGAACATTGTATTCAGTTGTATGTGCCTAGAATATTTTGTTCTTCTTCTTGAGTTGATCTGCCCTCATGGGTCATTTTATGGATATGTGTCCTATCTTGTGACAAGTGTAGCATTTATAACCTGAGAATTCTTTCTTGAACTTCTTATTCTTATTAATACCATGTACTTTCCTGGGAGGATGATAATAATTATGCCTCTTATTCTTGCCTTTGGTATGAACATCCAGGGCTTGATCTTCACTTTAATTTAGTTTCTCTTATCTGACTGCTATTATTTATTATTCTTGAACACATTCTTCCCATAGTTGTCGAAACTTTGTCAGTTTTCTTCTGGAGCATATTTCTCGAATGAAACATTCCCAATATCTTGGAATACCATTACAACTTCATTACAACTTATGCATCTTCTACCATGTCTCCAATAGTCTTCACACCTTTGAGTTGATTTCTCAAAGTCATCTTCTTGTTCATATTCCTACCTTCAAATAGGTTGGGTATGGAATCAAACATTTCCTTTGGTGTTGTCCTTGAATATAATTGAGAGATCAAGTTATCTTTGATGGAGCTAGCTATGATTATTTTAGCCTTGATCATATTCTTTTTGTGCTTGGAATTACATTCATATCCTTCATGTTCTACAACTTCCTCCTTTCTGAATCCTTCTAGATCATTCTCTTCTAGGATGAGCATGATCTGGTACTTCCTACTCCAAAATTCTCAGTACCCTCCACTTGGTATTAATTTTTTATCTTTAAAAAAATGAGAGCCTCAAATGGAAATATGAGAGACAATACTTACTTGGAGAAGATTGCTCCTAGCTGACCGTCTTAGGGGTGACCTAGGGTTTGATGGTAAAATTCTAATTTCTCAGTTGGAATCACTTGTAGGGGTGAGTGTTGGAAAATATGTTCCTTCCCAAGGAGAGCTATATTGTATCTTCCTTTTTCTGAGATTGATGATGTAACCTCAAAATTCTTGAATCCCTAGTTCTTCATGGTAGCAGTGCCAGGCCCAAAAATGAAACTTCTTGGAATTCAGTTTTGTCTTCATAGAAAGATGCACCCTTCTAGGGTGAGTTGATTTAACCTTGTTTTCTGGTTTACCTGTCGAGGAAATTATTCGGAATAATAAAACCTAGCTGTGCAATGTCTCTTTTCAGGGTGGATCTGATACCATGTTGATTTTTCTTATTTCTTAGTTGATATTCTAAGACATTTTAAGATGGTAGAATCACTTAAAGAACAACAAGTACAGTCACACGAGAGAAAAAATATTTATCCTGGGAAACCCTCATGGGGGATAAAACCCAACAAAACTTCCTCAGTATATAGCTCAACCAAAACAATGTAAAACCTAAGACAACTGATTCTCTCTTCTCTCTAGCACACTTCTTCTTCTCTCTCTTGAAAAAATTCTTGAGTGAAGTGAGTATAAATGAAGGAGGTGACTCCTTATTTATATTTGATTCTTGACTTGTCCTAAAACCTAACTAGGCCAACTTGTCTAACTGACAGGGCCGACTTGACTAGTAGGACACCAAAATAATATTTATTATAATGAATTAAGGGTGCTATTGACCCAACTTACATCTAGAGGTTTACATTGATTCTTTCAATGAATCTTACATGAAAAATTACATCAGTGACAACTCCCAAAGGAGGAATACAACTAGAATATCTTCTGAAGTTACAATATTTTAACAATTACCAAAGGAACCAAAATACACTAGAAGGGTCTAGAAATTTTCACCATGGGGGCTCCGCTCCTGAACCCCCAAATATCTAGGGCTTGTCCCCATTCACATGATCCTAGTCAAGAGCTCTACAAGAAGAATATTGGAGATCCATGTTAGAATTTTATCATTCAAGCTAGCATTATGTTAGGATCTTTAACTGAGAGAATAACAAGTACAACAATCAAACACAAGAGACAATGAACACAATCTTTTTCCTTGAGGAAACCATAAATGGAGAAAACCCCACAACTTCCTCAGAGATAGAATCAACACCAAAGTAAAACCCCAAAATAGTAAGATGATCTCCCGACAGCAGTAGTCTCTTTCTTTCTAGCCCCATCAACTTCTTCTCCCTCAGCTATGCGCTACAACTGAGTGTGAGTGAGTGTATATTAAATAGAGAGAGTCACTCTCTATTTATACTAATTCCTAACTTGACAATAAATCATTAGGGCCGAATTCTCTAGGAGAGTCTAATAACCCTAGTTCCCCAGAACTGTGTGGACTTTAACCCTTAATCAATAAGAGGGTTACCCACAATGACTTGACATGACTTGTTTACATTATAGAACCTCCCGATAGGAACATTGGGGCATGACATGACTCAAATACATTACAGACACATCCCAAAATAAACATCCGGGTACAATACATAAGATATATGGATGAATACATTTCGAAGTTACAAATACATCAACACTCCCTCTTAAATAGGAAGGTATTCTCTCGACACAAATTATCAGCACAAGTCTTCTTCTCTATATAATATGGATCATCATCGGTTCCTCGTCATTTTCAAGTCATCTTTATATTCAAGTCATCTTCATCTTCAAGTCATCTTCATCTTGATCTAGATCATCACTCGATCTGGATCATCATCACTCGATATGAATCATCACTCGATCTAGATCATCTATGCTGGATCAACATCATTGGATCTGGATCATCACTTGATCTAAATCAACATCACTGGATCTAGATCATCACTGGATCTGGATCATCACTGCTGGATCAACATCACTGGATTTGGATCATCACTGGGTCATCATTACTGGTTCTATCTCATGATTCTTCTCATCACAGAAAGTTCTACAGAGCCAGCCCTTTTTCATGCTGTTTGTAGGCCTAGCCTCCATGTAGGTCTTCGTCAAAATGGCCTGCCCAACACTTATATCTGACCATGAGAGGAACACATCCAACACCATGTCAGAAAGGCACACCCAGCACTCACATCTGACCATGCAGGAACACATCCCACAACCATGTCAGAAAGGCTCAACACTCACATCCAATCATGCGGGAACACATCCCACAACCCTATCAGAAATTCTCAACACTTATATCTATCCATGCGGGAACACATACTGAAACCATGCTTGAAGGGATCTACACTTACATCTAGCCATGCGGGAACACATCCTGCAACCATGCTAGAAGGGATCTATACTTACATCTAGCCATGCAGGAACACATTCTGCAACCATGCTAGAAGGGATCTACACTTACATCTAGCCATGCGGGAACACATCCTGCAACCATGCTAGAAGGGCTCTCAACCCTAGGTTGAGGATTCCTGGTAACTGACTAGGTGCCTCCATTCTCCTAGAGAATGGCATCAGCCCTTATATCTGATCAAGTGGGAACACATCCCTCAATCACATCAGAATGGACCTGCACTTATATTTGATCATGTGGGAACACATCCCTCAATCACATCAGAATTTCCCTCAGTCGTAGACTGAGTATTCTTGGTAACTGACCAGGTACCTCCATTAAGAGAATGGAAATATCCCTTATATCTGATCATGTAGGAACCAATCCTATAGTCATATCAGAATGGCTCAGCACTCATATCTAACATGGAAGGAACCAATCCTCTCACCATGAAAGAATGGCTCATCCCTTACATCTGACCATGGAAGGAACCAATCCTCTCACCATGTCAGAATCGCTCACGAACTCATCACTTCCCCTTGGAAGGAACCTCGATCTGGAGAACACCAAGCTGATCCCTGAAGTACTCAAAATTCACTCTGGCTAATGGCTTCATCAACACATCAACTATCTGTTCGTCTGTCACAACATACTAGAGCTTCACTGCTCCTCTCTGCACCATATCCCTGATATAGTGATATTTGATCTCGATATGCTTTGACTTGTCATGGAACACCGGGTTCTCTAAAAACTTCACACAACTCTGGTTGTCGCAATATATACAAGTAGCATCCAACCGGAGATCAAATAAATTAGACATTAGCTTCCTTAGCCATACTGCCTCACAACTAGATGAACAGGATGCAACATAGTCTGCTTCAGCTATAATCAGTGTCACACATGACTGTTTTCTGCTAAACCAAGAGATCACACCTGATCCCATACTGAAGCAACACCCTGAAGTGCTCTTCCTATCAATGGAACTTCCTGCCCAATTAACATAACCTTCCAAGTTAATCTTTTGATTCGCCTCATACTTGAGCCCATAATCAACTGTACCCTTTAGGTACCTCAAAATATGCTTTGCAGCAATCAAGTGAACATGTCTCGGATCTGTCAGGAACTGGCTGAAGGTGTACACAGCAAAGCAAATATCTGGTCTTGTGTTCATCAGGTGCATAAGGGACCCAATCATTTGACGATACATTAGAGCATTAACCACTTCTGATGAAGCATCACTCAATAACTTCAGGTTTGATGCCATAGGTGTGGTCATGGCCTTGCAGTCCATCATCCTAAATCTATTCATGATCTCTATCATATATTTCCATTGTCCCATGGAAATTCCATCTGCATTCTGCCACACCTCCATGCCTAGAAAATAATGCATCATACCCAAGTTCTTCATTTCAAACTCGGCAGCAAGCTTCCTCTTCGTATCAGCAATCAACCCATCCATACCTGTTACAAACAAATCATATACATATAGTAGGAGCATCACTGGGTTTTCATATTCAACCTTGTAGTAAAGGTTGGAATTTGCTTTACTCTTGGTAAAGCCCAAACTAGATAGAAATCCATCAATTATGTTGTACCATGTACTGGGTTCCTATTTCAAACCGTACAGGGATTTCTTCAATCTACACACATGAGACTCCCTGTCATGTGTCTCAAAACCGAGTGGCTACTCCACATACACTTCCTCTTCCACTACACCATTCAAGAAAGGAGTCTTGACATCCATCTGGTCTATCTTCCATTTCATCACTGCAGCCAAAGCAAGTACTGATCTTATGGAAGTGTATCTGGCTATAGGTGCAAAAGTTTCTTCATAATCTATTCCTTCTTTCTGGGAGAAGCCACGATCCACAAATCTTGCTTTATATTTTTATATGCTGTCATCTAAAGCATGCTTAATCTTGTAGATACATTTGTAAGTTACGACCGAATTCCCTTCTAGTCTTGGGACAACATCCCAAACATCATTCTTCATGATTGATTGATACTCTTTGATCATAGCATCCTTCCATTCTTTCCTTTTTGTCGCTTCTTCATAGTTGGAAGGTTCTTTATCGATGAAATCACATAATAATGCTACATACCCGGAGCAAGACCAGGTCCTCTTTCTTTCTCTATGATTCTCTTCTGGAGCCCCATATCTTTCTGCACCTTGGATAGCTTCTCGTACCCAAGCAAGTTTCCTCTTATGAGGATTCTTCTCCTGAGGTGGATCTACAGGTTCTTGAGGTTCTTCTATTTCTCGATCTTCTTCTTGATATTCTTCATTCATGGTTGTGTCATGAATTCTGGGTGCTTCTGTTTCTTCAGGATCTTCAGCAGGTCTCTTTTTGGATTTGTTGTAAGCTGAGTCTTCGTCAAATTTTACATCCCTATTGATATCGATCTTTTTGAATCCTGGGAAGTATATTCTATAAGCCTTCGAGATTTCAGAGTATCCCACAAATATACCCTTCTTTCCTGAAGGATCTAACTTTGTCCTCTTTTCTTTCGGAATGTGTATGTACACTGGACAGCCAAATATTCCGAGATGGCTGACTTCTGGTTTCTTGCTGGAAAATACTTCTTCAGGTGTCTTGTTCTTGAGTACTCTGTGTGGAGTACAGTTTTGTACATACACTGTTGTTCTGGGAGATTCTACCCATAGATGCATGGGAAGATCTTGATCATGAAGCATAGCCCTTACAGCTTCCATGATCGTTCTATTCTTCCTTTCTACAACTCCATTCTGTTGAAGATTATATGGAGTGGTTAACCCCCTCTTAATCCCTGAATATTTGCATAACTCTTTAAATTCATTTGATGTGAATTCTCCGCCATTATATGATCGAAAAGTCTTGATCTTCTTTTCTGTGTGGTTCTCGATCAAGGCTATGAATTCCTTGAACTTGCTAAATACTTAATCTTTGTTCTTCAAGAAGTATATCCATGTCTTCCTAGAAAAATCATCAATAAAAGAAACATAGTATACATACCTGCTTAATGAACTTGATGACATTGGACTGCATACATCGGAGTGAATGATTTCCAAGATTCCTTTTGCCTTGCTGTTGCTACTTGGAAATGTCTTCTTTGTGTTCTTTCCTCTCGCACAATTTGCAGACTCCATCATGCTTTGCCTAAATTTTTGGAAGACCTTCAAAAAATTTGCTTGCAAGTGGTAGTGCTCTGTAGTGCACATGTGCAAGCCTTCTATGCCAAAGTTCATTTGGCTCTACTGTGTCATGGACTAAAGCTTGTTCTGGATGGCCCTTCAATTTGTATAGACCCCCCTCTTGTTCCCTAATCACTACTGCATCATCAAAAGTATTTAGACCCTTTGGCCACATGAGAACTTGGCCATCTACAAACGCAACCCTCATGCCTTTTGCATCTAATGCAGATATGGAGAGGAGTTTTTTCTTTAGTACTGGTACAAACAATACATCTTGCATCGTCATAGACTGTCCAAAGTCTAGCTTATAGGAGGATTCCCCACTACCTTTTATTGGATACTGGTAGTCATCCCCAAGTTTCACCTTGTGAGGTGAGTCATGTTCAGATAGTTTCACAAAGTATTCTTTGAATCTTGTCATATGTCTGGAAGCACCATTGTCTATAAGCAAATCATTGCTTCCATGTGAGATAGTTCCCGTGAGAGCGAAGATCAGCACATATTCTTCATCACTTGAAGAATCATCACTTTCTTGTCTGATTCTCTTTGTGGAAGGTTCATCATCCTCTACAGCATGAGCATGATGTCTTCTCTTGTTTCCCTTCCTCTTATGGGAGTTAATCTTGTTTCTAGGATAGTCTTTGGAAAAGTGTCCTCTTTCATCACATGTATAGCATCTTAATTTAGATAAGTCTTTTCTAGTTTTATCTTTCTGGTGGAAGTTCTTACCTCTAGATTGATGAGAGATTATTCTACTTTTCTTGGAGTGAACTATGAGAGCTTGATATTCACTTCCCATATTTTATTCTCGAGCTTCTATCTGATATTCTTCTTGAGAGCATTCTTCCCATAGTCTGCTGAACTTGACTAGCTTCTTTCTGGCACAAATCCCTTGAATGAAAGATTCCCATGTCCTAGGGAGACCATTCAGGGTGGTCATCACAATCTCTGCATTCTCCACTTCTTCATCCACTGCTTCAAGTTGTTCTTTGATCTAAGAGACTCTTGTAAAGTAATATTGGATGTTTTCTGCATTTTGGATCTTTACATTCTTCAATTGGTTTCTCAGAGTCATCTTTCGATTTATGTTCTTCCCTTCAAACAATTTGGTCAGGGCATCAAACATAAATTTAGGTGTCTTTAGGGAGGATACCTATGGTATGAGGTGATACTTGATTGAATCAGCAATAATCCTCTTATCCATGACCAATTTATTCTTGTGTAAGGCCTTAGCCTCATCTCCCTCTGGAACTAGAACCTCCTCATTGATATAGGAGTCCAACTCATTTTCTTCCAAGACAAGGGAGATCCTATACTTCCAAGCTCGGAAGTTATCTTCTCCCTCAAGCTTTTCATCAATATTGGTATGATGATACATCTTAACTGAGAACCTCAAATGGAAATACAAAAGATTTATATCTTACCAGGTTAAGATGTCGGATCTTGATCTAGAGCTGAAATTCTGCAGTTCTGGTTCAGGAGCAAATTAGGGTTTGACTTTCTTGGAGTTCTGTCCAACCAAAAGATTTGATCTTGATCTCTAAACTTTGATTTTGAGGAGGAGATCAATCCAGGACTAGGCTCACTCAAAAATTCCACTTCTGTGGAAATCCATAATTTTCGGCAGCAATATCGAGTCAAAAACTGAAAATGTTCAAAATTAGATTCTGCATCGACAGAAAGATGCGCCCTAGGGAGAAAAGTCAGTCCAACCTTGTTTTTCAGAAAATATATGGAGAGAGATCCAAAAAGTAGGAAGCCCTAGTTTCCGCAGCTGCACAGTGTCTTCTTCTCAGGTTAGCTCTGATACCATGTTAGAATTTTATCATTCAAGCTAGCATTATGTTAGGATCTTTAACTGAGAGAATAAAAAGTACAACAATCAAACACAAGAGACAATGAACACAATGTTTTTCCTCGTGGAAACCATAAATGGAGAAAACCCCTCAACTTCCTCAGAGATAGAATCAACACCAAAGTAAGCCCCAAAACAATAAGATGATCTCTCGACAGCAGTAGTCTCTTTCTTTCTAGCCCCAACAACTTCTTCTCCCTCAACTATGTGCTACAACTGAGTGTGAGTGAGTGTATATTAAATAGAAAGACTCACTCTCTATTTATACTAATTCCTGACTTGACAATAAATCACTGAGGCCGACTTCTCTAGGAGATTCTAATAAACCTAGTGCCCCAGAACTGCGGGGACTTTAATCCTTGATCAATAGGAGGGTTACCCACAATGACTTGACATGACTTGTTTACATTATAGAACCTCCCATTAGGAACATCAGGGCATGACATGACTCAAATACATTACAGAAACATCCCAGAATAAACATCAGGGTACAATACATAAGATAATACGGATGAATACATTCCGAAGTTACAAATACATCAACAATCCAGATATTAGTTTCATATCCTAACATTTTACTCCTAACGTAGAATATGTGATTCAATATCTAAAGAAGTAAAAACAATTTGAATTTTTTTGCTAATTCCTTAGCATGAGTGGTAGCCATATGACTACAATTTATGATGAATCGAGCCAAAAAGACAAAATTCAAGTCAATCTTGTGGGATTCACCTAAACAATCAAACGATAATGCAAGTAACAAGTTATAGAGGATGCAAGGATAAACTGTGTGGTATAATGAAGACAAAGTCACATGATCATACGGTTGTCAAATAAAATGTCTTGTGGATCCATGTGGCATGGATGTCAAGAACCGAATCGGAAGAAAAATGAATGGAAGTGGACCTTGAGCCTATAGATTCCACTTTTTAGGGGTATGAACAACAAGCATATAATCTTGATAAATGCCCAAATTAGTTAATCAAGAAATAAACAACATATAGATAAGAAAAAAAAGACAAATAAGTAGTGGTTCCGCTAATACCAAACATTAACAAGTTAAAACAAACACAAGAAATAAGAGTGAAATAAAGAGATTATCAAGTGCTAAAGTTCCATAAAAAAAAAAGAATGAGTCATATTCAACCATATAGTATTTTTTAATGGGAAAGACATAATACAAAATATGTCACTTAGAATAATGTACCTCCAATGGTACCCAACACTCCCCTTTGGGATGGGTCCTTTTGAACCATCTCAAATTGCTTGCTAAATAACTTGGAATAATGAGAAGAAACACTTACTTATTGAGGAAGAATTCAAGGGATCCTTGTAATTCCAAATGGTGATAAGAACATGAGTGAAATATAATTCCTTCAAACTAATTCTTGAAACATAACCTTGCTCTATATTTCTCTTATCAAATGCATGCTCATCACTTCCTTTTATAGGACAAATGGGGGTCTTCAAATATCTAGTTCTCCATGTGAATGGTCCACCTCATGAAGTGGTCATCGAGGTAGATGTATGGGGCTATTGAATGCCCCAAGAATGTGAAAGAGACCATGTCAAATTCTTAGAGCCAAAAAATGCAATTGTGAGCCTTGAAGTGCCTCAGCAAGTTAATGGTTTGTGTGTTGGTATAGCCATGTGACTCTCAAGTCTTTATCTGGGTTGATCTGCATGGGTTTCCTTTTTAAAAGATGCATGGGTGTACTAAAGAATTTTTTTTTCAATTCTAAGGCTTAATTCTTAGTTTGAATTTGATGGGTATGATGCTAATGAATTGAAATATATATGTTGATGATGTCTTTGATAATAATTGTTGAAATGTCACACATGTGCAAGGTTTAGGTGATAACATTATCATTTTGTAAGCACCATGATAAGTGGTATTATACCACCATTATTAAAGAGAAATCCATTTTTTCTATGGATTTGTATTTTCTAAATGAAAGCATCAAAATATGTTTCCAAACACTTATTTACCACTTGGGTTTGGTCATTTGTTTATGGGTGATAATATATGTTGATTTTCAATGGAGTACCTTGAAGATTAAATAACTAATTCCAAAAATTGTTTTTGAACATAGGGTCCCGATCATAGACAATGGAAGTGGCAATGACATGTAATTTAAAAATATGATCCATGAATACTTGAGAAACTATTGACAATGTAAAAGGGTGTGACAAGGCAGAAAATGGGAATATTTGGAAAGACAATCTACAACCACCATGATGATTGATTTATTACCAAATCTCAAAAATACCCACCATAAAACCCATGCAAATATCATTCCATTGATGTGTCAGAATTGGAAGAGGCTACAAGGCTTCTAGAGACTTCATCTTTTCCCCCTTGTATCGTTGGAGAGTATCACTTGCTGTAACAATTTTTTGGATGTTGAGTTTCATTCCTTCCCAAAAGAATGAGTGCTTAATCCTTTCATAGGTTTTATGAATACTAAAGGGACCTATTGTTAGTGATGAATGTATTCCTAGAAGTTTCTTTTTTTTAAGGATAAATGTGGCGATAAAAAAATGTGATATTTATAACGTAGTGTATATTGATGCCATTTATACCTTGTAGGAGGGTGTGGGTATTCCTTAAGTTTTTATATGATTTTCATTATGGTTCCATTGGATATTCATTCTTGACACACTAACTTGATCCAACCTGTAACTAGTGAGGATAAAGAAAAGAGAGAGCCCTTGTCTTCATATTGCCTAGACAATACATAAGACACCATATTTTATCTTCCCTTATTATAGATAATATCATGAACATACCTTGAAATTTTAGTAACCCGCTTATGTTTCTCTAGAAAAGGACAACCTTTGTTCAAGAAATATTTTAAACAATGATGGCCGGTCTTGATCTAGAAGAAACTCCCTATTAAATAAGGGCACCAAGTCTCAATTGTGTGAAGGATCGAAATCATCTCTTTTTCATATGTATATTTTCCCAAAAATTATATCACATAATTGTTTATTGGTGAAGTCCAAAAATTATCCTTCTTACATCATACTACCCAAATACCATGGCCTGAGGCATCACTAAAAGTCTTAGTGAGATTAAGAATTGCTAATATTGTAATAGTACACATGGAAACTATAAGGACCCTTTGGGGCACTTGCTAAACTTTCTAAATAATATGCACATATTTACAATAGTAGATCTTAAATTTAACCAACAAGATTTTTATTTTTATTTCTAGTGTTCAAGCTTCTAGGGAATTTTAGTGACTAACAAAGTTGAATAAACTCATTGATGGAAGTGGTTGCTTGGTTAAATTGTTGATGTAGAGAAATGTGCGGTCAATGGCACATTCAGATCTAGTGGTGGACCTCTAGAAAGATAGAGAAGTGAGGCATTGAATCATATTCCATGCACGTTGGTATAAATATGGTATTGAATCCATCTGCAATTCTGGATTTCTCCATTCCAAAGGAATCTATCTGAAACCCATGTGAAAGATAGTCCTAAAACCTGCACTATCTTAGACAATACTAAAACTTGCATTATTTTGAACAATGGATTTGGCACACTTTAACACACTTTTACTACTTTATCCTATCCCTATGATGGGATCTTGTTATGTTTGAGCATAATTCCATCTAGACATTAGGTTCTACACCATTATTTGATTTCCTAGTGTTTAGTCACCTTATTTCATGTATCAAGGCTTCATAGTGCATAGTCTAGTGTCCTTGACCCACATTTGTTCTCTTTTGACCACCTTATACTGTTGTAGAGCCCTATTACTACTTTGAATCTTCCTTTATGATTCTAAAGCACCATTATTCTTTATTCTTTCTTTGTTTAATTAGAGGCATGTTTTTACTTCTTTACAATTAGCTACAGATGAGTTAGGTGCATTAAGATGGATTGGGAAACCTTTCCACTTTTTGGCCTCAACCACCTCCATATTTTTCCCTAAAATACACTCACTAGCTGATTTTATGTCACTCATGGCCTACCAAATCTCACTTTTCCCATTCGTGACCTCTAGCAATGAGTTGGGTTGACACATTTCTAGATTTGTGGAAATAGCAACATCTAAGCATGTTTTATTGTGAGCTATTTGAATTTCCTATAAGGCACTCAAATTCTCTTTTGAGATGTATTATATATTGTATTTATATTGATGAATAATATTGAGATGAATTTTACATCAATTGAGTTCTATCTCTTATGTTTCTGCTTCAATATTTCTTCTTTATTTTTTGCTTATCTCTGTTGTAAATTCTTAGTGAGTATTACATTAATTCTATATCTATTTTGAAAATTATAATATGGTATCATAGTTTATAAATTATGGTATTATATCTACCAATTTGAGCATAGTTTTTTAGAGTAACGCACCAGAAGTAGTGGAGTTACCACAGAAATATCGGGGCAGTTTCCTTCAAGCCATTGGTTTATCCATTGGAGTCTATCCAAGTGTGATGAAATATTGAATGTGACTACTTAATATAGAAGAGCTCATTATATTCAATTAATATTCCATATAGATCTTCAGAGTGTTGTTTGAGGGTATAATTTCTCAGAAGTTGTTCAAGAAGAAGAAGAATATGGTAGAGATCTCAACACAGTTTCAAAATTGTCAAAGTTGCCTTGAAGTGACTCCTTCTTCGTATGTTGCTTCCCATGAAGCCAATATACATGAATAATACATTCATCATGTTCATTTTTTATGATGATATCTCCATCCATCTCTCGTCATTGTTATCTAAATCTTCAAGTTTCGAATTTGAGGATGTTATGTCAGTTATTTCTCATTCACCTTTTGTGCATGATGAGAGTGCACAACTTGGTGATATATTGGATTTTTTGGAGGTTAGATCAAAGTATAGAAGTGATGCATTCACTCCCCTTGGTCACCTACTTCCTACCTATTCCTACATGATGATTGATCCCTTTCCTCAGAGTTTCATTGAATATGGAGACAATGTCATTGTCTTAGCACACTTGGGACTCTCGTTCCATCTCATTCTTGGAGATGATACAAAATCCTTTGGTTCCTAAGTTTCATGAGAAATAATATTTTCTTGGAGTTGATCCTATTTAATTTGGAATCGATATTGATTTGAATTCCATGTCTCTAGCACATCAAGTCTCATTTGGACCAAATCTTAGGAAGTTCAAGTCTGGTGAGCACCATCATTCTCTCTGCTATTAGTGGATCTCAGTTGTTCTACATGGCCACACTATCCATCCTGTAGCTATCTATGTTCATGATCTATTTGAGTACATTCCTCTTCTTTCTAAGAAAATTATTCATCCATACACTAGCATTAGTTTGGAAAGCATTTTTTTCTTTCCTTTCATGTCCATTCTTGAGGTTGTTTTTTTTTCCACAAGGTTTTTCCTCTTTCCTCAGTTCATATGGATTAATAATATAGAGGGTGACCATAGGCCTTGTTTCTTGGGCCCTAATTTTGGCTTCAACACTCACTCCCATAAGTCAGGATAAAGGGGGGGGTTTTGAACATAATTCCATATAGACATTAGGTTTTATATGATTATTTGATTTCATGGTGTTTAGTCACCTTGTTTCACGTATTTAGGCTTCATAGAGCATACTCTAGTGTCCTAGACACACATTTGTACTATTTTGAACACCTTAGACTATTGTAACACCCTCTTATTGATTTTAGTCTACCTTTATGATTATAAAGTGCCATTCTTCTTTATTCCTGCTTTTTTGAGTTAGAGGCGTCTTTATACTACTTTTCACTTAGCTAAGGATGAGCTAGGTGCGCTAGGATGGATTGAGAAAAAATCCCACATTTTTGCCTCAACCACCTCCGTATTTTTCTCCGAAATTCCAGTCACTAGCTGATTTTATGTCACTCGTGGCCTACCAAGGCTCACCTTGCCCATTAGTGACCTTTAGCTATGAGTTGGGTTAACATTTTTCTAAATTTGGGGAATTAGTAACATCTAATTTTTCTTTATTGTTATCTATTTGAATTTCCTCCAAGGAACTCAAATTTCTCTCTTGAGATGTATTATATATTATATTCATATTGATGAATAATATAGTGATGAAGTTTACATCAATTGAGTTCTATCCCTTATGTTTCTACTTCAATATTTATTCTCTATTTTTGGCTCATCTCTGTTGTAAATTCTTAGTGAGGATTACATTCATTATATATCCACTATGCAAATTATAATATGTTCAAAATTAATTCTCCCACTATCCAATGGTTGATCACTACAACATTAATCATGTAATTTTCACCGTTATTCCTGCCTAGTTTTAGTTCAAAGCAAATCCTCTTATTGAAATATGAAAGGAGGACATAGAATGTACTGATATGCCCACATTGAAGAAAAGTGTATCATGTTTTAGGTTTATGAGAAAGAGAGGATGAAATTTACATATATGATCATCTAGGATACTTTTCCTATGTTCCAAATCCTTTCTCTGAGGCACTGCAATCCATTAAATTTTTCCATGTGATTTTCTTACTTCACAAAATGGATTGTTCCATTAAGAAACCGTGAATTGGGTCGATGTAAATGATTCACCCCTATATCGTTCGAGTAAGAAACTATGAATTGAGTCAATTCAAATGATTCCTCCCTACACCACATCAACTTTCGACCATAATTGGTTATTTGGGGTTTGTATTTTGTTCTAACTTGGCATTTCCATTAGCCCATTTCCTTTTTAATTGCCATCAATTATGCTAAATGAATCCAAGAAACACAACTTTTACTATAGTAAATAATTTCAAGAAACCTTTTCTTCTAATAGAAAAATGGATTACGTCTAAATACTATGTTATACGAGGTCAAGATAAGTTTATAAAGAAACCTAATTTCCTTTTTATTTTATGTCTTTTGTTTTTTTTGTTTCTAAACAATTTCCATAGATTAAATTTATGGTAGTTGCATAAAAATTTGCAATCAAAAAACTCAATAAGAATATGATGAGTCCTAGGTCCTAGTATTTAAATCTAGATCTGATACCAGATGTAGGCACCCTTTCGGGACCCTGCTAAACATGCTAAATAACATGCATATATTTACAAAAGTAGATATGAAATTTAACGTGCAAGTTAATTTTAACGTATTAAATAGATCTAACATTAAAACAGTAAGTTGATTCTAATCAAATAAATTCAAATTGCAAATCTAACATTAAAATCGTAAATAATATTTTCCTTTATATTCAATCGACAAAATAACTTGAGAAAAATAGAAGAATCATTGAAGAAACAATTATACTAACCTCAAACTCTTTGTTGTTTCTTGTCTAAGGTTGCGTATGTTTGACAAAGTGTTGCACATAAATATACTTACAAATGTCGATCAAAGAATGTATAGTGGAAACCATCCTAATTCTCCCAAAAGGTACTATTCTCCCCTTCGAACCCCTGATCTACAACGTGGTTGAATGTAATAAATCGCTAGCATAGTCAAGGTACATAGATTGCTACTAATATTCTCCCAACCTCATTTGTACAATGATGAACCAAACCCTCAAAATTCACTGTGTAAATCCATCACAATCTTGTCTTCCAACCATAGTGTAAAAGAGGTGAGATCCTCATGTGAGATCCTCATGTTCTCTCCTTCAATTTATAGCCTTCTAAACTTTCCATGCATCTCATCCATGCATAATTACAAATTATTTAATTATGTTTTCTTTTATTAGAGATTTATTCTCACCTAATCTCCTAGATTTCCTCTCAGGTGATTCCTTCAATTTATCCTAATTGTTCATAGAATTTATCATTCCATGTTTCTGGTAGATAGGATTGCTTTGACACCATAGAAAATAGGAACAAGTATATATTTTCCACTTTAAATTGCATTGTGTGCCAAAATAAATGGCCCTAAAGGTACTAGAGGGTTTTCGAGTTACCAAAGTCCCTACCATACATTACAACAATTTACACTTTTGGAGGTAGTTTAGACTTGAGGCAGTCCTAAAAAATTGTCTCTAAAAGCTTTTTTAGGGCTTTGGAGGTGATTGTTGAAACCCTACTCATAAGTCACTAGAATTGAAATTTTGGAGGCGAATTTTTAAAAACCGCCTCTAAATGTTCAATTCTCATGACTTTTGGGGGATGTTTTCAAAAAACCGCCCCTAAATCTATTTTTTGCATTGGTTTTTAGAACCCCCTCGTAAAATTCACGTGAATTGAACTTTTGGAGGCAGTGCTTTGAACCCCCCTGCCCTAAAAGTCATGAGAAATTAGCTTTTAGAGGCAGTCTTTTTAACCCCCCCTAAAAGACATGGGAATTTAACTTTTGGAGGAGGTTTTTTGAAACCCCCCTAAAAGTCACAAGAAGTAAACTTTTGGTGGCAATTTTTTGAAAACTCCCCCTAAAAGTCATGACAATTGAACTTTTGGAGGCATTTTTTTGANCCCCCCCCAAAGTCATGAGAATTGAAATTTTGGAGGTGTCTTTTTTAAAACCACCACCATAAGTTAAGTTCTTGTGACTTTTGGAGGGGTTTTTAAAAATATTGCCCCTAAATTTATTTTTTGAGGTGATTTTTTGAACTTCCCCCCCCCCACAATCCACTAAAAATCATGAGAATTGAGGTTTTGAAGGAGGTTTGCTAAAAACCACTCCCAACACTTAAATTCTCATAACATTTAAGGATCCTTTAAAAAGGACAACCCTAAATATATATTTTTAAAGCAGTTTTTATATTATTCAAACAAGTAAATGATCACCATCGAATTACATAAATATTTAGTTTGCATATAAGTAAATTCAATTAATTACTTTTCATAATATTGTGGATTAGGTGGATCATTTATGTGTGCGGGTTAGGAGGGTCACTTATGTTGGTTAGGTGTGTCGCATGGGTTTGACAATGCATCTCATCAAAACATTGGATCTAAGCATGCACAATCTAATGTGGCATTATGAAGGTTGTGGATCATCATTCAACACCATATCCATTTAGAGCTCTACAATTGAGGCGCTCGATATAGGGAAACAATTGCCTCTATATCACATGGACCATGCATAGGACCTCGTATAGCCACACATTGCATGCACAAAAAATATTTGACCTAATAGTAGGATATGGTTCCTAATTTTGAGCTTTGGCACACCAGAGATGGTTCTAGGAACCAAAGACATGGTCTTAGGCTAAAATATAGGGCATCTATCTATAGCATTTTCTTCTAGGTCCATGATTCATCAGTGTGGGTTGGTTGTGTTAGGTGTGTTTAGTCGTTGGCGGTAGTAATTAGTTATTGATGATCCTATTAGTTGTTATTCCTAGAGAAAACACATAGAATTAACACCAAACTAATAATATTAAGGCTCATGGGCCATGGACCACTACATAGGACCTACATATGGAAAATTTTTCCAACATGAGGTATATGGGCATGAATTGGATCTTTGGTTACTGGTACATGGCCAGGGCTAATATGAACCATGGTTCGAGGCCATAAACAAAGGACCTACTCATTATCCTATCCCTGTAGTGTAGGTGGGGCACTTGAAAATGGTTTTATGTCACTTATGCATGTGATTAGGTTCATGGGACAACAACATGGGTTATGTGCATGGTTTAGGTGCATAGGGTTAATTGCATGGTTAGTTACATGTGTCGGATATGTGCATGGGTTATTACATACCCCAAACTATTTTCCATTGCAAAAGTTGGCTTTAGCGCACTATGGGTTAAGAGGTCAATGTGTTTCCAAATAGGTGGTTTGGGGTTTGTGGGTAATGGATTTGGGTTAGGGGAGGATTCAGGGTGAGAGGATTGGTTGACAGTTAGTATCCATTTCGATGTCATTCCCTATCATGATAATCTTTGGCTTCATATAAGTCATTGTTAGGAGTGGGTGGGTTTGACATTTCACTTATAGTTCCTGCACTAAGGTATAGACATGGGTTAAGGGTTTGATGCATGGGCCTGTTTTGCGTACTAATTATGTGACTTAGGTTCATGTGTTAGGTGGTGTAGATTAGTAAGTTATCCTTCCAACATTAGTTTCAGTTTCATTCCTTCTTGGGCATGAGCACTAGTTTGAGGTTAGTGGAGTATAGGCCCACCGAGTGTAACACCTATGCTAAGATAAATGATAAATTAAAGGGATATCAGAGAATATAACCATGGATGATGATGATGGATGCCCAAATGAATTGCCCAAAAAGGATTATGCCTTGTGTAACACAATCTTCCTTAGGTTTAGATGGCATCTAAGAGGGATAGTACTATAAATTCCTTCGTAAGACATACAATTTAGGTGGGGTAGTTCACAACAAAAATGGAGCCATAGTGGGTGGCATAATATCATATCTATCTCACAATTGAACCAAAGCCCCACTAGGTTCCCCTTAAATTTTATAGCATGCAAACAAAAAGATTTGATGGTTAGATTGTTTAGATTGTAAATTCAATAAATGGATAAGAAATGAGCCTATATTACACATTGACATAAAGAAGATCTTCATTGGGATATGATATGAAGGAACATATTATGAAAACCTTGAAGCCAGAATATATCATGTTTTCTCATTGCACAACTCATTCAAGGGATGTACATCTAGGCCTCAGCCCCAGAAACTCTTTGAATGACATCAACGATATTTACTAAATTTTAACATTACATATGGATTCAAAGACCCCCTTAGATGTTGATGATCAACATTGACATTATTCCAAATTAGTGTCAGAACATGATATGATAGGTGAACCTATTGAAATCTATCATGTAACCATTTTTTCTGCACAGTTGTGTCTAGGGAAAAATGTGTGTCATGTCCATATCTTGTTTTCAAAATTTTGCCTCCATATGACCCCTACGACAGACTCACCAACTTGTGTTTTATACATTGTCGTGCCATGGTCAAGTCAAATCTTAGCATGTTGTCATTCCTTGTCTAATATGGCATAATTCCAATGATACACTGTCATGTCATTCAATTCATCATACTCATCACATACATATCTCATTTGACTAAAGCTGTCTCTGTTTGACCATTTTGACACCTGGTCGAAGTTTCAACAAGTAAAGGCATAGTGTGTCATGTCAATTTAAATTTATTAATTTCACATCCAATGATAAAAATTATGGTCATGCTCGTCATTAATTTTCTTTCTTCGTTTGTGTTCAAAAAGTTAAAAAATACCACCTTAGGCACCTCAAAAGGGTGCCATAAATCCTTAAAAAGCATGTGTAATCCTCCTCTGATAGCCAACTTGAGTTAAATTTGAAAGGGATTGGGGGATTTGAGCTTCCAAGCAACATCAAATACAATGGGAAAATGATCCGATTCTTTGACCAAGCTAACCTGTTGTTGAATTCTTATGGATTACTCTAGAATACCTTTAGATACCAAAAAATAATCTAGTCTTTTTTCCACCCTATCCTCCCCCACCCTTTTATTGCTCTAGGTGATTTTCACCTTCAACTATTCAACATTAATCAACCCACCTCCTTCCAACTCTTTTAGAAACTAATCATATAAAACATCTATGTGAGCCCAAGGGCCCTAAATCTCTTAGCAAATAATAGAAAAAATCAGATCACCGCCCAATATGAGAGAGTCCTTACATAGGAAATACTTCTGAAACAAAGAGTCCCAAAAATCCACATGATCATGACAAGGACCATAAATATTTAAAAACAAAAACAAATCACACCTAGCTCCTTAGAGAACAACTCCATGCCAATCCCTAATAAAAAGGACTATTTTTAAATACAATGCATGTTTCTATTGTTCCAAGCCATCATCATCCCCCTCTATCTTCCCAAATGATCTAAGTAAATAAAGCTCCAACTTATAAAAATAGCTTCCAACGACCTTACAACTACACACCCATCCCCTAAAGTCTCTTGAAGGAAAATAACTCCTAGTTTAATCTTATCTACAACCCACTTTAGGGTCAGTCTTTTATTTAAGTTGGCCAACCCTCGATAATTAAAAGAGAGGAAGATCATTTGTAACCCCAACCAAGTGACTCTTTTCTCCAAGAACCCCATCGATTGCATGTTGTTTACTTCTTGCAGTATCAGAAGTAGCCTTCACCTAATCCTTATAAAGGAAATATTTACACCCTTAATCCCACACCTTTGTACCAACATCATTGAACCCTATACCTCCCGCTATACTTCTCAATTCAATACCCAAGACACCTAAACACGGACGTATATTATAAGGGATCTATATTCCCTCATAATGCATGGACAACTAAAAAACAATTGGGATCAAATCATCAACAATACTCTCATTCAAAATCCTCTTTGTTACCTTAGAATCAATGTTTGAAAAAGGAACAACCTCCATGAAGGGTTCTAGATCCCCTTCCACTAAATTCCCAACATCAAGGCCACTAAGAAAAGAGAGGCCCATTAGAGGCTAAGGCACCCCGATATTAATTGGTGACGAGGAATGTAAAATGAGAGGAGGTAACATGTTCTGGAACTTGCCCAGAGAAATTGAAATAAAGAGCACCTATACCAGATGGCCATCCTTGTTGTTATGCTCATACACCTCTCGGGTATCTTCCTCTCGAGAAAGGGCTAAGAGGGATATATCTCAAAAAATGGGCCCCATATTTTGATCCCTCGGTTGACATCCTAAAGGCTATTCTAGTGTGGTTTTTCCTTCCCCATGTGCATAGTCATTTCTGTAACAACAAATAAATGAAATTGGTTGGAAATGTGTTGAGGAAATCTATTAATAGGGAAGAAATAAAGGACCAATACTCTTGTTGCTAATTTGTGTAGAAGTGGATTTGGAAGTAGGGATACTAGTAGCCATCAAGCGTAGGGTGGATGATTTGATGCATATACAACCATTAGATTATGAACAATTCCACTTCAAGTAGTAAATATGTTGTGAATATGGTCACTTTTTGAAAGACTTCAAGAAGAAGCAATCGACGCATATTGAAATGAACACATAAAGGGAGTGGAAAGGTTGCAACATAATTGCGGCCATCTATAAGGGAGCCTCAACAGGTATTTCCAGCATTTTGGATGAATCAAGGATCAGCCTAAATCACCTATACTCTAATCAAAACTAGTTTCTCATCTCTCTAACTCATCTTCAATACCAACAAAGGGTAACAATTTTTTATGTTCATGTTCCAATCTTGTTTTTAGAAAATAACGAGCGTTGGAACTCCTGCCTTTGATTGAATGCCCAAGACATGAAACCAAACATAATTATAGTTGGGGACCTTAATGCAAAACTAGACAAAGCGGAAAAAATGGAGGGTCTACAATTTAGGAAACTCTCAAGGACGAGGTTAAGTACATAATCCAACTTTGGGATCTAATAGATCTTAATCCAAATAATAGGCTCTACATTTGGACAAACAAAAGAGTAAGACCAAGGAATTTTTCCACTTTTTTGGATTGATTTCTCATCCATAGTTCGTTATTCATGAAGGGACTTCAAATGTCTTTAGAGATTCTCATAGAAAGTGTGTCTCACCACAAGCTAATATTCCTAGTCCTTGAAGAAGATACAAATTTGAGTTTGGCCTTTTTTTTTAATTAAATCACATTTGGGGAGTAAAGGAAGGATTCCAATCCTTATTTTTTTCCGCTTGGATCACAAAATTTATGGGCTCCCATTTTTTCATGTAGGAAGAGAAAATGAGGATCCTAAAAAAATAGCTAAAAGCATGGGACACAATGCAAATCAATCCCCCCACCTAAGAGAGAAAGGACATGAAAAATACTCTAGAAAATATCAAACAAAATTGGACAAAATAGAACCAACAACCTTCAACCTGTAAAAAGAGGAACAACTGCAAAACGAATTTCACAAGGCTTGTAGACAGGAAGAAGAATATTGGAGATTAAAGTCAATAAATATCCAGATGAATGTTGGAGATAAGAATACTTCATTCTTCCATAAGAAGGCCCACTATTTAATACAACGTATAATAGTCATGGAGATTCAGCATTCAAGTAGGGGAAAACTAAGAATTTTGCCAGAATATAAGAGGATTTCAATCATTTCATCAAGTTATTTAAGGAAAGGGATGAAGTCCAAGAGGAGGGCCAACCCATGCTCCAACACATTATTTCTCTCGTTGACTCAAGCACCAACTAAAAAATAACCCAAAGCGTATCGGAGGAGGAATTGAAGGAATACATTTGGGGGATGGATCTAGACAAGGCCCTGGGCTCAAATGGTTTCACTATCCATTTCTACAATATTTTATTAGAACACCATTAGGAAGGACCTCAAAAGAACTATTAACTATGATAATAAAAAAATTGAAGCTTGGAGGGGAAATCAATTGATCTTTCTTGGATTTCATCCAAATGAGGATACTCCTCAATTATTTAATAAGTTCGGGACCATATATTTGTGCAATGTCTCATACAATACCATAACAAATATCATCGCCAGCAAGCTTAAAAATATTATTCCCAACATTATCTCGGCTAACAAAGGACAACTATTCGAAAAAGGAAAGTATTAGACAATATTATTGTAGTGGAGGATGACATCCACTCAGTAGAAGTCATGGAAAAAAAGGAATGGTTGTCAAAATGGACATGGCTAACACCTTTGATAGGTTTCATACTAGGATTTCTCCATTAGGTTTTGCAAAAATTTGATTTCTCAGCGACATTTATTAACTAGATCAAATCCTGCATTGGGAAACCATGAATAACTCCCCTAGTTAATGGTAGGGATACAAATTTATTTAAATCATCAAGAGGATTGAGACAAGGATTCCCAATTTCCCCCATTCTATATATCATCATGGATGTCTCATTAATATATGAGCTTGAGGTTGCTAGACTAACTGGCAACATCTCCTATATTCGAATTGCTTGAAGGGTAAAGGAACTTAACCATTCCTACTAATTGGTGGTGCGTCTATAAGTATTTCTCAAATATTTAAATGGATCCTGGGCTCCTTTTTCCTTTCCTCTAGTAGTAAAGAAATCTTCAAAAAAATATCCATATATGGATGGAATCTAGAAAAAATAACCCTTACCAACCTCAAGCAATGGGGATAAAGGTTTAGGCTAATTGGGATCATTTCAAATATGTCGGAATCACTATATATAAAGGGTTGCAAAAACTTCAAACTGGCAGGCAATTGTGAAAAAAATTTAAAAGCAAGATGAAGTAAGGGGAAGTAACCTAGCTTAATATAGTAGGAAGACTCAACTTGATTAAATCAATTTTAGCATATTTTCCTTTGTTCCAATGTTCCATCGTCGTCGCCCCTAATGGATTCCACAAGCATATTTCTTCATTGCTTAATCACTTCCTGTGGAAGGGAGGAAGAGACAACGAACACACAATGCATAATTTTGGTAAACTGGAAAATTGTTAGAGGCCCACTAAATGATTTAGGGTTGCAAATCTGTGAACCAAAATTGGCCAACATTGTGCTAGTGAACAATATTTTGTGGATCATTTTTATAGGAAGAATGGCTTGGAGAAAGGATCCCTTCATAGGAAATACCCTAGAGGAAATAGTCTAAGGTTCCTAGACCAACCTCTCAAAAGGACCCAAGGAACTCAAATATGGATACTTTTCATAGAAGCTTGAGAATTCTTACACAAATATCTATACTAGAACTTAGGGAATGAGAATAGAACAAAACTACATGATTACAACATCATAAAGGACCCCACCCTTACATCAATCCAAGCACTATAGGAAATTCATAGGTGGATGTTAAGTCAAGGGTATGAAAATATTGTGGACCTATGTATTTGGGATATATCAGAACAACGGAATTTTATTGGCTGGAAACAATTTCACCCTTCCTCCTCCTCTCACTCCTCCAATTCTTCCATGAGAAAATAGCTTAATATAGGAAAGACATACCAGGGTGGTTGACAACTTGCTTCGAAGGCTTGTCCAAGGTGGCGCAGTCTACACAGGATAAAACCCTCAGTTCCCGATTCTGCAGAATAATAACTTGTTTGGATCCATGTGTCGACTTTTATATTACTTTACTTTCTTATCTGACCACTCATCTTTTCCCATCGGATGCAATCTTAGCCGTGGATCTGGGACTCAAAATCTAGAAGTGTGTGATCCATGCCTTCGGCTTTTTGTAAGATCATGTTCTACTTTCTCAGTCCTTGCGCACCTCCATTCCACAGGATACAACCTCCGCCATTGATTGTAGGCCTTCCTACCATCTTGACATCCAATGTGGAGAGTTTTATCAGATTTCTCCTTTTCCAACCAATATTTCCTTTCGAGCACTTACGATTGGCGAAATGACCCTTCACCATAGATCTGACTCTGTATTGATCTCCACCATTGGAAAAATCTACCCCTTTAATGGATTTCATGAAATTTGGATCACCATCTGCACAGTGCACTTTAGATCAGAGGAATCCTTCTCCATCATCAATCTAATATCTCCACGATCTCAACCGTTGCAAATCGTTGTTGTTTAACTCATTTTGCTGATTTGGAAAGGAGCTCTTTTATATGCGTTTTTAACTCGCGAAATGGAATCCGTCATTGATCTGCATCTGCCTCCCATCCTGACTATCGAAAACATTTCCATCTTTGTCGTTCCATCTGACAAGTCTATCTCCCCCTCCTCCTGCATGACCAATCCCGAGTGGGCTTGTGTATGCCTCTGAGTCCTAGGATCTCTTCCACTCGACAGATTGTGACTAGTGATAGTCTCTTCGCCACCATAAACCTTTTAGTTTCCCTCATGGATATTTTCCTTCTCCTTCATGGCCTATAACAGCTCTCTCAAGGCTTCTCATTGTGAAAATTTTGCAGGCCTAGCTCCCTTCCTTATGGGTCAGAAACATTTCTTTCTACTTAGCAAAAATCAGGCGCTAACAGGTCTCATGCCCCACATATAAGAATATGATAGGAACAAAATGGGTCTTTAAAAACAAACTAAATGAACATGGAGAAATTATAAGAAACAAAGCTAGACTTGATTTTGACAAAAATTTTGCTCCTGTTGCTCGAATGGAGGAACACATAGGTAGAAATAGAAGTAGTTGCATGTCAAGGTAGGACAGGACACGCGAGAGGTGTCGATGAAGAAATATCAGTCAGGGAGCTATCCCAGTCACATGTGGATCAAAAGAGACGCGCGAAGTAGTAAAACCCAGTCCCGTGGAGCAATAAACATACGAAGCAGTAAAACCTAGTCTTGTGGAGAAAAAGACATGTGAAGTAGTTAAACCCAGTTACAGAGCCACGTCGGATAGTTACGATCATGGTCAGTTGTGGCAGTCATGAAGGTGAGTTACATGAGACATTGATTCGTAGTCGGAAATAAGATAATAACATTTGCAAGCACAAATTGGTAAGTGGGCCATCTTAAAAATTGGATGATTAACATGAAATATACCTCTTCTATTTATAAGGTTTAGGCTAACTTTAGGATAGTGCAAAAGATACTAAAATAAAACCAAAATAAATAAAGTGGTCCAATTAACAACCAAAATAAATAAATAAATGAAGTAAAAATAAAAGGTGGTAAAAAAGGTAAGAAATAAAAGGTTCAATAATTTTATAATAAAACCATAACAATAAATGGTCCAATCGTCCTTTAATAAAACCATAAGTTAAATACACTTAGGATAGTGTACCAAATAAAATCCATAAAGTAAGAGTCATCATAATCATAGGTACACACAAGTAAGGGTGCGAGGACCAAGGAAGGTAAAGGACCAATTGTCAACCAAGAGGGTCACAATAAAACAACCCACATACCCACAGGATAAGGTGAACCATAAAAGGTGGACAAATGACTCCTTACAAGACCAATAAACTTTTATCTCTCTGAAGGTACATTTTTTTATATATTTTTCCATCATTGTATAAGGGAAATATCCAAACAAATGGTACAATCCTTAGGTCCTCAACACTGCTCCTAAGGGTTAGGTGCTAGGAACATCATCAAGGGGTTGCCGATACGTTGAGAAGAAACCTAGAAATAACTGATTAAGAGAGGGGACATCACACATCATTATCTTTCATTCTTAAAGAATGGATTTTAGCTCTAGGCTAAGTTTCAGTCTCATACCGAATGATGTTGATCAACCCATGGGTCCTCCATTATTTCGGATAATGGTTCTCTGTACTAAGCTGAGATTCAGTCCCAGACTGAAATTAGATCAACTACCTGTAGGACTTACTTGGACATCGTGTCCTTGGTACCAAACCAGAATATGTCTCTACCTCTACCTACAGGATCTACTTGGACATCGCGTCCCTGATCCCAGACTAGAATACCATAGAGGCACATAAGGGCCCTATTGAATTTTTAGCATTAGCATAAACTTTTAAAATTTGCAGTTAAACATAAAAAATTCAGTAGTGTAGTAAAAACACATTCATCACATCAACACACATGTACACAATATTTTTCATTGGGGAAACCTTCAAAGGAAAAAAACCCCAAAAGTATTAATAGATCATCTTGTAAATGAGCTGACTCAAAAAATTCTTCAAAAATTTCCTTAATTCCAGAACTGGAATTTACCCACAGTACTGTATAATTTATCAATAAAAATTAGATTGATAATTTTACCCACATTTTCCAAAATTTGCAAAAATTACAAATTTAGGGATTTTCAGAAAACCTGAGATTTTATCTCTCCTTCCTGTCAAAACAAAGATGTTGGTTCAGATCTGACTGTCATTGACAGTCTGCACTTTTTTACTGTACAGTCATATAGTCATACAGATATGTATGGATCTGCCCCTTTTCTGCCTGTTGATCGATTTGGTCTTCCCATGGACTATTCCATGCTGCCCATGAATTTTCTGGACTGCCTAGAGGATCTGTTGCTCTTCCCATGGCCTGCTCCCTCTTATTATATGTTTCCCGGAAAAAGAAATAGAGGCATCCCGAAAAGAAGGAAGGGCTGTCCAAAAAACTAGTTCCCCGAAAAAAAATAGAAAATGCTGCCCACACAAAAAAATCTCAGCTTCCCAAAAAATGAATAAGGCTGATAAAAAATGGAATGCTGAAGATGGTGTTATCATGAATATTGCACCTTTCGTGGACAGAAGCTATTCCTCTGGCTTGAATGGTTCAGATCTAGAACAAATGAGTGAACGACAAAGGATGAAGACCTTCCTTGAATGCTATAGACACCTAGAATACTGCTTCGATCATGAACCGGTGTACCTACAAACATGTCAAACATATAAGCACATCAAAGCTACCATAAAATCATCTACATTTCCATACTAGTGACTAAGGAATCTAGTAACATATACATGTGAAATCAAAACAACAGATATGTGGGATGGAAATCAGCTTTGCATTAAGAATGAATGAAGAAGCTTACAACCATTTCCTTAATGTCGACAAGCTCCTCCATGAGACAAACACTTCATCCCCATAAGCTCCAACTTTCTCTCTATGATCTCCAATGATTTGGACTAGGTAGTCAATTCAACAGCATACCAATACCTATTCAGTTCTCCCCCTCAACTATGGATATGAGCCTCTATTTATAAGGCTCAATGGATAAGGATAGTTGAGATAATTGTGGGTGAGGTGGCTCCAATATCCTACCAAGGGGGATATCAAGCTCAAACTAACCCATATTGATAGGGATAAAGGAGGACACGAGGCTCATGATCTAGAAGCCTCGAGAAACTTCTCTTTTTCCCATTTTACCCAGGGTATCACTTTTGTTCCCTTATAATAGATCGGTTTAGGTGAGAACCGCTTTAAGAACAAAGCCTATAGGTAGTGGCACTGCTTCTCTATAATAGGATATAGGCGCTGCCGAATAAGGTACCCCTCATCAGCCAAAGGGTAAGCGTGGTGCCAGTTTTTTTCAAGTAGAATTGAAAAACAGAGCAAGTTTCCACTCCAAGTTTTGGGATTAAGGGAAAAAATAGGGGTTAAGGATCTCATAACATGATGGTGACAGGATTTAGATATAACAAAATGCCCCCCAAAGAATGAGGCTTAGAGGGACACAATAAGCAAGAGCTTTGAGAGAACAAGTTGTCACTTCGAGGTGAAAATGTCAGTTCGGTCGGAGAATTTCGTCAAGTAGGCATGTGCAGTACATCAATACTTTTGACTCATAGACAAATGTAACCAACTCATAGCTGTAGAACAATACAAGGCATATCCATGAGAGGAATAAACAAGCATGGATACTAGAATACAGCATAGATCCATGTGATAGAGAACTCAAACTTGGACATAGCACCAGACATACAATGTAGATCTATGTCATACAGACACAAATTTGGGCATAGCCACGACCATACAAATGTGGATCCATGCTAGATATACAAAACTCCATCGCAACCTGGGGAAAGCAATGAGTGCTAAACAAGTACCAAAGGTCTTCGTCTCGTCTTCCACAAAGTATGATTCTATCCATGTGATTACATTGTTCTGAAGTCAAACATGGTAGAAACCACTTGATTACTGACCAATGATGTGAACCATTAACAAGTGCAAGGGATATCACCATTGATGTCAATGATTCCCAAGGTACCCTAGTACAATCTACTAAGCGTGAATAGATGTCTTGATGTCGAACACCCATTCGATTCCATTGATCAGTACAGGTCAATGATGTGAACCTATTTCGAGAGCGAGAGAATCTGTCATTGAGGCATATAGATCTCATGGTACTAAGTTTTGTTTCTAATACTATTTCCTGGATGATGAGCTAACGTCGACAGGAATAGCCTCGTCAAAGGAGGGCCATGATGAATCCCACATTGATGACATGAAACTCGGAACAAAGTTATGAAATTATGTGAATAAGGTAACCATAAGAATGAATCAAAAGTACTGACACGGAGACTATTTTAGAAACTTCTTCAACTTCCTTTTGAATATCGGGCGGCACGACAAAAGACTTGGAAGCATGACTAGACCAGACAAACACACAGTGCAATGGTGGACAATGCATTCTTTTGAAAGACTCAAAAGAGTGACATGACTAATGAAAGTGGATCGCCATGGAGATCATATGAATACCCAATTAACTGAAATGATGTGCATACAAGTTCCATGTTCAAAGGTAACGACAAACTACTACCATTTATTTGCAAAATGATTCCCTTCTCATTCTCCCCATCATGGTTGATGAGTGCCTCTTTTTGGTTTTACGAGTTCAAATAGGGTAAAAAACATTCGTTATAGCTCATCCAAAGACAAGTCCAAACTTATATGTTTTATGAACCTAAGAGAGGAGGGGTTTGTTCCCAAAAGAGGGTCTCTTAATGTTTAATTTAACGATTCTAATGAAAGTTAACTCGGTATCGTTCATGTTTAGAGAGTCTGAGCGACCATGGAAGAAGACTCCATAGGGTCCTTTTTCGTAAAATAGTTCACCTGAACCGAAAAAGTGATAATCTACTGTCAGATGAACGACTCTTCAAGTTCTTTAATGAGCATGAAGAAGACAAGATCACTCGACAATCTTTTCATATTTAAGGAGCCCAAAAATAGTTTAAAGAAGACTCCACTAGGTCTCTTTTCACAATGAGAGATTTTACGAGTCTGAAAAAAATCAGAAAAGGACTTGGACCTTTGATGCTAAGTTTTGAGAGCATGACCAAAGTGTCATAATAAATGATCAAAAGAATTTTTCCATTTTATGGTAGTACGAAAAAGTAAAAAATGAACTCCCAAAACTTTACTGCTACCGCTCTTCTATCCTGCAACGACTTGAAAAACAAGTGTTAAATTCTCCAATAACTGACATTAGAGGATTACGACTAATATATTATGATTTTAACACAAAAATATAACATGTCAAACCCTAAAATGTATATTAAATCCATGTAAATAGTAAAAAATCAAAACATTTTACCATTTACCCATAGTGGAGAGCCTTTGGAGCATTTTCTTGGCCAGATTTTTAGTCGCTGATATCGGGAGCATCTACCGTCGGATTCGTGCACCATCAGTTCCAGGTAATAGCTTAGACCCTACTCTTTCATTTCATGCTCTCAATTTTGATTTTTGGTGGTGTTTTGGGCTTATTAGGCGAGCCCTAAAACCATGGAAGCAGGCACCGCTCTTATCCCTTGCGAGATAAGCAGTACCCCACTAGAACCGCACCAAAAACACTACGCACAAGCAGTGCCAGCCGTGGATAAATAAAAAAGCAATGCACAAGAAAAACTAGCTCATTTTTTATGATTTGGATGATTGGGAACGCTTCTAATTAGTCTTGTGATAGTTTTTGACAGGTTCTCATTGATAAAAAATGGTCATATGGAAAGAGAGGCAACATGACAACAACGATGCCTTTGTCGAATGAAACGTAGGTTGTATAGCCGCGTTGAGAGACTGTGCATTCGTAAAAATTTTCCGCACACCCAGTATGGTATCACATGAGCGACTATTAAAACATATACTCCGGATGTGGAATCCAGAGAAACAGTATTTTGAGGTTGGTGCTCACATATTGACAGTTGAAGTAGAGGACATCTAATTCTTGATAGGCCTACGAGATGGGGTGCTCATATCTCTTTGAGTGGTTCCCATGGAGGGGACATTACTACTTAGGAGTTGGTAAACCTGTTAACCCAAAAAATCCCTCACTAAGCTCTCCATGACCTACACCACGCAAGGACACCACTTCACAACCCTCTATTAGACCCCCACACCCTCAACAATGCTTAAGGATGAAGAAAAGGGCTTGAAAACCCCAAAAAGGAGCCTAAAATACTACCCTAGGAGCTAAAGCCCCCCAAAAAGGGGATAAAACCCTAAAAGGAGCTAAAATTAGGGTGAAAGGGGCTAAAAGCCCAAAAAAGGGGCTAAAGCTCGGACCAAGGGCTTAAAACCCTAAAACCACAAAAAAAGCTATAAAAGGAGGGTGGGGGGTCACTCTCAAAACACTTCTCCCTTGCATACTATTATGCTTCCCATGGATGCCTTGAGACCCTTTATCTCTCAAGCCACACACATTCCCTCTCCTCCATCTCCATTGAGCCATAGCTTCCCCATCCAAGAGAGAGGTGCTTCTTCAAGCCAAGGCATGGTGGCCCATTCCTCCCAAAGAGAAGGTATAGCTTGTTATTTTTTGTTTTTGCTTAATGATTTCTTTTCTTTCTAATCCATGGTTTAATTGCAGGTTTATTACCTAACTTGTTTTGTAGGTTTCTATTTTCTAATAGGTGTTTGCAAGTTATTGGAAGCAGAACCCTAACCCGTTGTTTGTAGAGGGGTTCTCCATCATTTCTCTTCTTTCTATTCTTTATTTTATTTCTATCTAGTTTTATTTCCGCTTTCTTTTCAAGATTTTTACAAGCAGGAACCTACCCTTATGTCCTATAGACAAAAGGGCACCATTCCTGCCCCTGTAGCAAGGATAAATCCCTACTACAAAACCACCATTTCATTTATGGGACCAAGACATCGAGGAAGAAAATTCCCATAAAAGCAGTGGTGGATGGTCCTCTACAGACAGTATTGTTTACCATGCAGAGAGTGGCGAAAAGCCAAGGGGTACACCAGGAATCTAGAGCATATATGATCTACTCCATAGAGGTCATGGCGCCCATAGTTTTCAACTGGGCGAAATCTCTACATCCGATCTTCAAGGATTAGCTGACCAAGTGTCAGCAGGGGGAGCTGAAGAAATTTGGTTTTGGTTCCATTGTATCTTGTTTATTTTTTGAATGGGTTCCACAGATGAGACCCTAGGCGGTATTTACAGAGTTGAGGGTGTGGGACCCTCGCATGTAGAGGTGGGTCCGTACTATGGCTCGTACTGGAGTGGGTAGAGGCAAGGTAAAGTTTGGTGACCCGTTCTTTCGATGGTTGAGAGATCAACTCCTCATGGTAGAGGACTATGCATATGCGGGAACTGACTTCAGTGGTGACCCTGACCTACCTATCCCACCTGGTGGACAGTGGGGTGATATCGATAAGAAACAATAACCCTAAAATGGAAATTGTTTTTTTATGTTTTGATGTTTTATATTTTTTATGTTTAGTAACGAGACTTGAATGTTTTCATGGAGACGTTGGAGCAACACAACCTGAGGGAGCCTCCCCACTAGATAGGTGATCCGGAGCCCATTTTGTACCATAGTACGATGATGTGATAGGGGATCTAGAGGAGAACCTCGAGAGGTTGACTCTAGACATCCCAAATGCCTTGGTTGATGACCTCCCACTGAGGTACCAGAGGCCTATAGTGGGAGTACCAGGTCGTTTCAGCAGACTGCTACATAGAGTAGCCCAAGCAATTATGTGTTACCACGAGCATCATTAAATGATGAGTGCATGATGTATTCACTAAAAGCTTATATATAGCTTCAGGACTTTTGTATGATGATTTTTTACCTGAAAGCCTACGCGCTTCAGATGAGGTCTCGTGACCTATTTTTTTAAATCATGTTCATATATATATATATACGGACTTCTACTTGGTGTTTATATGTCTCAAATAATGAATGTATTTTACATGATTTTTATGTGTCTTTTAGAGTTTATTTACAATGAACCATGTTTTATTTTCATGTCATGAATGGGCAATATGCCAGTCTAGGATGTAATTTGCCAGTGAGTTAGCAACTGCATTATGTTCCCTAGGGATATGCCTATAGGTGATAGTTTCAAATGACCTTTCTAATAAATGTACCCTCTGAAAGAGACAGAGAAGCACAGGATTCCTAATGGTATAGACATGTTTTAAATGACAAACCATAAGTTGCGAGTCCATCAAGACTACCAAGTTGCGAACATCTTGGGAGGCAGCTTCAGTAAGAAGACCTATGACTGCTCGATACTCAGCAATGTTGTTGGTAGCGAGACCAATACAAACCACTCCTAAACTGACCAAATCATAAGCCGGGGAATAGAGAACCCAAGTATTTGAGGCAAGATTCAAGGTGTGGCGGCAAGCACCATCAGCGAAGCTGTAGAAATCCATATACTCTGCACGACCAAAACATGGTATAAAGAAATACGGACACTAAACTCAAAACCATATGAAAATACTTAAGCACACTGAAAGTCAAGTAATATACATATATTCAAGATACTATTCAAGATAGATCTAGGCATAGTACATCTTTATGTACAACCCATTGCGAGGTTGTCGTAAGGGGTTCCCATCATAGTCCATGAGATCGTAGGCCCCTTTCTCTAAAACTTTGGAAATAACGAAAGGATCGTATCACATGGATTCGAACTTCCCTTTCCCTCGTTTGTCATATCTGATCATAAGTCAAAAGTAGGTCACCCTCATTAAAGACACGAGGTTGGATAGACTTGTCATACTGCACCTTGACGCGTTTCTTGTGTGCCTCATTAGCTAAGGAATCATCTCTTCCAGTTTCGTCAAGGTTATTCAAGTATAAAAATCTCTCTTCCTCTGCGGAAGTGTCTGGGATAAGTTCGACGACAAGTTTCAAGGATGGAATCTGACATTGAATCGGCAAGACAACTTCGAGTCCATAGACAAGCTGGAAAGGTGTGAAACCAGTAGATGTTTTCACCCAAGTTCTATAATCCCAAAGAGTGGAGAAAAGGATATGGTGCCAGTTGGATTTATGGTCTCCAACCATCCGACAAAGCATCATTTTCAAAACTTTGTTAATGGCCTCGACCTGACCATTAGCTTGCGGATAATAGGGCGTAGAGTTTTCATGATGAAAACCTAGCTTGGCACTTAGTTCCTCCATCATTTGATTATAGAAATGTGATCTGTGATCTGTAACTATGGACTGCGGGACTTCGAATCTTGCTATCACATGATTGAACAGGAAGAGAGTGACAGTCTTACCGTCCTCTACATATGTAGGCATGGCCTCATCCCACTTTGTAAAATAGTCAATGGCTATGATGATGTAACCATGCCCCTCGGTTGAGGTAGGATTATAATGCATATAATCAATCCCCCATTTGGAGAAAGGGCCAACGGCAATGACTGTGTGTAACAGAACAGGATGAGTGCACTTTTTCATATTAAAATGTTAACGGGGTGGGCATTTCTTGACAGCCTCGTGACAATCTTTAAAGACTGAAGACCAGAAATAGCCAACGTGAAGGATTTTTTGGGCTGTGGCCATCCCAGATAAATGACCACCACATGCTCCAGAGTGGAAATCATTCAAAACTTGTTTAGATTCCTCATGGGTAAGGAATCACTGAAGAACGGAATCGATACCATGTCTATACAAAGTTTCATTCAAGATGAGGTAGTATTTTGTGTGGTGATGGATATGGTGACGATAGTCATGGGATAGAGTAGGCTGAAACCTTTGTGTCTGGAGATAGATGACAAAATCTCCATACCATGGGTCAGTAGTGCTTGTCAGGAACAGAAATTCATCCAGGAATGAATCACTGGGCTCAGATTCCGTCGAAGCACAGGGAAGATCACACATGAGCTCAGCAAAGACCAAGTATTTCTTTGATGTAGCTTTGGCAAATTCTAGATCAAACTCTTGTAGTATGACTATCCATCGGGATTACTTTCCCCCGAGCACCTGACGAGTCAGGATGTAATACATAGGGTTCTGGTCTGCCAATATGGTGGTTGTGCAAAGCACAATGTAGTGACAAAATTTTTGAACAGCAATGACCGTGGCCAATGCTAATTTCTCCATGTGTGAATATCGAGTTTCGGAGTCCATGAGATTCTTTCTAGCATAGTAAATCATGTGCTCCTAACCGTCGGGATTCTCCTACACCAAAACCATAGCGATGGTAGTAGTGGAGGCAGCAATATATAAGAGAAAATCCTTTGAATAATCTGGGGGGTGTATCATGGGTGAATGAGTCAGAGCATGTTTGAGATTATCAAAGGTGCGTTGGACTTGGTCATCCCAAAAGAACGGAGTGTTCTTCTTAGGAGACGCATATAACCGTGTGTTTTCTCTACAAAATTGCACACGAAACGATGGAGAAAGTTTGCCTTCCCTTGCAAACTTTGGAGTTCTAGAAGGTTGGTTGGGGCTAGTAGAGCTAAAATAGCGGCAATTTTCAATGGATCTATCTAGATACCATCCTTAGAAACCACAAAACCTAACAGGCATCCCGTCTCAACGCAAAAAACACATTTATGAGGATTGAGCCGTATATTATAATGACGGAATCTCAGGAAAATGTATCTAAAATGACCAGGGTGGTCCTCCCATCGCTATGAATGAGCAAGGAGGTCGCCAAGGTATAGTTCAACAATATGTTTTATGTTGTGAAACACATAGGACATTGCACACTGGAAAGCAGCTCCAATGTTTTTCAGGACAAATGGTAACTTCTTATATGCAAAGGTTCGCCATGGGAAAATGAATGTTGTCTTGTGATGATCGGTAGGTAAAATATCAATCTGATTATAACCTGAAAAGCCATCCATAAATGAGAAGATGACACTTTCGGCACAGTTGTCGATAATCTGGTCGATATGCGGAATGGGAAAGTTGTCTTTGGGACAAGCTTTGTTCAAATCTCTGAAATCGATGCAGAATCTAATGGTGCCCAACTTTTTATTGATAGGGATGACGTTCGATACCCATTCTGTCAGGGGTACGGGATAAATAAACCCTTTTTTGAAAAGTTTCTCTATTTCAGCTTTGATAGCTGCGGCTTTCTGTGGATGGACTTGCCTTAGTTTTTTCCTGACAGTTTTTGCAGTGGGATAGGATTTTATTTCATGGACCACAATGGACAGGTCTATCCCTGACATTTATTTGTAAGACCAAGCAAAAATATCGTGGAATTCTTTGAAAAGTGCTCTATATGCTTCAGATTCTTCTGCAGAACAGTTCTGCCCAACATGAACATGCTCAAGGGTACCAGGCTTGGATGATATGTCAATTGGATTTGTTTGAGTAATGTTGCATAGGTTTCCTTCAGAATCTATGTCTTGCAACAATATAGGGGTTTGAGGTGTGTTGACAATATCAGTGGAGAAAAGGGATGCGAAATCATGGTCTACCGAACTAGTGTTTGGGAGGAACGAGGATCTATGATGATGATCCTCCCATATAGGCTCATCCATACTCATGATCTCCATAATGGGCTCATCAGAAGGAAAATTCTGGAAGAGATAATCCAGAATAGGAAGAGAGGGTTCTAACTAGTAGGGTAGGTGGTAAGGGTCCAAAGTCACCAAATGAAGCTCATTAGTGTGATTATAGGAAAGGGTTTGGATAACATTATACATTTCTTCATGTGGACTCAACAATTTTTTTTCCCTTTGGATCATAATCAAACAATTAAATCATATTTATTGTCGTCATGTCTGTGTTAGGAGGATTTGAGGGGAAAATCCCCATAAGGGACGAATCCTTCAACATGCCTACCCTATTCGAGTGGTAAGGAGGAGGGGACTGACCTAACATAGGGATGTTATTAGCTGTAGAGGTAGTAACATCCGACGTACAGAAATCAAGCTGGTCAATGGTAAAAATTCTCCCTAGATGCAAAACATGGACAGTTCGAAATACCGTTGAAGCGACAACAGTCATGGCGTAAAACCAATTTCTTCCTAAAAGGAGGTTGTAGTCTAATGGGGAATCTACTACATCTACTTGAATAAAAACATATTTTCCCCCAAGATCAACTGAAAGGGATGGTATGAGACCATGGGGATAGAAACCTCATCCATCAAAGGATTTTAGAGTCGTAGGTGATGTTACAAGCTCGGGAGAGCCAATAGCTTTCCAACAAGACAGGGACAAAACGAAGTTGAAGCTCCTTCGTCTAAGACAATTCTAAAGACATTCTTTCCAACTACTTTTGTTATGATTTGGAAAGCAAGTTTGTGACGTAGTCTGGGTGAATCCGGGGACCTGGGTAACACTTTTTGGCAAGCGCATTTCGGCAAAAACAGAAAAACGCACCTCGGTCAAGGGCTTGCTAAGCCCTCGACCGAGGTCTTAATATCTCGACCGAGGTTTTATCAAGCCCTCGACTGAGGTATCTAAATACCTCAGTAAAGGTATTTAAATACCTCGACCGAGGTATTTAGGGCTTTACAAACCCTCGGTCGAGGGCTTAAAAAAACATACTTAGCCCTCATTCAAACAAATGAAAAATTTCCTGTGCCTTGCAGAGGTGTAAACCCTGCCATTCCTAGCACATAACTGAGCGGAGTTGATACCCATAAATTCCCCAAT